>CM034152.1:700975366-701014430 GCA_019776745.2 Taxus chinensis
GACTCAAACTTGCACCACCCTCCAGTAGCAAATGGTCAAATAGAGTCAAAAGGTAGACAGAAAAGGCTTCAAAATTGGCTAAATATAAATTTGTAAGTGGAGAATGCCAAGGGTTAGTATGGCGCCTCTCCAAGAGTTGGTCCCAAGACAGAGACCCAAATGAGCGCAAGCTCGCCACGTAGCCCAAAGCCTAAAAAGTAAGAGGGACTGTTGAAAATTCCATAGATCAGTGGAGGATGACAAGTGTCAACCTGATGCTCCTCCAAAGGAATACTTTGGGCCAGATTTTCAAGCAATCGCAGTGCCTCCATGTGTTATTCCAATAGGGGTAGAGTTAGTTGAATAGTCAGTGCATGGGCCAAGCCGGCGGAGGCTGCCAAGTTTCTTAATGGCACTGATTTAATGATTGGATAAAGAAAAGGTTTCTAAATGAGCATCAGACTGTTGCGTGTCCTAGGGGAAAGCGGGTCATCGGGGAAAAAGTTGGTTCTTTGCCCCTTGTTGTTTCGAAAGGGGTAAAATTTGCAAAAGGGCCCGCAACTCTTCCCAATGAAAGAGTCAACATTTGGGCCCGAGTCAAAGCCAAATCGGGGAATCAGAAGAAAGGGTGAAAATTTGCCTTTCGTTTAAAAGGCACAAAGATAAAGATGGAAGAGCATTTCCCAGCCAACCAAAAGGAGCCACGTGTCTAGGCGGACCATCGGGGCTGCAGGAGTTTTTTGAGTTTTACGTTTTGCGTAAAAGGACAAAAGATAAATTGCGGACCCGTAGGCCTGATTTTTGTTCCAATTTGGTTGCCACATGTTCCATACCAAAAGGGGGACCCATTTTTCAAAAAACAAACTCCCGCCCATTTATACTGACTCAATACAAACTTCGAAGGGGCATATCTTTCAACTCAGGGCTCGAAATATTGTGAATCTGACACATTTGATAGCGTCTCGACGTCCTCTATGCCATGACAGGATTAAAAATCATTTTTCAAGCCCTGATAGGTAAAAAAATGAAGAAGAGTCTTCCAGGCCATTAGCACAGAATCCAATCTATTTAACTACCAGATTTGATTCGATTCGATCCACTGGGGAACCAAAAGTGACATATTGTGGGCAAATTTACAGAAGGCCTTGATATTCAGTGGTTGAACTTTCAAAGCGGGATTCGATGCATATCTCATGGTGGTTGGAGCAGGATTTGACTTTTCCCTCTTCTCTCTCTCTCTTATTCTTTCTATATATTGTAACACTTCTCGTTTGAAAAAGAGAGACATTCTGGGCATACAGAAACTCTGTCAAATTTGTTTCTCGACGCCATTTTTGAGTAGGGAACCTTCTCCTATGCCTGGAAAATGTATTTGTGCCTCTATTCTAGAAATGTAATGGTCTGTGCACCTTCTAGAGCAATAAAAACGTGTTTTTGTGGTGTTCTTCAACCCTTTGCATCGTTTTTTTGTTTCTTTGTGCCTCTCCCTTCCATATTTGTTTTTTTGTGCATGTATTTCACATTTATAGGTGTAGGATGTTGTGTTTCATGGATTTTAATGGTGAATTTGAAGATCTAGGCCATATTGCTTATGTCTGACCTCCCTCATCTCCATTTTTTATATTTCTTTCTCCCTTAACAAAATATCTCGCTTCCTTTGCATGGTGTATCACCGCTTTAGTGTAGGCTATGTTTCTTCCCTCTTTTTCTCTCATTGGTTCCTTAGAATGGTTAGATTAGGTTATATTTAGTTTTCATGCACTGGAGTAGCTCATGGCAGGTAGTTTAGGAATAGGAACTAGTCTTTAATCTGGAGAGCTTTCCCACTTTTGCAAGGTCCCACAGCTTAGGGAAAGTTCAATGTTATGCAATCACACCAAATGACCCTGCCTTAGAAAATCATATCCATAACTCATTTGGGGGTGTTGTGATTCCACACTAAGAGTTTTGGCATGCTTAGTGGGACACTGGGGTTAGATATTTCATCTTTTCTTAGTGTCTCAGTAAAAACAACAAAACTTACACCACCATGCACCACTAACAGTTTTGGCACACCCGGTGGGACCAGAGGTATTCACTTTATTTCATCAAGTTGATGTGTTCTTGGTGGGATTTAGCCTTTTGAGGTACATACAAGCACAACTGGCAACTCCATCTGGTCAAAAACCCATTCTCTGAGTTGCAAGCCTTTTCCATCTATTTCCACTCATTTTCATCCATTTTCTTCTTCCATCTCTTTCATTTTCTCTCATTCCATGAGGTTGTGCAATCATGACTTCATTCCCTTCATAGAACTCACAATTGCAGCAACAGAAATACATTCCACCTCCAATAATTTTCACAACTCCTCCAAATCAGCATTATGAGTAGATTCAAAATCGCTATACTTATCCACAGCAGCAATGCCAAAACCAATTTGACCATGAAACTTATCAAGAACATGGATATGCATTTAATGATAACAACCAAATAGAGGATGTTGGTCTACTGGAGAAGATCCAAAAAATGGAGGCTAACATGGTTCAGTCAAGGGGCATAACACAAATGAAGGCATTCAAGATTGGTTGCAGGGCACCTTGTCCATAAGGAAGGCCCTTTTCCAAGACGTTATAGCCCTCAAGAGAGGCTTGACTTCATGGTTGAAGTACTACCTCAGCTTACACAGTGGATTGAGGACATTGAAGCTATTGAGAAAAGTGCAAGATAGCCTTGTCAATGGGTAAGTCAATCACCAACTCCGTGTCTTTCATTGTCTCTTCTTCAATCTTTATCATTTCAGCAGAGGCAAGAGTCAAGCACCTCGCTTTGCTGCCCAAAGTTTTGATTTCATTTCTCCATCTCCTAGTCTTCCACCTCATCTCATTTCTTCTATCCTTTTCCCTTCCAAACATTCATCCCGTCCAAACAAACAAGAAGTTGCACCTCCCTTCCCAACACAAACAATTGCAAAGATGGTTGAACCCCAACTTGTCACTCCTCTTGATTTCCCAAGCCCATGTTGGGAAGAGACTCAAGAATCCAGTCAAGGAGAACAGCAAGAAGAGCATCCCAACAGAAAATAAATGACAGACAATCTAAAGATTTGGGCTGCCAAATTTGAGTTTAAAAAGATCCCCTTGATGGTCAAGCCAATAGAGAAGGTCAAAGTCAAAGAACCAGTGGTGGTTAAGGCTGAGTTTGTAGTAGAAGAAGAGCAAGAACAAGAGAAAGAACAATCAATCCCAAGCCCCATTGAAGAGGAGCAGTTGGGAGAGATCAAATCATTGTTGAGGCTACTTAATGAATAAGGCATCATTGAATATTTTTTACTTTCATTTCAAGGTCCTAATTTCATTGATGAACCCATGATGGAGGAGGACCATACAGTTTCAGAGGCTCTAAGTGTGGAGCAGGCTATAGGGGAACCTTCAGTTCTTCCTCCCACTTCATCTCCTTCAAGATCTAATGTTGAAGAAGGAGTTTTATCTTTCAAACTTCATGTTTGAGAGTGAAGGGAGCCATGGTAATCAAGTTGTAGATCATGAAGGCACCATGGAGGAGGTAGAGTACATGCAATAGGACAACAAGGAGGCAGACTGCCTGTCAGACTTGGAAGATTGCTTTAAAGAAGAAGAGCCTGAGGAGATAACATCATTTTTTCCTCCATCTTCAACCTTCCAAGCACATGAACCTGATGCCATGAAGGAGAACATCTAAGTGCAACAACCTGCATTCCATAATGGCCCTCTGGAACCAAGGTTGGAAGATCTTGATCTTCCATGTTCTTCAAAGGAGGAGGAAGAGAAAAGGTAGGAGGATGTCATCATCTCTCTCACACCATCCACCCAAGAAGGCCCACAGGAAGACTCCATTTTTGGAGTTGAATTTTAGAGAAATGGGCACATCCAAAGGATCAGATCATGCCCAATCAGGTACTTGGCTTCATTAGAGCCAAGGGAGAAGCCAAAACCAGTCATGTCTACTTCAGGGCATGAGGATGAGTACCAAAGTACCAAGGGTCACTATCAATACCTTCAGGAGTCCAACGCAAGTCAGGTTGAGGAGGTATTTTCCATTAATGTGGATACCTTGATTATTTGGGTGGAGGACCGGCTTATTGTTAGTTTTTCACTCATACAAGTAGCTATATTTAGTGTCAAATCATTTGCATGGCTGCCCCTCTTGAGAAAGGGAAGCTACTTCTCCCTGCCTGTAGCAGGCTTTGTTTAGCATTCTTTCTCCCTGGTTAGTGTAGGAGTAGGAGTACACTTTGTTTCCAGTGGAAGAAGTTTTTATGCACACTCTGTATGTCTCATTTAAGGCATGTATTATTTGGTCTCTGTATATAAGTTTTATTTGCATTGCTCCAAAGGTGCATAAGCTAGGCTTTTCAGTATTCATAGCAGAGAAACTCATAGTTACCCATAATAGTTACCATCTTCGAAGAAAAAAATGCATAGAAACTAAATTCGTTTCAAAATAGTCCATTTTAGGGACAGATGAAAGCCCCAGAGTTAAAACAATTTTCTACTCTCAGAAATTCCATTTCCAAGATTTTTTATGAAAATTGAGAGTGCAGACTCAAGGTCGGACAAAACATAGAAAAGGCATATAGTCAGGGTCACAGTGGCTCAAGGATCATATCTTCAGAAGTTCAGATCAATTTCGTGTTTATCAGGTATACTCCATGCCCAATGAATGCAAAAAAAAAAAACCACTAATCATTCATCTAGCAGGCAGATGTCCCCGTGAGTTGCCAAATTATTATCCATATTTCCCCCCCAAGTAAAATATTGGATCAGCCACGACCCCACACGAAAAGAATCAGAGAAAACACGTTTAAATCCTACAAACTAGTTGTAGAGGGACTCTATAATGGAATGGCGAGGCCTTTGAAATTTTAAATGACCCTGTGCAAGAAGAAAGAGAAGAAACGACTTTGTCATGCGAATATGTGTCTTAAATCTATTTGATAGACTCAAGCAGGCTCTAAAATAAAAAAAGGAAGGGTCAAGGAAGGAGGCCGAGTAGTGTCAGAAGAACCAGGGGCTCAAGAAGAAGAAGCGGCGAAGATTTGAAGTCTTCAGGCTCAAAAAAGTTCAGAAAGAGTCCAAAAATCAACTAAAAGGAAGGTGTCAGGTGTTGGCTTGGCAAAAAATAAGAAACGAAGCCTAGGGCAGAGACTCAAACTTGTGTCAACCCTCCATGTAGGAAATGGTCAAACAGAGTCAAAAGGCGGACAGAAAAGGCTTCAAAATTGGCTAAGTATAAAAGTGTAAGCGGAGAATACCAAGTGTCAGTATGGTGCCTCTCCAAGAGTTGGTCCCAAGGCAGAGACCCAAATGAGCGCGAGCTCGCCACGTAGCCCAAAGCCTAAAAAGTAAGAGGGACCGTTGAAAATTCCACAGATCAGTGGAGGCCGACAAATGTCATCCCGACGCTCCTCCAAAGGCAAACTTTGGGTTGGGTTTTCAAGCAAGTGTGGTGTCTCCACGTGTTATTCCAACAGGAACAGAGTCAGCTGAATAAGTCAATGCATGGGCCAAGCTAGTGGAGGTTTCCAAGTGTCTTAATGGCATTGATTTAAGGATTAGATAAAGAAAAGGTTTCCAAATGAGCGTCAAACTGCCGCGTGTCCCACGAGAAAGCGGGTCGTCGGGGAAAAAGTTGGTTCTTTGCCTCTTGTTTCGAAAGGGGTAAAAGTTACAAAATGGCACGCAACTCCACCCAAGGAAAGAGTCAACATTTTGGCCTGAGTCAAAGCCAAAGCGGGGAATCGGAGGAAAGGGAGAAAATTTGTCTTTCGTTCAAAAGGCACAAAGATAAAGATGGAAGCGCATTTCCCAGCCAACCAAAAGGAGCCACATGTCTAGGCAGAGCTTCAGGGCTGCGGGAGTTTTTTAAGTTTTACGTTTTGCGCAAAAGGACAAAAGATAGATTATGAAGCCATAGGCCTAATTTTTGTTCCAATCTGGCTGCCACGTGTCCTATACCAAAAGGGGGACCCATTTTTCAAAAAAAACTCCCGCCCATTTGTACAGACTCGATACAAACTTCGAAGGGGCATATCTTTCGACTCAGGGTTTGAAATATTGTGAATCTGACACCTTTGATAGCATCTTGACGTCCTCTACGCCATGAAAGGATTAAAAATCATTTTTCAAGCCCTAGTAGGTAAAAAAATGAAGAAGAGTCTTCCAGGCCATTAACGCAGAATCCAATCTCTTTAACTACCAAATCCGATTCGATTCGATCCACTGGGGAACCAGAAGCGACATATTGTGGGTGGATTTATAGAAGGCATTGATATTCAGTGGTTGAACTTTCAAAGCGAGATTTGATGCGTATCTCAAGGTGGTTAGAGCAGGATTCGACTTTTCCCTCTTCTCTCTCTCTTATTCTTTCTATATATTGTAACACTTCTCGTTTGAAAAAGAGAGACATTCTAGGCATAGAGAAACTCTGTCAAATTTGTTTCTCGATGCCATTTTTAAGCAGCGAACCTTCTCCTACGCCTGGAAAATGTATTTGTGCCTCTATTCTAGAAATGTAATGGTCTATGCACCTTCTAGAGCAATAAAAATGTGTTTTTGTGGTGTTCTTCAACCTTTTGCACCGTTTTGTTGTTTCTTCATGCCTCTCCCTTCCAAATTTGTTTTTTTGTGCTTGTATCTCACATTTGCAGGTGTAGGATGTTGTGTTTCATGGAGTTTAATGGTGAATTTGAAGATATGGGTCGTGTTACTTCTGTCTGACCTCCCTCATCTCCTTTTTTTTTGTTTCTTTCTCCCTCAACAGAATATCTCACTTCCTTTGTTGGTGTATCACCACTTTAGTGTAGGCTATGTTTCTTCCCTCTTTCTCTCTCCTTGGTTCCTTGGAATGGTTAGATTAGGTTAAATTTAGTTTTCCTGCATTGGAGTAGCTCATGGCAAGTAGTTTAGAAATAGGAACCAGCGTTTAATCTAGATAGGTTTCCCACTTTTGCAAGGTCCCACAGCTTGGGGAAAGTTCAATGTTATGCAATCACACCAAATGACCCTGCCTTAGAAAAGCAGATCCATAACTCTTTTGGGGGTGTTGTAATTTCACACTAACAATAACATTGGCCTTTTTGTAGGTGGGGGAGGAGTAGAACCAAGTAGGGTTGTTACTGCATCAAACTTAGGAGCAACAATATTAGAAGTGATTTTTCTTTTCTTACTTTCTAAAAATGGTTGCACCCAAGCAAAAGAAGAACTGGAAGTGGAGGGGACAATGGGCCTACGTACGGGTGTGCTCATTGCACTCAAATTTTGTACAACAGCTACTTCTAGCACAGATGTCTCGATTGAGGTAGTGTGCACTTCCTTGACAGGGAATTCCTTAGTAGATGCTTCCAAAACACTCACAGATTATGAGACTTGACTCTCCAATTGCTCTTCTTTTCTATTGCTTCCCTCAGGATTTTTCTTCTCCTATTTTTCTTGCTCTTTTTCCTCACTATCATTGTCACAGAGGTCTACAACTATTTCAATTTCAAGCATTGTTTCCAATTGCTTTGGAGGAGGTGGCTCCTAAATGGATCCCTCCAACCTTTCATCTTTCTTGGCCTTTCCTTTTTTCGTGTACACCATGGTTGAAGGTTCAATTGGAGAAGGGACATATTGCTCCTATGCCTCAGGGGTCAGTATAGGAATTTATTTTTGAGGGGTGGAGGCTTCTGAAGAAGATTTGGACTTGCCTGCTCTGAAATTTTTCATTTTTCTATCAAACCAGAGTCTGGTCCTTACCAATACGAGATTTATGAGCTCCTTCAAGTCATCTCTCTCTTTGACAAACCAATCAATAGTTTCAATGGGAGTGTATCTAATGGACCTTTCATATTCAAGATATTGTAGTTTGTCATCATCATCTTGAAGTCCCTTCGTAACCTTGTACACATCAAAATCTTTAATTTGTTGCAGGGACAATCTTCCATAGTATCTTTTCTGAGCTTCATAATCATTAGAACAATCAGCCCAGTATTCTTCAATACTAGCAAGATGAGAGAATCTCATTCTAAAATTACTGGTAATAAAACCCTTGATATCAAAACAAGTCCTTTGAAAAAGTGAAGAGTGAAGGGAGCAATTGTCATGTCAATGATATGGGCATCTAGAGCAGTCTTGCAAGTGTAGTTACCCAATGTGATTGGGAACTGGATACCTACAATATTTTTATCCCTGTAAGTTCTATGAAGCTTATCCAGTTGTCTGCAGATTTTAACCAAGGCCATCTTGTCACTACAATATATTGGGAGTTTTAAAGGTGTTCCCTCAAACCCATCCAACCGTATGTAAGAAAATTTCATGAATTGAATGTAATGGCTACCATAGACATCAATCAATTGTTTTGCTTCATCTAAGAATCTCTTAGAATGTCACCTTCTAGTAATCTGACAATATACATGGTGAATGCATCATTCACCCTTCTGAAGTGATGGTTACTGATCTTCAAATTTAATTGTGGAAAATGCTCATAAATGGTATCATCTTTCTTGTCTTCAACATAAGAGAAACCCAACCATTCTCTGTATGCGACAATGGAATACATCAAGTAGGACATCATATGGAAAGTCTTGGTTATCTGGACATTTGCAAGATGCTTACTAAGGCTATCATAGATTATCTCTACCTAATTCAAGCTTTGTTTCTCTTCGCATATAATGTTGATGTAAGGGCACATCCAATAATGAAACTCATTGGTAGAAGGCTTCCCTATTATCATGGCAAGGAGAGTGATGAAATCTAATAGCTCTTCCTTAAAATCAACCCTAAACATGGTCTTTGGCAGCCTTGAAGCTCCTTTCTTTATATTCTTAAACCAAGACTTAGCCATTCTACTTTTATACAACTCATTGTCCTGATCAAAGAGCAACTGAGCCCAGTCTTGGGTGAGGATATTTTAACCTTCAATGATGGGAATCCTGAGAGCAGTTCCAATACAATTAGCATCCAATCAAGCCAAAACTTGTCTGTGAGGGTCAACAATTTCCTTTGTCTCTGGATTGAAGCATGACCCACATGCTAGCACGGTATCAACACACTGAGCCCAGTCTTGGGTGAGGATATTTTAACCTTCAATGATGGGAATCCTGAGAGCAGTTCAAAGAGCGACTGAGCCTAGTCTTGGGTGAGGATATTTTAACCTTCAATGATGGGAATCCTTAGAGCAGTTCCAATACAATTAGCATCCAATTAAGCCAAAACTTGTCTGTGAGGGTCAATAATTTCCTTTGTCTCTGGATTGAAGCATGACCCACATGCTAGCACAGTATCAGCACACTGAACTGAAATTGGAAAACCCCTTGCATGAGAAATTTCGCTTTCCTTAACTAGTTGAGCAATAAGAGTGGGGTTTTGGCAATCAATTCGAGCCCAGAAATCATCCAAGTCAAGGTGTTGAGCTTCGTTATCTCTTATGTCTGGTATAGATGTCTCTAAGGAAGATAAATGCTCGTGCCCTTTGTAGTTGATCTTCATTGTATGGAAGGAGTAAAGGACTTTTCAATTCCTCTCGATTTCATCTTCGACATTTCACAGCTTCGAGTGCACCTACAAATTTGAAAAAGACTGGAACAGGGGCTTGGCTACGGCTACAAACAGTAGAGAGTGAGAGAACGAAACGGAAAACAAAATGTAAAGGGTGTGGTAAAAATAATTGATTGCCATGGTTATTTATACACATTATGTTTAAGTAGGTTGACGGATAAAAATTAATGTGACAATTAATGCTTTACACCGACACAAGATAGTGGCAAGCGGAAAAGGCAGTGAAAATGCGCACAACTGACCCATGAGACAGTGGGACACCTAGGACGTGATGAGCTGAAATAGCCGTAGTGAATGGAAAGTGGAAAAACCAGTCTTGCGGGGAAATGGAGTTCGAGAATCACTTGGGACATACGGGACACAACGAGCCGAAATGTCCACAATACACTGGGATCAGGTGAATTGGAGAAAACCTGCACAAACGGTCTACAGAACATTGGGATGTAACTTCCCCAAAAAACTGAAATACCCGCAAATGAAGGTAAAAGCAATGTCATGTGGAGAAAATGCGGAATCAATGAGTAGGGAGCCCGGTGGAACTTGGGACGCGAGGGACATTAAAACCTAAAATATCCGTACAACAAAGGAAAAGTCTCAAAAACTCAAAATTTTGAAAAAAGACTAACTGTTTAAACATGACTTTTCCTTCACATTATTTTTTTGACAAGGACATTTTGATAGTCATTTTACCAAAAAAAATGAAAAAAGAGACAAAAATACACAATTTTTGGGAAAGATGAAAAAAAGAGACAAAAATACACAATTTTTGGGAAAGATGAAAACAGTTGGCTCTTTCTGGGGATGAACCGACTTGAACAGAAGAGAACAAGGCATGACTAAGAACTCCAGAACCTTTGGGACAGGACGAGGACAAAACCATTGGGTAAATAGATTCAAGGATGAAACAATACAAAAGACACACACACAACCAAAAACAAGGAATACACAAAATTGTATAAAGAATTTCCTAGTGACCTATGACTGAAACAACTTCACATATTGCCCACTATATGGTAGTGGAAGAGAAGTTCCATCCATATAGTTCAAATAAAATGTATTTTCTCTAGCAAAATGTCTTATTTTGAAAGGACCCATCCAAAGAGAATCGAATTTACCATGACTTCCTCGATGTTCTCACCTCTTGTCCCAAAGTAGGACAATGTCACCAACCTGAAATTCCCTGGGTCTGGCTTTCTTATGAAATAGTTGTTTCACATTTTGCTGTTGTGAAGTAATCGTGTCCACCACTTCTAACATGTTTTCATCCAACCTCTGTAGGTACATGATTCTTTTCTCTAAAGCACTGGTGAAATTTGAGTCTTCGATGCCCTTCATCAATTGTAAGGCTAGCAGTTCGACAGACACTGGTAACTGAGCTTCAGTTCCGTACACCACATTGAAAGGAGACATCCCAATTGCTCTTTTAGGTGTGATCCTATCTTCCCAGAGAGCATCATAAAGCTTCTTGTGCCAATTTCTTTGGGATTCATTCACGAGTTTCCAAATGATGGTTAGCAAATTCTTATTTGTTGATTTTGCCTATCCATTTCCTTAGGGATAGTAATCAGAAGAATGTGTGAGAGAAATTCCATACCCATAGCAGAAATCCATTAACTCATAAGAAGAGAAATTGGGAGCATTATTAGTGACAATTTTGTTTGGCACTCTGAATCTAATCATGATGTTTTGTTTGATAAAGTTGCATACCACCTCAGAAGTTGTACTTCTCACCGGAATAGCTTCCACCCACTTTGTGAAGTAGTCGATAGCAATCAAAACATGAGTATGCCCAACACTAGAATGAGGGTTGAGAGTGCCTACAAAGTCAAGTCCCCATTGTTGAAATGGTTCTTCTATTGTTACTTATTTAAGTGGCAGGGTAGCTAGCTTGGGCCTCCCCATGAAAGTTTGACAAGCTTCACATTTATTTACCCATTTAGTTGCCTCTCGGAATAAAGTTGGCCAATAATAGCCTGCACGAAGAATCTTATGAGCAGTCATAGAAGATGAAAAATGCCCTCGACAAGCTTGATCATGGAATGCTCTAAGCAACTTCTTCTATTGTTCTCTATCCACACATCTGAGAAACCTTTTGTCAACTCATCTTTTAAATAAAGAATTGTCCCAAAGTACATATTGTGCAAATCTAAGCTTTATGGCCCTTCTCTCCTTGGTACTTAAATGGGGTGAGCATTCTCCATATGTCAAAAAAATGAGCAATTTTAGCATACCATTCATTAGTCAAACTGAGAAAAAGAACAGTGGGGATATCTATGTCTTCCTTGGGTAGATCATCTTTAGCACTGTTAGCAATCAACTCACAGAGTCCCTTGCCTCTGACTAACTTAGTTGGCCTGATGTCCATATCATACTCATGTACTTTTGCCACCCAATTCCCTCTTTTAGACCTAAATTCTTGTTGTGTGAGAATTGATTTAACAGTTGTATCAGGCATAAAGACAATTGAGTGAGAATTGAGGATATAGAAATGAAATTGCTTGACCACTTTAACTACGGCAAAATCATGTTTCTCCATCTGAGCATATTTTAATTCATGAGCCTTCAAGACATAACTCATGAAATCAATGGGTAGTTCATAGCCCTCGTGATTTTTATGTATCAGAATGGCAGCCAAAGTATTCTCAGTGGCATAACAATAGATTAAGAAATCTTTCTCAAACTCAGGACAAGCAAGAATTGGGGTCTTGGCAATGGATTTCTTAATATTTTCAAAATATTTTTTCCCTTCCAATGTCCAGCAAAAGCATTTCTTTCCTTTCATCATCTGAACTATACTCATAGTTAATTCTACGAAATTAGGAATAAATCTCCTTAGAAAGTTTATTTTCCCAAAGAAAGAGTGCACACCTTTTTTACTAGTGAGAAGAGGAATTTGTTGAATAACCTGGACTCTCTCTGGATCTATCTTAGTTCCTTCTTTGGAAACGATGTGCCCAACCAATTTACCTTCAGTAACACCAAAGATGGACTTCTTCAGGTTCAAATATATCCCATGCTCTATGCACTTCTTGATAACATATTCAAGATGTTAGAAATGATCTTCCTTTTTTTAGAGAAAACAGTCAAATCATCGAGGTATACAACAATACATTTTCCTTTCAAAGCACCAAAATTCAAATCCAACACCCGTTGAAAGGTGGCACCAGCGTTGATTAGTCTGAATGGCATCCTTTTATACGCAAAAGTATCCCATGGAGTTTTGAAGGTTGTTTTAAGTTTATCTGGGACATCAACTTCAATTTGATTGTACCCCGAGAAACCATCCAACATAGATAGCATTTCAAATCTTACGATAGCTTGCAAGATTTGATCCATCATAGGAAGTGGATGATTATCTTTAAGGGAGGCTTGATTCAAATTCTGAAAATCCACGCAAATTCGAATTTCGCCACTCTTTTTTCTTATTGGCACAATAATAGCTACCCAAGCTGAGTGATGGATGTGAAAAAATATCTTTGCTTTTAAAAGATTCTAAATTTCTTAATAAATGGTATCCGCGATCTTGGGATTATATTGCCTTTGTTTCTGCCGGAAAGGTTTGATTCCTAGTTTCAAAATAATATAATGTTGCATTTCTCTTGGTTTGAAGGATTTCAAATCATCATATGAATAGGCAAGCACATCAACATATCTTCCTAATAAATTTATCGTTCTATTCCTTTCCTCCTATGTGCAGCATTTTTCAATGTTGACAAGCTTTGGTTCCTCTTTGCTTCCAATATTAACCTTTTCATACTCTGCGAACTGATGAACCCCATGTGATATCTTTGACTTGATATCCCTATCATGTTTATCAAACAAATCTTTCAGGCTTACTAGTCCTTTGGGTATCTTGTTACTTTTTAACTTAATGCAACCATCCTTATTAGATTCTTCTTCAATCCCTTCCTAAGTCATGGTGGATGCTACAGATTTACGAGGAGCAACTTTACTTCCTTCAAAATACAGTTGACTGAAATTCTCCTGAAGTTCCAAGAAAAAAAGCACATGTTGATCGTCATTAAATATTTTCCAATTGTTGACATTATCCAGCATACTTGGCCTATGTATCATTTTGATCGTGAACTTTTCTTGGGCAAAGTCGGGATGAGGGATCTGCAAGGATCCTGAGACAGCCAAAGCATCTGCTCTAGCATTCCTTTCTCTAGGAACAACTTATATAGAAAAGGCATCTAACAATTCGATAAAATCCCACACCAGATTTCTATAGTGTTTTAGCCTCTTGTTCTTAACTTGAAAAATCCCTCTGACTTGCTTAACAATGAGCTCTGCATTGCCTCATGCACAAAGGTTATTAACTCCCATCTCCCTTGCCATTGATAGTCCTAAAAGAAGAGCTTCATATTATGTCATATTATTTGTGTTTTCAAATTGAAGCTTGTAGGAGAAGGATAAGACTTCTTTTCAGGGGAGAACAACTACCATTAAATTCAAGGATCCGGACACCATTATGGTCATTCATCACACCTTTGGAAGTTTTCATTTCCTCCTCTGCCATGATCATGTAGTTCCCGTGACCGATGTCTTCATAGAGGATTTGTGCTCTGGGGTCATCTGTTTTCTGCACAATGTACTTAGTTTGTCTTAGGTAACAACTTCTTTATTTTCCCATTAACTGGAATGAGAGCGTGTGACCAATCCATCTGAATTTCCCCACCCACTTCTTTACAGAAGTTTCTGCTTAGCAATATACCATAAGATGGGGGAATATCTGCTACTAAAATAGTAGTTTTGACCATTTTCTCTAGGAAAGTAGCAAAAGCTACTTGTGCATCCTTAATCATTTCTACCAATGGCGCCTCTTTACTTTCCATGGAATAGCAAGAACCAAATGTGTGTGTTAAAGTCGGGCCTAAAGCATGAGCAACCTTAGCAGACATCACATCGTCTAATGCTCCCGAATCAATAACACAATTACTGAGCCTATGGCCAACTATAAGTAGTGTGATATATAAAGGTTTGATTTTCTTAGTTACAGAAGGTGTTGTAGCCATTAGATTCTACTAAGGTGAAGAGGCGGGAGTAGGTAAAAGGACTTAAGAGGTGGTGGGTGCAGGATTGGGTTTGGATTTGACAAATTTGACAACCTGAGCAAAGGCATCGGGGTGCATCTTATAGAACTCGGCCTCTAAAATTTGAATTTTGGTTTTCTTAATGTGGTCAATTATGTCAAAGGATCTCGAGGTAGATGGGGTGTCTGTCCTAGAGGGGGAGGAACACTTAAGCCCGTCGGCTTTGACATTCGAGGTTGTCTTAGTCTCAGGGGTTGAAGCCACGTTGGTCTTTGGTGAAGACAAGGAAGATGCTCCCATTTATGAGCATCGTCCACAATTAACTTTGAAGATCATTAACCATCACTTCATAAGGGTGAATGATGCATTCACCATGTATATTGTCAGCTTACTAGAAGGTGACATTGCTCAGAGATTCTCAAATGAAGCAAAACAATTGATTGATGTCTATGGTAGCCATTACATTCAATTCAGGAAATTTTCTTGCAAACGGTTGGCTCAGTTTGAGGGAACACCTTTAGAACTCCCAATGTATTATAGTAACAAGATGGCCTTGGTTGAAATCTGCAGACCACTGGATAAGCTTCATAGAACTTGCAAGGACAAAAATATTGCAGGCATCCAGTTCCCAATCGCATTGGGTAACTACACTTGCAGGACTGCTCTAGATGCCCAAAATGTTGACAAGACAATTGCTCCCTTCACTCTTCACTTTTTCAAACCAAGGACTTGGTTTGATATCAGAGGTTTTACTACCACCAATTTCAGAATGGGATTCTCTCATCTTGTTGATATCGAAGACTACTGGGCTGATTATTCTGATGATTATGAAGCCCGGAAAAGATATTATGGAAGATTGTCCCTGCAACAAATTAAAGATTTTGATGTGTACAAGGTTACAGAGGGACTTCAAGATGATGATGAAGAACTGCAATCTCTTGAATATGACAGGTCCATTAGACACACTCACATTGAAACTATTTACCGGTTTGTCAAAGAGAGATGATTTAAAGGAGCTCATAAATCTTGTATTGGTAAGAACCAAACTCTAGTTTTACAAAAAAAATGAAAATGTTCAGAGCAGGCAAGTCCACGTCTTCTTCAGAAGCCTCCACCCCTCAAAAATAAATTCTTCTATTGACTCCTAAGGCACATGAGCAATTTGTCCCTTCTCCAACTGAACCTTCAACCATGGTGTACACGAAAAAAGGAAAGGCCAAGGATGAAAGGTTGGAGGTAGCCATTCAAGAGCTATCTCCTCCAAAGCAATTGGAAACAGTGCCTAAATCTGAAACAGTTATAGACCTTTGTGACAATGATAGTGAGGAGCAGTAGAAAAGAAGAGCAATTGAAGAGTCGAGTCACAAAATTTGTGTGTTTTGGAAGCATCTACTAAGGAAGTCCCTGTCAAGGAAGTGGACACTACCCAAACTGAGACATTTGTTGTAAAAGTAGCGATTGTGCAAACTTTGAGTGCAATGAGCACACCCATACTTGGGCCCATTGTCCCCTCCACTTCCAGTTCTTCTTTTACTTGGGTGCAACCATTGTTGGAAAGTAAGAAAAGAAAAAACACTTCTAATATTGTTACTCCTAAGTTTGATGCAGTAGCAACCCTACTCGTTTCTACTCCTCCCCCACCTACAAAAAAGCCAAGGTATCAGATTCTCAAGGCCAACAATTCATGGAAATTGCTAAACCCAAACTTGATAAAGATGAAAAGGACTTATTGATAGGTAATTTGGAATTAATAAGAAATCCCCTTGGAGAATCAACACCTGAAAGTGAAGTGCACAACTTAAAGGAGAGTGTCCAAAGTAATTGAAAGGGTTGAAAAAAACAAGCAAAAACAAGAACAATTAGAATTACAAAATCGAATTTTGTCAAGTTTCATCAAGTCCTTATTAGCAGAGGATAAGGTGCTTGATCCAACTCCCTTAACCTCAATCCCACCACCTGCCATTTTGTCTAGTGATGAAGTTCAGGGCATTAAAGATATTCATAAACATGCCACCTATGTAAAGGCGATGGAAGCCTTAGTTGATGACATGATAATCACAAGTTTAAATTTCATTGAGGCAGCATGTAAAGCATATGACAGAATTGCTAAAATTCAGTTAAAGATTACCGCGACACTCAGCGGTTTGGATAGGGAGTTAAAATTGTGGAGTGAATGTATCGAATACCTTAGATTAATGAGTGATACATATGTACAAATCCTCTTGGCAAGCAAAGTATTTGATGATGCAAAATTAAATTTGTCTAAGCAATGAGTTTTCAACATTGATTAGAAGATAAACGTTCTTGAAGAAGCCATTGGAGAACTCAGGAACATGTTGCAAAAGGGAGAAGCTTTTAAAGTTTGTGTCACATTCATCTTTCATGATATTCACTGCTAGATTTTCAAGAAGGATTCAAGAGATAAATTCTCAGTTTAAGAAATCAAATCTCAATTCAAGACATTTGTTAGAGAAGATTTGTTCAAGCAAGACATCATATCCATGGAGAAGATTAAAGAAATTTGCACACTGCAGGCAGCGATCACGAATGTTAATAAAGAGTTCTTAGAAAATGTGGAGTTTGGAAAAGAAATGGAAAAATGTTTGAGCAGTTGGACTCATGCAACTGCCAATACAACAATTCCCCAAAGCATGGACATATCAGAGGCATTGAAAAAATTTAGAAACCAAGTGCTCAAAACAAAAGGAACTATAAGCACTTCTTCCAGTGGCATCGCAACCCCTAGTTCCTAGTTTCCTATTTTTAAATATCTAATTAAGGTGGCTATTTTCTCTTTAGCCATATGTTATGTAAGCAAAGGACAAACTAATTTTTAGTACTTAATTAGATATTTAATCTTTGGGTTAAAAGAAAGGAAACTAGAAAAGTTCTTTTGTACCCGTCCCTAAAACTATTTAAATAGTTTTTCTTGTCATTTGAAGGGATTGAATTTTGATGTCTTAGATGTAAAAGCACGAAATTACTAATCAATACAGAAGAAGTTTCATCTTTTTTTTGTTCTCAATCTGACTCATGAGAAGTTGTGTATCTAAACAAGAACTTTGTGTCTTCCAGTTGATGTTGTGCTTAGAACTTTGTGTCTATTGCATTTATGTCACGTGTTTATATATGCATAGTTTAAATCTTCTCTTTTTCAAGCATAACTAAGATACCATTTTGCAATCTGTGTCTGAAAGTGCTCCTCTTTATCTTTTAAATTTTGATTCTTCTATTTCATCTTTCTCTATATTGAAAATCTATGAGATGAATAGGGGAGAGGACCCCATAATTGTGCAGGGACCAATAATTGTACATTGATTTTCACTATTGGTTGTTGAAAAAATGACTAATAGTTGTTCACTATTTGACTAATGACACTTTTTAAAAGCCAATGACAATGTGACACATAAGGCGCTCAGTCATTGGTACCTCTTTCAAATGCTTTATATTATTTTTTTTCATTTTAAATCAATTCAAAAACTACTTTTCCCTCCAAATAAACACGCGAAACGAAAATGCTGATGTGTCATGATGATACGCTATACGATGATATAAATTTTTTATGTTGACGAGATCCCTACATATATCTGCGTGCCCCTAAAGTTAGGGTGCACGGTTATGGGGTCCTCTCCCCTATATCTAAAGCCTCAAAATGCTCATTGACATATTGTTAGTTTGTACATTTGTAAATAAGTAGATTTACTTACTTCTTGTTTCAATAAGGGAACCTCTCCCATAAAAAGAGGGACTGTCATCCTCTGATTGTTGCTTGTTTCAAGGATTAAATGTGACAACCAACATGCAAGTTTGTTTCTCACTTCCTAGTTTTCCTAATTTCTATCCAAATACCCTCTCAGTATTTGAAATACCTGTATGGATTTGGCTTCCGAATCTTCCTCTACATTTCTAGTATGCCCTAGAGAATATTAGTAATGTACCAAGCAGATTATTAAAAATGGATCACACTAAAGCAGCGTCAAGGATTCGTACCTTCCCCAGAATAAGCACCGAAATTGATCTTAGCAAGGGTTTGTCAGACAAGATTCTTTTTGAAAGTGGTCAACATGTAGTACGTTCAATCTTTAGATTATGAGAACACAGCATTTCGATGTCATATTTGCATGAACACAAGTCACTCACAAGTTGATTGCCCAATGGGTAAGCGAAAGGGCAATCATAGGAAAAAAAATCATTCATCCGACAACAGTTGGAGTAGTTCATCCCCTGTGCAGAACCAAGAGGATGCAGCTAAGTCAACTCAAGGAGGCAATCGTCAAACAACATCACAAGAAAGGTCAGAGTAACAAGAAAAAAAGGAAGGAACTAGCCAAATTAAAGCCCAGTCACATTTCCATTACTTTAGATAAATCAAACTTTGAGAAAGAACCTAATCGTGATAGTGCTATGGATCCCAACAATATGCAAATGGTGGCAAATTCATATCCAGGGCAAAGGCAAGAGGTGAAAAAAAAAATGGCAAAAAGGGGCGTTTTGCAAATCTCCATGCCTATTACTCTTCGCATGAAGAGCGGTAGCTTTAGGATTCCCCCCTCTTTTTCATTTGTTTGGGCCGTATCTTTGGGCCATTTGGTTTGAGTTCATATTAGTTTCGATTTAGTTTTCTTTAGATGTAAGGTTTGACCCTCCGATTCATAACTCCAATCAAAAGTGTTAAAACAATCAAAAAACAAAAAAATACATATAGTAGATAACATGGTTTTAGTTAAATTGAAACCCCGTCAATTTTATTTTTTAATGGTGTGGGGCTATGTATGAGTCTTGCACTTGTGAATGAAATCTATAAACTAGTGTGGAATCACCTTTGGGGACTCTTAAGGGCACAATAGCATACGTGTTTGATGCATGAGACGCTAGAATGTTAGGTTTTGATAAATGGATGGACACGTCACATTTCTTAACATCTCTTCCATTTTTGACATAGATGCTAATAAGCTCTTTAATATATTCACATCATGAGCACACACATATTCCCCCGACCTAATCATACTTCTCATTAATCTAGGGCCACTATCACTTCTCTCCACTATTAGCCTGTAAGTTTCTTTTAAGTCCAATTTTTTAGATTCATGTTGAGTGGTAGGAGTGACTACAGCCTTATGGTAATTCCTCACCTGGTAAATAAACATGTGCAAGTTACCTGTGCAGATTGGGAATAAACTTGTGGTGATAGAAAAGATGTGCAACAATGGGTTCTCCTTGCTTCGGGAGGCTCTCTCAATTAAAATAATGGTAGATAATGGAGACGAGTAGCATGTGGTGGCCAAAATCGCATTGACTCCATCCTCTATTCTTCTCCTCCATCCTCTATTCTTCTTCTATAGAAGAATACAAAACCTACAGATAAACTACAATATTTTTCAACTCTAAAATTCTTAAAATTATCCCGAAGAAATTCAAAATATACGCTCTATTTGTCCCCTACTTATATGATGCAGTTAATAGGCTTCCTCTTAATACTATATAAAATATAATCGTCCGCATAATAAATTACTCATATTCGGGGTTCTTCACCATACACATTCAACAATCTTTCAAAAGTATTATCAAAACATATATATTCAACGCTCTAAACAAAAAAATATAACTCTTCGAAAGCCCGACAAAATATATTCTTCTAACAATATATAGAAAAATCTAACAATATACAGCAACAACCCTCTTCGAAAGTGAACAAAATATATACTAAATATATACTCTTCATGAATTTAACGGTACATGATAATTCAATTATTCTCCGGGTCCATTTGAGTGGTATTCTAAAAGAACTGTGAAAACGATACATATCTGAAAGAGTAGATAATTTAATATTTATTTTACTTTTTTAACAATTTTCCACAACAATCAGCTTTTCATGTACCTCAGAGAGACAATACCAAAAGAATTGGCACTAAGTATGGGTTCATTTGCTAAAACGAGTGGGCTTGTGATGGTTAGCTGGAGAACCAACCCACGCAAGAAGAACTGCAAAATCTAAATGGCCTTGTATTTCATCTTGGTGGCAAGATTATCCACATGCACTAATGAAGGGGTTATACACCGGTCTATACCACACCTAACCAGGTTTAAACCAGAAATGCTGTTGTTGCCATTACGCGGAGCCATCGTTGACCACTGCCCTTCACTCGCCCCTACAATCCTCTATCACCCGTTTATTGCTTTCATATTCACATAAATGCAATAACGAAACGTAGGAACAAATGTCCATATCCGCTGTATAATGCATGCTACAGTAACAGACAACTGGAAACCTCATGAATCATATATACCCTGGACAAGTGGACCATATTAATCAATTTTTCAAAAAGTATCGCGGCATTACAGAAATTAGGTTTTGAATCAAAATTGGGTCATACATTTGAACTCTTGAAATGTGCGAGATTCCATGGCCGGCAAGAGATGACATAATAGGAATTGGCTCTTCATGAGAACGATAATTCTCCACCGCCGTTGTTGTTACTCATTAATATACTTTTAAGCGAGAAACCTTATCTTTTCATGAGCGCAAAATTCCCTGTACATTAAAAGGTTTGACCAAGAAACCCGAACATAGGTATAGTATTGAATCATAACGTTAAACCACAAACAAATTGCTGGTAATGGAAACAGGACTACTCTTAGGTGAATGAAGATCATAAAAAAACCGGAAATGCAAAGCAAAAGGAAGACCATCTTAAATTAAAAGAATGACCATGAACCAGTGATCCTATTCTATCATAATCATAACTTTTAGGTCAACTCATAAAAAGGGGACATCGCAAAACATTCACTAATGGTTTTGTTTCATTTCGAACTACTGGAGGCTACAGATTCGACTGTTTAGATGATGGGTTTAGGGCTGATTGGACGGAAACATCCCTGGAAATATATACCTAAAGGCAGATAATTGCTGACGAAAGGGAGGCACTAAAATAGATGAGAGAGACACAGGAGGGACTGAAAATGAGACAATTGCACACGTTGCCAGTATAGATGCGCATCTGGTACACAGTAGAAAATTAAAACTCTGAAAACCCAGAAGAGGTTTCTCCTGCTAAGGAATAGTTCAGCTTCAGCACAAAAAACATCTGGACGTGGTTATCTTAAGTATTCTAGGTCTATTACACTTACAAACTGAAGCAGAATCACCCAACTCCAAATGCACCGGAAGACCCAAAACATAATCACCTGAATTAAAGAGCCGTGGTCTTCATGAATCCGAGATGATTAAGGCAGGCCGGACCAAAATATTCAAACCAAAGACACCAGAAAGAAAATCTAAGTAAACGGTAAAGTAGTACAGAGAAATCCTCCACATGCTCGATGATATACATACAGGAAACAGGAGACCAGGCAAGACCTGGCAGACCTTTAAGCATTTTCAAACTAAATATAGAAATCTGAAATTACTTGCCAATTGAATTTCAAACAAATACGAAATTTGAATCACTTGCCCATCTACGTTAATTTGGATGTGTGATGAAATTACTAACTTAATATTGAGAAAATTCCTAAACAAGACCGAATCAAATAGCATCAAATGTTCAGTTTTGACCCATCAAAACAGTAGTCGTTCATCACATGCTGTCATCAAAACATCACTTGCACAGCAATTAACTCGGTTTGTGATTCAAAAATTCACTTGCTCTGCAATAACAGGTTTGCTAATCAAAAAACCAATCACCTGGACAAACAGCATTGTCGTCCATACATCAATGCATATAGGTAGTGTAGACTGACTTTTGTGTATTTAAACCTGCAAAATTAAAAAGCCGCTCCCAGCCGTTCCCATAAAGGAACGTAACGTTCACGAATATTTCAGCAAAACTCAATTGGAAGCTCCTAGTAGTGAAATGCTGAAGTTTTCAACATGCAACAACAAATTCGAATTTTATGAATTCAGGTAAAATTTCAGAGTTAGATTTGCATGATATAATGAGCGTAGATTGGCGAAAAATTGCTACACTTTAACCGACAAATACACTATTACAAACCTATGTATTAAAATTCAGAAATCAAAATTGAAGATCTCTTAAGTTTTTATTCAAGAGCCAAACCAAAATTAAGAACTCCTATACCTTTATACAGGTTATGAAAGTTAATTTATGTTCTCCCCAATATCCCTTAGAGGCCATGCTCAAATTCAAAATTTAATTAAGCTAGTCAGGAAATCCATAAGATAGAATTTAAAGAGACCCTTGCTAAAACCGGCCCAACAGCATCTTAACTCTTCTCTTTCCGCTCAAATTATGAAATTTCCTACCTAGGAGAGAAACCCATAGGTGAAGTTAAGATTAGTATTCCTTCCCTCTTCTTTTCGAAGACGCAACCCTGGATTAAAATTTGAGCAACCAACAACAAGATAACTTCGTTCTCTCATAATATTTGGCTCCCGGGAGGTAGGTTCGTTGGAGTAGGTGAGTTAGTTCAAAATGTCGATCAAAAACCATTTTTTCCCCGAAATATTTACTAACAACACATAAAATCAAATACAGTAAAAAAAATCCAGGTTTTTTAAACATGAGGTCGCATTATTAAATAAATAAGCACGCATAATCAAATATACGCTCTATTTGTCCCCTTCTTATATGCAAGTAAGGAATTTACCTTAATAATAATAATAATACTTATCGTCGGCATAACATAAATGAATATATCGAGGGTTCAAACCCTACACATTCACAATCTTTCAAAAGTATATCAAAACATTATATTCAACGCGCTAACCAAAAAAATCTAACTCTTCGGAAGCCCGACAAAATATATGTCTTCTAAAATATATAGAAAAGCGAACAATATACAGCAACAACCCGCTTGCGAAAGTGAACAAATATCTACGAAATAAGATACTCTTCATGAATTTAACGGTCCATGATCATTCATTATTCTTCCGGTCCATTTGAGTGGTATTCTAAAAGAACTGTGAAAACATACATATCGAAATAGTAGATAAATTTAATATTTATTTAACGTGTGGAACAGTGCCCAACAACAGCTTTGCATGTACCTCGAGAGACAATCCCAAAGAAATTGGCACTAAGTAATGAGTGTTCTTTGCTAAAACGTTGGGCCTGTGATGGTAGTCTGGAACACGCCAGAGAACTGTAAATCTAAATGGCCTTGTCCTGTCATCTTTGTGCAATATTATCAAATGCACTAATCATGGGTATACACCTATACCACACCTAACCAGGTTTAAACCACTACAATGGCTGTTTTTGCCATTAGAGCGGAGCATCTTTACCACTTGCCCTTGCCCCTAAATCCTGCGTATGCCACCTTTTAGATTGCTTTTATATTCACATACTGCACTACAAACGTAAGCGAAAATGTCAATATCAGCTGTATAATCATGTACAGTGAAAGACAACTTGAAACCTCATGAATCATGATACTACCCTGGAAAGTGACCATATTAATCAATTTCAAAGTATCGGGCATTACAGAAATTAGGTTTGATCCATAATTGGGTCATTAAATTTGAACTCTTGAAATGTGCGAGATTCCATGCCGAAGAGCCTGACCTAATAGGAATTGGCTTTCATGAGAGACGATAATATCTCACCGACCGTTTGTTGTACTCATTAATATACTTTTAAGCGAGAACCTTATCTTTTCATGAGCGCAAATTCCCTGTACATAAAAGGTTTTGAAAAAGAAAACGAACATAGGTATAGTACTTTCGAATCTAAGTAAACACAAACAAAATTGCTGGTAATGGAAACAGGAATACTCTTAGGTGATGAACCGATCATAAAAAAAACAGAAATGCCAAAGCAAAAGGAAGACCATCTTAAAATAAATAGAGATGACATAACCAGTGATCTATTCTATCATAATCATAACTTTTAGGTCAACTCATAAAAAGGGGAACCCATGCAAACATTCAATATGGTTTTGGTTCATTTCGAACTACTGACGACAGATTCGAAATGTTTAGATATGCGGTTTTAGTGCTGATTGTACGAAACCACCATAGGAAATATATACCTAAAGGCCAGAATAATCCTGCTTACGAAGGAGGCACTCAATAGATGATAGAGAAACATTGTACTTGAATGAACCAGTGCACCAAGTTGCAGTAAAGAATCGCCCCATCTGTGTCACAGGAGAAATACAATCTCTGAAAACCCAAGAAATATTGCTCCTGCCTAATTGAATTTCAGCTTCAGCACAACAACATCTGACTTGTTATCTTAGTATTTCATTTCTATTACACTGACACGGAAGCAAGGGAATCACCCACTCCAAATGCACAGGAAGACCCAAAACATAATCACTGAATTACAGAGCCGTGGTCTTCATGATCCGAGCTGCTTTAAGGCAGGCCGGAACCACAATTGCAAACCACGACACAGAAAGAAACTAATCACTGTAAGTAACCGAGCAACTACTCCATTGCTCATGATCAATCAGAAACCGGCACCAGCAGACCGGGCAGACCTTAGCATTTTCAAACTAATTATAAATCTGAACGTACTTCAATGCATTTTCAAACTAAATATAGAAATTTGATATCACTTGCCAATCTACGTTTAATTTGGATGTGATTCTGAAATTACTAACTAATATTGAGAAATTAATAAAGACAGAATCAAATAGCATCAAAATGTTCAGTTTTGACCAATCAAAAACAGTAATAACATAGCTGTCAATCAAACATAATTGCACAGCATCACAGTTGTGGATTCCAAAATTACTTGCTCTGCCATACCCGGGCGACGCAAAAACAATCACATGGACAACAGATTTGTCGGTAATACAACCAATGCATGATAGGTAGACCTGACTTTTGTGTATATAAACCTGCAAAATTTAAAAGCAGCTCCAAGCATCCCATAAAAGTGAAACTTTTAACGGTCACATAAATTTTCAGCGAACCTCATTGGATCCCCTAGTAGTAGAATGCTGAATTTTCAACATGCAACAAAATTCGAATTTATGACTTGTAGGTAAAATTTCAGAGTTACGATTTGCAATTGAATCATGACTGTAAGTGCGAAAAATTGTCTAACTTTACCGACAATAACTATTACAAACCTATGTATTAAATTCAGAATCAAAATTGAAATATCTCTTAGTGTTGTATGCAGAGCCCAACTCAAAATTTAAGACTCCTATATCCTTTATAAAGGATTTATTGCAAGTTAATTTATGTTCTCCCCTTATCCCTTAGAGGCCTGCTCAAATTCAAAATTTAATTAAGCTCGTCAGGAAATCCCTAGAATAATAATTCAGAGACCCTGCTTAAAGTAAAAGAACCACACATCTAACTCTATTCGCTCCCGATCAATATTTAAATTTAATTACACTTAGGAGAAAACCCATAGGGGAAGTAAGATTTATGTATCATTCCATCTTCTTTTAGAAGAAACCCTGCTTAAATTTGAGAAACCAACAACATCAGATAACTTCGTTCTCTTCATCATATTTGGATCAGGGAGTTTAGTTCAAAATGTCGATCAAAAACATTTTTTCCAGAAATATTTTACTCAACAACACATAAAATCAAATAAGTAAAAAAAATCAGGGTTAAAACATGAGAGTCGCATAAATTAAGCACGCATAAAAATTCAGACTCGGAAATTTAAGATTTCTGTAAAACCACGATTTAGAAAGCACTGGCTCAAGTTTAATATTCATGCATCTCACCTAAACAGCAAAATAACTACTAATTCAAGATTTAGCTGTCCTTAATCAAGGAAGCCCTAGATCAGAGCCAAACCCTAGATAAACATATCCGGGGCTCGCCACAAAAATTATCCACTGTTCAAGAAGGGTTTAAAAAAGGATCGTATACTAAATTTAAATGTGAATCTCAAATAAGTCTTCAAATTATACAAATAAGCGAGGAGATAATTTCGAAATTCAAAAAACCCTAGTCCAATACAAGATTTATGCAAAACTTGCATGTCACATTTCAAGATTCATGCATCCAGGGGGGGGTGGGGGTGGGGGGTAATGGAAAAAAACTTACATGTCAAATTTCAAGATTTCCATCACTTTCTTATTCATGAAACCCTCCCTTATTATGAAATTCTTGCATATTTCTTCCGTCTCGCACCACTCCGAGGGTGAACACCCACCAGGGTTTATGCGCAACAATCGTTTATAGGGTACGAAAAAAAAAAAACAAAAACAAAAAAAAAAAATTTCTTATCCAATTTTAAGAAACCATGATCACTACACCTTAAACCCTAAATTAGCGGGGCGTCGTGCCGTAGTCAGAAAAACGAGGGTCATGCCCCCCGGCGGGCAAACCATTAAACAAGATCTCAAATTTGGAAAACCATTTAGGAACGAAAGAGACGAGGAGATCTAACTTTTCTTTACAAGAATTACATGATCTAAGACCCCTACATCATATCTCAATCACATGAAGCATTTCTAGCTACATCGCGACTTCGTTCCGGTTCAACACCTTCGACTTCATCGACAGGGGGGTTCGTTCCGTTGTACTCCCGGGTTTTCTTCGTCGCCTACTCACCCGTTTTGCCGCTGCCATGGCAGTCACCGTGTTTTTGCTCATCGCCACCATCACTTGTTTTTACCTTTCCTTTGCAGTTGCGCTGTTTTTCTCCGTCGCCGACGCTCTTCTCCGAGCAAACTTCCGCCGCATCATCATCTGTAGTCAATTTATCATACATTACTATTATTTTTATCATTAAGACACATGCTTGTGTTATTAGGGTTCCGTGCCAATCATCATCCGCCGCCTCAAATCCTCCATCTCCTGCTCCATCAAAAACCGCCGCTCCTTGAGCGTCAGATTCTCCTCCTCCAGCCTGGCAATGTTGTTGTCCTGGTCATCAACCCTAGTCTCCAAACACCTCGGCCCATCAAAACCCTCCCTCTGCGGCGGTGACGTGGACGGATACGTCATCACAAAACGGCTCAAATCATGGTCCAACCGCCGCTCCATCTCCACGTGTTCCTCCACGTCACTGCCGCTAGACGACTCCTCATCGTCCCTCGTTTCCCCCTCGAAGCCATTGTCGTTATCTCCATCCTTCAGCCGTATGAAACCCTTCATAGAACCGTAGCCGTAAAGCCCCCATTCCTGCTTAGCCATGTCAGCCAAACCCTCGCGGGCAGGCGAAATAATCGGTGTAGGCAGTATTGCAGGGGTCACAGGGCACGGAGAAACCAGCTCCGCAATACCGCCGTTGCGCGTAGCCTGTATTAGGAATGACGTCGTATTACGGGGCGCGAAAGGGGCGAATCTGGAAAACTTCTTCTTAGGGTAATATTTCCTCGCCTTGAGACGATTCTGCGCCTGTAACTCGTGCAATCTCGGCGGCTCATAGGCACGACCCTGTGACGACGCAACTGCTCCGCCACCGGTCACATCGGCGACCTTCCGCTTGCGCTTTTCAGCCTTGTTTCGCACCTTCCATTTAGCCCTCGGCGCCAAGTTAGTCCCCCTCGCTTTGAAAGCCTGCGGAGCGGCGGAGGAAGAGGAATGGTTTAAGAATTCATGGGACCCCCGGTCCCATATTCATATGCAATAGTCAATTCATATCATATTAAGCCTCGCGTGACCTGGGGACCAGAAAGTTCCTCCATTGTCTTCCACCCATTGCTTAAATTTCCCCAAGGGAGGGCCTGGATTATTATAATTCATCATGCCTTTGCTGTCTCCTTGATTCATACCGAAAATCTTCTGCAACAGAAATGCCTAAACAAACACCTTAAATTCAATGCAAAGGTTATTCGTTTCTAAAAAGGATTTATTTTGCCGCAGCGTAACGAAATCTTCCGTCTCTTTTTTCACCTCTCCCAAAAAGATAATATCGCTAAATGCAGTTGTGTATGAGACAGAGTGCTTGTATTTATAGAGACTTTAGAAGCACGGTAAGCCGGAGTCTACCGCCTACCACGGCCTATTAACCGCAGCTGCCAATTCCAACGGCCTGCATCTTAAGTTAACTAAATAATTTTGGACACGCCGATATTATGGAATATTTTTTAAATGTTTTAAATTTGTGGGCTCTTAGTTTCTTTAATCACCGCGAACATGTGACATGATGATAAAGGGGGGGTTTTTTTTTAAAGGGAAATTTGGGTGGGCACGATGGTGCAATATGCGAGACTTTGTTTTAATGGAGTCAGGTTACTTGGGACTAATAAACGTATTTGTGGGAATGCGCTCCAATTTTCCAAAAGTGGATGGACGCATGGAGCCCCTTCGTATAAATGGAGCTGTTAGGTCATGTTTTAGGTTCTATTTTTGTTTCCACGACTAGAGATTTTATGGGGAATTCGAATTAAGTTGTTGTCAGGAAAACGTTTATGGCGTCATGGTGTACTTAGTTGCTGGTTTTGAAATAGTGTGCAACATAGAACTATATTTGCGGATGTGATTCAAGTGAAGTTCCACACTGGGTGATTTTGATGTCGGAGGAACCAACAAAAATAGTCGATCTATGATGATGCTATCGGGGGTACTCCCCCGTGTCTAATTCTTCAGAGTTTAACATAGCTGATGAAAAGTTTGATGTTTTCCTTGGATTGATTTTAATGTTCATACTATATCTCTATGCATTTCTTCTCTCAATTGACCTATGGCATCCCTCGATGTCCAAACTTAGACATAAAACCACTAATCACCCTTTGATTGCTAAGGGTAATCGCCTGAGGTGCAATTCCTTATTAGTACTAAAGAGTAGAGAGTAGCATATATATCATGTGGGTTAGGTTTATCTAGTTCATGCCATGATAGAGTGTTTCTTGTTTAGCTCTATCGGATGTGTTTAGTGTAGATTTTTTCGGTTCATGCTTTTGAGGTTATATTTTTTAGTTCTTTTCCATAGCATACTATTATTCATGAACACATTTGGCATGCTCGATGGGACTTACATCATAGTCCTTTAGAAGTAGTTTTTAAGCTTTTCATTTCCATATCTAACCATTTTCATGCTTTTTAGGGTTAAATAGCTTATTTCCTAACAAATTTCAAATTTTTAAATAGGTTAAATCTCCCTTTTGCATGAATGTTTAATGGGTTAAAGCAAGAAATAGGTTTTAAGGGTGAAAAACTAACTTGTTTGCATTTTTGAAATTTTCATTTTCGTGATTTTTTGGGGGTTTTGTAGGGGTACGCATAGGCGTCCTGAACCAGCGCATATCCACCATCATGGGTGTGCACCTGTCATCCTGGTTGTGCACCCGTCTGTTTGTATTTTGACTGTCAGCCCATTTTTCAAAGGTGCGTGTACCCGTAATTTTCCACATGCAGGTGGTAACTTGCATGCGTAGCTGCCTCTCGAGACGCGCATGTGTTATTTGAATAGTGTGTTTACCTCATATTTTACTTTAAACGCGTACCTACCTTTTGAGGCGCGTATCCGCTAAAACCCATGTGCACCTGTTATTCTATCCGCATATGTGTAAAGCCACACAGTCTATTTTTGTAGCCTCGTGTATACGCCATTCAAAGCATGTATCCGTCGATAGGCGCGCATACCCATCATTATAGGCGCGTAGGTGTCACTGTCAAACATCAAAATTTTATGCAGGTTGTAGAGTTAAATTTCTAGATTTTTCTAACAATTTGTAAGTTTCTAACAGTGGTTTGAAAGTTCTTTTGATATTATTTAGCCTAACTTAGTTAAATGTTTGCATTTTTCGTTTATAGAGGTCTTCTGAAATGTGTATGCTCTTCCCTCTCACCTTCTAGGTGATCTTGGGAACCAAAAACGTTTCAAAAAACCTTCTCTTTGCTTTTCAAACACTTCAATTTAAGTTTATAAAGAATTAACTTTCAAAAGTTGGCTAAAAGGAACTCGTTTTTTTGTAATTACTTAAGTATTTTCCACGTTTGAGTGGGATAGTGTGTTGTGTATGCTCTTTCCTTATGTCTTAGGATGATCTGGGAAATCAAAAGCAACATCTTATCCTCTTTATATGATGTTATTGGGAAATTACTAATCTTGATATAGGACCAAAATCGATTGTCAAAGGATTAAAGGCTAAAACAATACTAACGTGTTTGATATAGGTTGTCAAAAGGTGTGCTACGCAAAACCACATTAAGTCTAAAAAGATTAAAAAACACACCACATTCATCACATTGTATATGCAGGTTTCGGAAAAGAGTACGTCCCTATCTGTTTAACTAAAGTGTAACCCCTTTGGCATAACGCCTTAAGCTATAACAATGGGGGTGGTACTAGGAACCCCAAAGTAGTCCACCATTGAGTAACCTCATGGATGAAACGGGAAGCACTCCGCTTACCTGCTTGACTAGTAATACATTTTGTGAGTTAGAGTAAAAGTTGTTTGTATCGCAACCCTAGTGATAATACAACTGAACGCACTAGTTGATCATTGTATTAGAAGGTGGTAAAGTAAAGCCAAGATACTCCTTGTAAAACCTTGGCAAATTGAGCTCACATTAGACAACCTTGTGACACCTAGTTGAGCGAACTACCTAGGGAAGCCATATCTTCTTGGAACCCACTTTGCTAGTTCAAACCATCGTGTCTTGTCAAGCTCACACAAAGTGATGACTTGCTTGAACTCAAAACCTTATTTTTCGAACAAGGTAAAGAGCCCACTTAAGTTGAATCCAAGTGTCACTATCATGAGATTTACGACGCACTACTTAGCTTAGTTTCTTTCTCACCTTAGGACGAGGTGAAACTCTACCCAAGTAAATGCTTAGTTCATTTCAACCCCATTTGATCTATACCTTTACATTCTTGTTGCCCATTTGTGACAAGGGAAGGCATGCTTTGCAAGTGTTATCAATAGATTGTGTTTACCACTTTTATGTTCATTTACGCTCATCAATGTTTTTTGTTGAGTTGTTAAACGTCTAAAGTGTGTTAGTACGTTTTTATATCTCGATAGCCACTTGATCTTGATCTTAAGATCATCATCATAGTTAGGATCGATTCATCATTTGATCTCCCTTAGACATGTTACCTTGTTTGCATTGTCTCGACACAATTAAGATACTTACATTGTGTTTCTCGTAAACGTGATCTAAGTGTTCACATTGTGGTGTTACGCTACCGACATTTTAGCACATCCTTAGTATACCTTGACTTAGTTTTACTTCAAACATTGTCCAAAATCTTGAAGAGTGTCGTTTACTTTGTTTGCATCGTTTTGATACCACTTTGGCACTAATATCTCACTTCTTCGCGAAGCTTGATTAACGTGTCTAATTGGTGTGGTTACATAGCTTACATTTGTAATCCTTGCCCTTTGACATTTAGGCCTTGGTTGCTAAACTCATCATGGTATCATCTAATTGGTAGTCACGTCTACCCCTTTCTAACTTACACCTTATTCATTCTAAACTTGACTTAAGCATTAACATTGTGTTGATCATCTTTGCGTCGAAGTGTCATTAAGACATGCATTTGCATAGGGCGTAATTCCTTATTGATTGGTTTTGATTTTTGCACATGATTGTTCCCTTGTGATCATTCATCTTGAATACTTGTTTGTCTAGGGACAATCCTTTTAGATTCTTTGATCCTTCACACTCGCGACTTTTAGTCCAAATCTTGATTGGATCATTGAAATTGTGTCATTACGATGTTTATTTTTCCTTAGGTTTCCTTTAGAAGAACACATAAGCATCCTCTACTTGTTCACAAAATGTCTAGTTGGATGTCATTATGCTTCCTTGAATCGACATGTCACTTCTTTTCCTTTGAAGGAGTTCCATCACACTATCTAGGTCTAGGCATTTGTACCTAAATGATGCCAATAATGACTGACTATCGTGTGGTTCGTCACACTTACAAAAATATGGAACCTAGGTTTAAGCATTCACATCAAAAGATGCCCATTACAACTAAACCTCGTTTGGTTCTTCACACTACAAAAACCATTTGGGTACCTTATTCCCCACCTTCACCTCATAGTCGGTGGTATGGTTTGGATGCTTCTGATCCAAACTATTATTCAAGTCCCCCCACTCTTCTTCTGATTCGGATCTAAACTATTATTTAGATGTGACTCCTATGTCATGGTCCTCACTTTCTTTGCAAGACCCTCTTCATCAAATATCTAAAGTGACTCTTATCTCGCAGTCCTCCATTCCTTCGCAGGACCTCCTTTATACATCGCCTCGACAACCCCTTCCTCCGTCGAAGAGCTCTTCGACTCGAAGTTCCTCTAATCAATCATCGAAGTTGATTCCTACGTTGCACTCTACAAACTTTTGGATACACAATCCTCTTAGTCTTCCTCCACGACATCATCTTATAGGGAAACCTATACCAACCAATTATAAATCCAAATCTTCATCCATTTATGAGACATCTCAATCCAAGTCTACTTCGTTTCTCAAGTCATCTTCTTCTATTAATCAGGATCCAATTCCTCTTTGGCCTCTAAGTCATTTTGATCATGCCTTATTATATATTCATCCATCTTCTAAAGATGAATGTTTGTTTCCACGTAGAACAATTCACAAGAAACAATGTGCTAATATATGTTTACGATGCACTATCAAATTCCTTTATGGACGCGATAAGGTGAAACCTTCCCCTCATCTACATCATCACACATCTTCTAAAACTTCCATGCTTGTTGGACCCATTTCTTCTACTCAACCTCCTATGGTCGAAGAATAACAACTTCTACTAATTGATTTCTCTCATAATGAAGGAACGGTTAGACTACACGAAGATATCCCTCTAGATGATTACAATAAAGGATTCTTTCTGGAACTCGATATGCTTGCATATTGGGGAGAAGAAATTGATCCCTTTTGTCTGAACATAGAGGAAGAGCCTAAGGTCATGGAACTTGATTCTTCTTCTATTATCCCATCCTAACCTTCCTCTGAGCATGATGACACTCCGGGGTCTAGTATTAATCCATGGCCTTTCTTCTCATTACCCAATCATTCTTTATCTATCATGATTCCTCAATCATAATCACCCCTTGGGACACCTCTAGGTAGTCCCTTACCTTATATTCTTGGGTCCCGTCCTATTAGCCCTTCTTCCTCTTTTATCTATGAGACACCTTTAGGTAGTCCCTTACCTTATATTCTTGGGCCACACCCTAGTAACACTTCATCTTCAATTTACGGGATACCTACGGATAGTTCGTCCCTCCTCTATACTTGGGCCACATCCTATTAGCCCTTCATCCTTGGTTTGTGGCTCACCTCCTAGCAGCCCATCTTCTTCAATCCTTGGACCATATTCTATTCATCCATCATATCATTCTAAACTTCCAAGCTCTTGTCCCACTTATTGGGATCAGACAAGTCACATAGTTGCTCATAAGAAACCCAAACGGCTTCTTCATCAAGCTCAAGTCACACATTCCATGAGCTCCAAAGTTCCCAATGATCTTAAGGTTAAAAATCAAACGTGATTCAAGAACGTACATCAACATAACCATCAAGTATTTTGCAAAGTGCATAAACCTCTGGATAGGGAACTCAAGCTCTTACATACAAAATCCATGTTTCAGGATAAGTCACGATCATTTGTTGAGTATGAGCTCACCTCGATGATTGAGATCGGGGATAACATAACTCTTGATAAGAAAACACGCCTAATATCTCGTATCAAGGAAGTTGCAACCATCGTTGTTGGATCCTATCACACGAAGTGACTTTGTTAGTCCTAATCTTCCAAAAATTATCAAAAATCTAAAAATCATCAAAACAATTCAAAAATACAAAAAAATGAGAAAACATAATAAAATCAAAGGTACAAAGATCAAACATTGCAATCAGGTATTACATACACATGGATGTTCTTTCTCCCCCTTCTTTTTATTCCTCTACAAGAAATCCACCATTTTCATCCCTTCGGTGATATTTTGGTTAGCCTATTCACACACATTTTGCGAAAATTATCTCTGTGGTATCTGTTTGACCTTGGTCTTTCATCACCTTGGTAAATTAAAGAACGAATGACCTCTTAGAGATCCTATCATTATCAACATCTAAAAAACCTTGTTGCAAAGAAATTTTGGACATATTTGTTGACACTAGCCAATGTCATCATCACAATCACTTCCATATCCTTTCATCAAGCCATCTATGGTTCTTAACCCCTTGTCAAACAAGAGAGCTGAAATAAGTTTTCAGGAAGCAAAAGAATCAATCAAATCAAACAGCACAAAGCTACAAGCAAAATCAAATTGATATATAACTCTATCCCGGGGTATTTCCAATAATCTCTACCAGGGATATAGACGCCTGACTGGCAATACATCAATGTTGCGCTTATAATCAAATACACCTCCGTCGGGGATATGAACACCTACCTTGTAGTGGAGCAATGTACGGCTCTCCTTCCGCCCTCCATTCACAAATCAACCATTGAAATAAATCATTCTTACACATTGGCTAGCATGTCTTCACTTGTTGTCTATCAAATCTTCCCTTCAAGAAGTAATACACTTCCACTTGCACACACTAGATCTTGATGAGAAAACAAGATTAGTATGTCACCAAGTGTCTTTTTTTTGGACCTTTTTTAGACTCTTACTCTAGTTTGTATCTTGTCTCACGATTCATGCCTTTGGATAATCACTTTTTCGTCGCGAGGCTTCTAAGCTACATTTATAACATTCGGTGTTCTTCTACTTCGTTCAGAACATCCATGTGTATAGTATTTCCTTTTTCCATGTTTGCGGACACCTTTTTACCCTTTCACAAAAAAATCTTCTACTCCTCTCTATCAGTGGTTTCTCGGCTAGCTTACATTGGGAGCATCCTTGCTCCCTCCTTAACACGTCATTGGTTTGTGTTTATCATCATGTTGAACCTATCCATATTAGCCTTGATCTAACCTCTGCATGTAAAGATTTTTCCTTTGAATACTCCCACCTAATATTGGGGCATTTTTACTTCTTCACATTTCTTGCACATGTGTGTGGCATTCTTCCCTTGTACATCTCATCTATCACTGGGGAAATCCACGCTTCTTTGTCTTCCTATACATAGCTTCAAAAATCTTTTAAAAACAAAACATTCAAATATGTTTCAGAAAACTTCTAAAATTTGAAAATCATCCTACAAAAATTCCATTCTTCGGTTCTTGCTTGTTCTTGAAACAACGACTTGTGGATCATTTTGATCTACACCCATTAACAAAGCTAGTATGCATGCTTCGTATGTACTCTAGGGCACAACAAGTTGTCTGGTACTGCTTCGTAACACGAAAAGCTTTTTCATAGGACCCAAGTGTCCTTCGTTATTCCCCTTGCATGTATCCTTGCTTGGGGGCACCATCGTTAATCCTTGTCGTTTCACACGAATAGGTCAAAATTGAAGCTTAATAACAAAAACATTGCATTATGTTTCTCTGTTAGGTTAGCTTGTTTACTTTCTTGTATTGCAGTGCATTATGTATGTTGCATGGAGTTAGTAATTTTTTTGGCAATGGACATTTGTTTATAAATGGCTTTTCATGTCATACTACACTTTTGTTCATTCTTTTTTAATAAGGATCAATGATGAAGATCATTAGCAATATGATGAAAAATAAGTTGTTCACGAAGCACTAGATGGATGTTAGCCCATTCCCCCTTCCTCATACTCCTTTTCTTCTACATCCCATTTCTTTTCTTCACATTATTCTTTCTGTTGTTCTCTTTTTGTCATCTTTTCGATCATCGATTAAGTTTTTCCATCACCCCATCGACAATCGATGGGGAATCCTTCATTCTACTCATTTTATTCCACCCTTACAAAAAATTTACTTGTTTATGTGTGTCTACTATCTTTGAAGTGATGTCACTTACGCCACACTAAAAGAGGGGAAAATGTAGACACCTAAAATCCGCTTACACCAAGCGTTTCCTCCAATTCGTTTGATTGACGACACTTCGTCAATTGGCTATTCTTCACTCTATTCTCGGATGCCCATTTATGACATGTTCTTGGTCGTATTCTTCTTATATTCAACTCATTTGGTTAATAACCCTCTTTTATTATCTAAACATCTTCCTATTCCCCTATGGATCACTTCTAAAGGATTCATAGGCTATCTATCAATTTCACTTTTGGTTAATCAAACTCCTCTCAACTCTTAATGAGTCTTTAATCACTTGCTAATCAAATTTAACTAGCCTTAACCTAACTTAAATAATCTAAAGCATGTTTATCACTCTTAATCATAAAGTGCTTTTGGCTTGTCTTTAGTCCCACATGCACCAAAGTTTCAATCTTTCCCAAACCAAAATCTATAAATAGAAGGCTAAGTCCACCCTTTCAACCTTACACCTTCACACTTGGGATATCTTATTAACATTAAGAAAACCTTGCTTTGAGATCTCATTTGTATTAGCTTTAAGCTAATTAGACATTTGATATTAAGATTACCTCCTCCATTGATTTTGAGCTAACACCTCCGTAAATACATCCATAATCCAAGTTTTAAGTAAATAGAGAGAACCATATGGCCTCAACCATTAATGGTGAGACTCCATTCTTGAAAACTTAAGAACCATAAAATAACTAATCACCCCCTTTGATTGCTAAGTTGAATCTTCTTAGGTTTAATTCTTAATTAGTAATCTAAAGAGTAGAGAGTAACATATATCATGTTAGGTTAGATTTAATCTAGTCTCATGTTGTATGCAATGGAAAGGTTTGCAAAAGCTATGAAATGAAGCTAAAGAACCTCAAAGCTTTGCTTTACTCATCCATGCACCATGAGATAAGAGCTAAACAAGAAACTATCTATGCATATATAAATTTGAAACTAACATTCAAATCCTAGCGTATATACTACTCTCTACTCCATGAAAGCTTAATGAAAGTGAACCTAGATAGATTCTAAGCAATCAAATTAGATGTGTTGTTTGCTCCCAAAAATAGTGAAGATATCTCTCCAAGTTGGCTATATGGCCAAGCTTTAGGACCTTCCCTTACTAACTATATTTGGAATGGATGGATGCAATATGGAGGAGCTCTCAACAATGGAGTATGGCCAAGATCCAAATGTTTTATAGCTTAAAGCTATCACAAATGATTTCTAGTGCTAAGATATCCAAATATGAGAGAGATTTTTTTATGTAAACAAGGTGTAAGGTTGAGAGGGAGAGGTGACCCTTCTATTTATAGTTTTTCACTTGGGAGACTTTGGAATTTGGGTGCATGTGGGACTAAAGCTCAAAAAGCACTCTTAGATTAGATTAGGATAAACATGTTTTAGGCTTAGTTAAGCTTGGTTTAGGCTAGTTAACTAGGGTTTAGGCTAGTTAAACTTGATTAGCAAGTGATTAGAAACTCATTCAGAGTTGGGGGGGGTCTGGATAACCAATTGTGACTGATAGATAGCCTACGAAGCCAATAGAAGTGGTCTAGAGAGAATTAGGGAGCTTCTAAATCGTTGAAATGATGAATGTTTAGCTAATAAGAGAGATATTAGCCAAATAAGTTGATTATAAGAGAAATACGACCGAGAAGGTGTCGTAAATGGGCATCTGAGAATGGAGGTGAAGTATGAGGAATTAACGAAGTGTCGTTAATCGGTTGAATTGGATGAAATGCTAAGTGTAAGCATATATTAGGTGTCTACACATGCAATGATAGAAGTTGTTCTTGTTTAGTTCTTATCATGATGGTTTAATGTAGATTAGATTCATGCTTTTGAAATTATATATGTTTTTAGCTTCTTTTCCATAGCATAACTAAATTATTCATAAACACAGTATTCACTAATGACCCATCCTCTTATCCTTATTTTTTTTCAGTCTAGTCAGTCATTGTCATTGTGTGTCTTGCACAGTCGTCACTTGTTTTCATAGTTCTGGTCATCTCTTGGTGAGTCTTAGCTGTCATTATTTGCTCAGTTTTTATCTCTAGTCTTTAACTAGGGCACCTGGGAAGGGATTAGGCCGTTCAGGGCTCCCTGGTCCTCATTTATGGGTGACTTGGTCCCAGTCGCACTTAGTTTTAATTTAGAAGTTTGAGGTTGGTCTTCATGGTTGGTTCTCCCATTCCCCTAGGTACTAGTCGACATGTCAAGTCATTAGTGTCGAAATTCTCCTATTTCATTAATTTCATTTCATTTAGAATATCAAATAAATTATCTAGCATCTATATTTCAGTATATTCCAGTTATTACATTATTGTACTTCTTAGATTATTACTAAAATATTTAGATTTTAGTTAATCATTTTGGTGAACCCGTACTATAAAAATTTGATCCAAGTATGTAAAAATGTGAAAAATTAGTAAAAGGAACATGTGTACCTAATCCGTGACGAGTAAAAAGGATACAAAGTGTCCTAAAATGTTGTAGAAGAACAATTTTTTCAGGCAACCTCACACCAAGAATGATTTTTTTTCTCATGCCAAGTGTGAGTTTTTTTTGGGTGATCTCATGCCACAACATAAGAGTGTCGGGGAGAAAGGTCTAGTGTTATTCTTCATCTGTGACTGCTTCTCGAAATTTTATACACCACTGCAAATGGTGTGATCCTGCTTTGTTCATATTTGATCCAATTTGGTCTAGTTCGATCTAAGTAAAAGAAGAAGATGGAATGCATTCTGGTTGCTGGATT
>CM034152.1:701014930-701429505 GCA_019776745.2 Taxus chinensis
TTACCCAGGGCCAAATTAAGGTTTTGGAGTGCCCTAGGCAATACTTGGAGAGTACGCCCGCCAACCCTCGGGGACAGAGTATCTTTTCTAGTATGTCTGCTATTACTGCAGTCTATACAATTTCTAACATTTACTATTTTTACATAACATTTCAGCTCACAAAAACATCTAATACCTATTTTATGGAAATTTTATTCTCTCTTCAAAGACTAGATTTGTAAGATTAATACCTATTCCCTGCTTCACTGGAGGAGAATTTGATAGACTCATGGGTTGTTCCTGCAACTGCATTGTAGAGCCCTGCTCAGAAACTGTCTCCCACTAACAATAAACAAACACAAATTGTCAAAGATTTAATATTTTCGTAGTCCATGTATCTTAAAAAGGTTTCTAGATTAACTGTGTAGAATTTTTTCTATCAATATTTCAGATCATAAAAAAATTTTATGGATCCCAAATGTCAATAGAAAACTTTTGTACAATTTGTCCAAAGTTTTTATTAACAAAATATAAAAAAATGCAATGCAGACTATAAGAAAACAAAACAAAACAAAACATAGTGAACAAAGACTTTTAGGTTAAAACTGTGTCAAAAATAGTTGGCTCCACGTTTCGTGTCATTTCTGGGTAATAGTTCCAAAGAAGTGACTGGAATGTCGAGCCAAATCTCTTTCGCACATTGTTTCCTAAAAATAAAATTGTTCACTAATCTACGGACTATGAAAGTGTTAAATCTATCATAAAATACAAAAAAAGAAAAAAAAATTGAACTCACCTAAACATTGTGGTGAGATTGAAGCAACTCTTGCCAGCTCTAGAATGGTTGCACAGAAAATAATCCAACGCCCGTGTAGAAGAAAAAGACTGGATTCTAAGAATAAGATGCCAAATGAGTGTTGAAACTTGAGAGTTTGAGAAAATAATGTCAACCAGCTCCTTGCGGGCGTTTATTTGTAGTGCAATAAAGAATATAGTGAAAAACTAATCTTTGCTGTCACAGTGACTGAATTGAAACATGGAAAGAAAAGGACAAATAAGCCTATGGATGGATTCATTGTAATCAATTGTGGGCTAGGCCGCAGGCCCTCTAGTACACAATGCTTATCCTCCCCGCACATCTCCACGCATACCAAGTCATTTCGGTCAAAGAAGCCTACTACAATTTATATGAATCAACATGATCCATTGGGTAAGTGCACCGCCACCGGACCACCAGTTCGAACTTATATTAGCAGAGCCGAGTCAGCCGACTACTGGAAATTTAATTTTTTTAAAGAAATTAAGCCGCCCCTCCCTATTGGGCGCCCTAGTCAACTGCCTAAGCTGCCTAGGGCATGAAACACCCTTGTTTGTACCGAGGACTTTTTGGGATTTAAGGGCTTGTTTGTAGTGATGATTTTCTTGGAGGATGTGCATGCATGCTACGCTTATATTCTATGGCAAAGTAAGCTGGGAAAGATTCTATATATATGAGCTTCATGAATGTGGCTTGAGTTATAATACAAGCCTTGCATATAACACTGATATTCTTTGACTCTACTCATATCACATATACAAGTTTTAAAAAACAAAGATTTTTTTTTACGCTTATCATTATCCATTGTTCTAAGGAATTTACCAATAAGTGCAACAATCTAAAGAAGTAGTAGCTTCTTGAAGAATGGTTGTTTGTTGATCACTGAAAAGAGAATCCCATCACTCTTTTGTGATGCCAACAAAGTTGTTGGTGACTTTTTTTGCAATTTTACTTGAATATTTGTGATATAAAAATAGTTAAGGGTTAGACCAACCAAGCATTCCATAAATTGTATCCTTAATTTGAGCTAGAGTTGAACATTCAAGTTTGGACCAGTTAGTCTAGAGGATCTATGTGCAAACAATATTATGTATCGGATCACTCGAAGAACCACCAAAATCTTCATGTGTAATCACCACACTTTCAACATATTCTAGTGTGAGATTCACCAAATCAATGCTTTTTCCAGGGTTTAAAGGCTTAACAAGACTTATGGAGATAGCAAGTTTAGCAACTTTTGACCATGTAATATTTTTAGACCAATATGGTTGAACTTCATCAAGCTTCTTAGTTTTTCTATTCTACTTCAACAACAATTTGAAGAACTATTTGAACAATATTCTTCACCTAATCCATCATTTGGTTAAATCAACGACTAACTTATGCAGCTCCTATGAACTATTATGAAGAAGCTTGTGACTAGTACTCATTTTAGAAGATAACTCTTTTCGATCATCATTTTTTTGGCTAATAATCAGAGTAAATTTTAACACCCCACTAAAAAAAGTCATAGATATTACTTGGTGAATATGTGAAAATGACTTTTGAAATGATGACGAATCTGATGGAAACATATTTTGATTGCGAATCATTTGATAATGGTGTCGGCCGGTAGCAATTGTCAGCTGATAGTATTTGTTGTTGGCTAACAGTATATGTTTTCGGCCAACAACATATCTAATTTTTCAAAAATCATTTCTTTGACAACAACAATTAAAACGTCCATCTCGACAAGAAATGTGTCCTCACAAAATATGATGCAAACAAAAAAATTCAAAAAAAAATAATTTCGTGAAAAATGTAGATTTCTCAAGTTTTGTATGGGAAAAAATAGTTTAAAAAAAAAACTATGTTAGCAGTTAAGATGGTCATTTCAATGAGAAATTTGTCTTCACAAAATATGGTGTAAGCAAAAAAAATCCCATAAATATCTATGTTATCAGTCGGTAGCATACTTTATGCTACTGTCTAGTATCATACATTTATGCTACCAGACGGTAACATACAATATGTCACCATCCAGTAGCATATATCTAGATGCTACTAGCCGGTAGCATGCATTTATGATATTGTTGTTGGTTGTTTATGACATTTTACATTATATACAACTTCAACATAACAACATAGTAACTATTAAAATACCTGTAATTTTGGAGGGTTACAATATGCAGTCAATCTCGATCGTCAATTCCCATAGGGCCATGAGCACGAGTAAAGGAATTGCAAAGAAAATATGACGTGTACTTGATATATGAAATTCTAAATTTGTAATCACTATATATTTGAAGGCGAATTTTACAACTTTCAATTTCATGCTAATGGCGATTTGAATTTAAAAAGTTGGCTTTTGGTGTAAATGCTAGGCGAATCGACCCAACAAATTAACTTGTACCTAGAAAAACTAGGCGACCCAGTCCTAATTCCTACCCTAAATATTCGCTAAAAACAAATTTAAAAACCGGAATATTCACGAATTAATGAAAATTCACCATTAAAATTTACCATGTCGATAATGGGTTGAACACTACTTGAGACTTTTTCAAAAATAGAGTGAGAATATTTAGAGACATTATTATCTGCAATCTTAATTTTTTATCTATAGATTACACAAAGGTAGACCAACCTTCTACTTTGGTATTGAGCATTTGGATAATAGCCTTTGATTCTCCCTTTTGAAATAGCTCCATAGATCTAATATTCTTATCCATTTATGTAATGATAACATTCTAGGCTTTGACCTTATCAAGAAAAACTTTAACTTTATTTGTCCAATTGAACATCATAAAAGATTTAGATGGCTCAATTTGTTTGTTAAATATTCTTTGGTACCAAAAGACAGATTTTTGTTTCACATTAGTGAATACGATTTTAATCATAATGGAGTTAGCTCATAATTTAGAACATAAAGACTTTGAATGGGAATTTTTGTAGTGTCTTTGACATAAATCATATTTATGATGGGGTCATTATTAGTGACTAACTTTTACCTCATCATTTGCTCACGATCCTTACACCATGAGGAATATGTATTGGGGTCATGGACTAGGTTGGCATGACTATAGATAAATACTTGTTCTTTGTGTTTAGGATTAGAAGTAGAAGATTCACCAACAGAGAAATATAATGAATTAGATCTAGAGGAGTCAAATCTAGCAAACTTAGAACTGACTTTATGACGAAAGGATATAGTGATAGAGTTATGAGATTCATTTACAACAATGGAACTTTTTATTTTGGGTTGATCTTTATTGAATAGTGCTTTGGATAGAGTTCATTCTTTAGGAACTTTGATCTGTGACTAGGAAATGAGTTTTGGATCAAATTTATGAGACTTTAGATTTGCATGGCTCACCACCATACCGTCTTTAGTCAACACATGATTAACAACAAGGTACATGGTGTTGACTAAGAGATAAATAACCTTATAGTGGATGTCTAAAGGACATGAACAAGGTTTCATATTTATTCCATAGCTAATTTAATGGAGACACAAAATTTGCTCAAGGACGTCTTCCTTTTATATGCTGACATGATAGTTCAGGTATACTTCAAAGGAAATATGACCACTATACCATCTGGTCTGAATAGTTGCAAGGAGAGAATCTTTAAAACTATCATGACAAAGGTCTAATGAGCAACATAGAACAAATACATTAAGACCACAATGAAACAAAGGAATGATACCAATATGTGCAAATTTATAGACTTTTTTGCTTTTTAAGAAATTTGACATCAATTAGATCTACTAGAGGTATGCCATATTCATATTTTTGGGATTGAGAAACCTAAATGATTGACTCACGACTCTTAAGGGTAGTAGTAGCAACAATATGAAATGCAAACAATTTATCAATGGGATCTTAGGAAAATTCCAAGCGGGTTATGGCTCATATTCATCTTGAATGTCAATAAAAAAATTAACAGGAAACGTATCAGAGTGATTTTCTAATCCTTTGTGATATTTCAACAACATTAATAAAAATTTCAGCATTTAGATCTTGTGTTTTTTCTACTTTTGTTATCTGTGTTGTTCTTGCCTTTCATTTATGAAACTAGTTTATACTTTTTAAGCTTGGGAAAAGAGGCAAACCTCTCTTGTAAGTCACCCAGGTTGAGTACAATTGTGTTAAGGCCGATACCATGAATTCCTTCACATATTTTTAAACAACTAATAACCACATAATGTGAAGATCAATGAAGATGAAGACCTATTATTTTTCAACCAATTATATGGTTTATACTCGACTGCCGAGGGTCTGAATATGAAATGAAGCTCACCTCATTCATATTTTTTCACGCTCTACACTTCATGTTTTATCTAGCTAACACACATTTTCAAACCATTTCCCAATGACACACTCTTGTTCTATGGTTCATTCTTGATTGTTGAGGGGTATTTTACAAATGAACCTCATCTCATACACATCCAAATCCACTGGGGGGCACATTGCTCCTATCATATTCACATTGCATACCATTTCATCTCACTCATATATTGCATATTACACATCCTGGTTGCATTTACTCTTGCTTGTTTATACTTACACGTATATTTTGTTTCCCATGTTGGATGGATACTTAGTATGTCTATATATTTTTTATATACACATATGCATTCATTTGTTCTTTAGTTATGAAAGTAGACATCTTACAAGTCCTTACACATTGTAATGATGCTTGGCATTGTACCTCTTACCAGTCCCATTGAGGCTCCTAGGGGCATATTATTTCTCACACATTACAGGTTCTATTATTTCATCATTTACTACTTCATATTATTACTAACAAACTACTTGTTCCATTGATACATACATGCTTTGACATAATTTTTATCTTTCTAACATGCTAACGGATGTTTTATGTGCAACATTTTCCTTGTAGGGACTATTTTACACCATGGTTGTCTATTACACTTTACTTCCCATTAATTGTTATTATATGTTATTGTTTGTGGGCTACGCCTTATGTCTTGTTTGATCATTACGTGTATGTTTTTGGCCACTTTGGCCCTAGTTGTCTTGTGACATTGTGAGTAATGTCCCATGTTTGAAACCTACTTTTACGGTCCATCATATGCACACTTGCTTGTTACATTGTCTTCTATTTCATGCTTTAAAATTTTACTACTAACACATGTATCTAGCCACTTTATTTGCATGTGTCTTGGTTTCTACCATGCACATTCCCTCCTCCCTGCAGGGATATAGTTTAAATTAACATTAGGTCCTCTCTTTGGGCCGCATTCTCCTATTGATGTCACATGCACCATAGACGAGGGGGGCATACATTGGGTGAACAAATCACCCCATATAACAACTCAAAGCTATAACATAGTATAATTCAACGCAGAATCAGAACAGAAACATAGTTACAAAATGACCCAGAACCTGACTAAGGTCCTCAGGACAACATAGACACCAACACCCAGATACAAACACTAGCACTTGGGCACTCCTGAGCACCCTCAGGTGTTAATGTCCTAGGGGCAAAAACAATAATCTTCATAAATCAACAATTCACAATAGTTTACAGAGCAATTTTCACATTACATGTACAATCCTCCAGTAAGAAGAATGCATTATATCTTCATTTTTAATAAGAACAAACAATACATTAGAAAAAACCTAGAGACAACATGAACAAAACATGATCACACCATCTACAGTGGTGTATATCGGGCATAATCATGGAAGGAGAGTAACATTAGACCTCTCTCCCTAACACTTGATCTTTGGCATGAGATTGCCCAAAAAACTCACACTTCGCATGACATCACCCAATAAACTCATTCTTGGTGTGAGATCACCCAAAAAACCTGCACTTGGCATAAGATTACCTAATAAAATCACTCTACATAACATTTTCAGGACATCTTTCTATCTTTGTACAAGCATGATCATCAAGTGCACACTTTCATTTTACTACTTTTACACACTTTTACATACTTTTACAGAGTTTTCATAATACATGACTTCGATTACTCTTTCACTCTTCTTTGTCAAGTCCATCCTTAATATGCAACAAAAAGCAGCCCTACATCAAGCACAACAACAAGTACAACACGATACAACTTAGTACGCTTCACTCCTAGGGTCAGTTCTTCTTTCTTAGCTTCCACGCTTCATTTTTATAACTCCATACTTTCACTTGTCTCTTCAGCATGCTATTGCCATCACACTCTATAGGAACAAAAGTTACACATCTTCTAACTACTTTATGTTATCGAGTATTCACTCAACAACATAAAGTGAGGGCAAATATAGACACAAACTCATGCACATGGGTACATTTCTAGGTCCTAAAATCATACTTGCATTCATATGATTCCCAAGCGATAAAATTAGTAATTTACAGCTATCTTTGGCCTATTTGCTTTGCTTATTATCTTCTTTATGGTCTTTTACACCCTACAAGCCCAATCGGGACTTTACTTGCTTATCTTTTATGACTTCGGACACCAGCGCCCAACCGGGACGCTAGTGCCCAGGCACCCTCGTCCCCTCTGGGCACCCCTGACCTCTTTTTACCTTACTCTTTTTGGGCTTTATTTATCTTTTGGGCATCTTATTTTCTTATGGGTCGACCTTCCAATTGTCAATTATGAAATTCAAACCAAGGGAATCATATAAATACAAAGTTATGTGACCAAAATAAAGGTCCAAGCTCTAAGCATTTATTATCATCACCTAAGATTACATCCAAAAGCATCTAATAACATCAAAGGCATCCATCTAGCATCCATACAAGGGACAAGGGACTAAATTTTTTGCATACATTTCATAGGAAGGGGAAGTCCATTATTTCATCCACACATCTATCTACATTGATATATTTAGCTACAACCCGCTATCAAGTGCACTTGCACAAGGTAATCCTATGGCATGATTCATTCACACATGCATAAGAAATACATGTAGTCTGAGATGTAGTGTAGCGTTCGGTCTTGATTAAGCTAAATATGGAAATATATGCCTCATCTGATTGTTATTGCAGCAGTAAATGAATAAATAATTAAGTACAAAAATTAACCCAAGCAAACTAAGCCAAAATATATGAAACCCTAAGTGCAAAAAAGAGGTAAGATGACTTAGTTGTTTCATAAAGATCTCGAAGGTGCACAAAGCTGGAAAACTGAAAAATTTGAAGCATTGGATGTCGAAACGAAGCTCGTTAAAATGCAGAAATGGAGGAATATACTAGACAGGGGTGCCTGGAGAGGGGTAGGGATACCTGTGGGCGTCCTAGGCATATTTATGGGTGTCGGTCTCTACAAACATGCTCATAAAACCTCCTTTGATTAATCGCAAGTTACTCTCGTTTAATCGCTATGAGGTCACACAATGATCACCGAAGTCGCTAGAAAACCTGCAATGAAATAATGACCTGCAAAACCCTTAAAGAAACATCAAATCCTAAAAAAGAAAGATACAAAATGAGGGGTTGGACTGTCCTCATCTCTCACAATGGTGATCTTACGACTGAGTGTTGCACTACATATTAGAACCAATGTAGTTCTATGTGTGTGTGTGTAGAATTGTGCCCTAGGTGGTTCTTGTGCGTGTTAGACTTGATAGTTAGCAAGTAAGTTAGATATAAAGAAATGTAATAAATATGTTCATGGAATAGAATGAACTCCCCTCCTATGAAGTGTATGCAGAATAACTAGCCCTTGTGTCCCTTAGATGGCGCTAGATGGATGCAATTGAGCTCTTATATGCTCGATGGATGCAATCTTAGGTGGTGATAGCTAATGTGTAGTGTTTGGTCCCTTATTATGATCACATAGCTTTATATTTATATGATTCCCTTGCTTGAATTTCATAATTAACCCTGAAAATTCTGACCATAAAAAAGATAAGATGTTCAAACGGCTAGAAAGGACCTAAAAATGTGAACAAAGTACAAAGAGGTTAGGAGCGCCCAAAGGGGACGAGGGAGCCTGACGCTGACAACCTGGCTGGGCGTTGGTGTCTAGGATGATAAATTATGAGGTGTAAAAAGGCAAACTAAGAAAGTAAGGGTGTGAGACCAAATGTGGCAATAGAAAGCAAAGAAAGGTGGCCAAAGGCATGGGTTAATTAGTCATTTTCTTACTTATGAATCATATGGATAGTAAACTGCAATTAGGACTAGATAATTACCCAAGTGCTTGATTTTGTGTCTACATTTGCCCCCACTTTATGTTGTTGAGTGAATGCTTGATAACATAAAGTAGATAAGAGATGCGTACCTGATAGCCATGTAGATCGATGATTGATGTTGTTGATGTTGTGATGTGAGTACTGTTTCCCATAAAGACAGACCTACAAAAGAAAAGAATGAACAAGTAGACAAATACACATGTATATGATCGAAATGTGTAAAAAGTATGTAAAATACGAAAAATGTGAAAAAGGAACATGTGCACTTGATATGTGATGAGAAAAAGAGTGTAGATGATCCTGAAGATGTTTATGGACGAATGATTTTTTTGAGCGATCTCACACCAGTTGCGTTGGCTGTGAGTTTTTGGGGCGATCTCATGCCAAGTCATGGAAGAAGTGTAGGGATAAAAGTCTGGTGTAATCCTCCAACCTTTAACTACTTCTCACAATGTAGAACACTGCTGCATGTGGTGTGTAAAAATTTGAATAATTCGATCCAACGGGGAAGTAAAAAGTGTTGTGTAGTGTATGCATGCCGAGTGCTAAGGACTGCGCACCTTATAAAAGCCATTGTGTCTCTAGACTGTGTTGAACTGCCAAATACTATGTAACTACCTCCTGGTCACATGCATCCAAGAAGGATCAGGGGTGCCTAGGCACTACTTTCCTGGTCTAGGCGCTAATGTTTATGTTGTGCTAAGGACCCAAGTCTAATTCTAAGCCCTATCTGATACTGACGACTATGTTGTACCGCTACTTTTTTGTGGTGAACTTTAACTATTTGATGTTGTATGGGGTGACCTATTCACCCAAGTGATTCCCCCTCTTTTGAGGTGCATGCAACGTCGATGAAGGAACATGCAACCCAAAGGAGGACCAACCACTATGCCAAAACGATGCCCTACAAGGGGAAGGAAATGTGCTTGGTAGAAAACAAGGCACACACAAACAAAGTGGTTGGGAGACAAGTGTTAGTACAAGAAAAGAAAAGCACGCATGTAGAAGATAGGTGCAGAAAATGTGTAAGCTAAGACACAAGAAGATAATATAAACACGTAAGAAGACAATGTACACCACGAAAAAGTGGGTTGCAAATATGGGACACCACGCATGATGTTGTAATACAATCAAGGCTGATGAAGCCAAAAACAAACAATGTGCACACAAGATAAAGGGAAAAGCACAAGAGCATACAAAGAGCAAGTAATAACAAGTAATGTAACAAATAACCATGGAAGATATAGACCTGCATAACAAATGTTGCACATAAAGCACTCATTAGTATGTTAGGAAAATAAAAAGTATATCAAAATGTATATAATCCGATATATAAAAGTGCTATGAAAAAATGAAACAATGACACCTGTAGTGTATGAAAGTGGATGCCCCTAGGAGCCGCTGTGGGACTGGTAATAGGTACTATGCCAAACATCCATGTTGTGTGTGTGGATTTGTAGCATATGTGATCACAGCTAGAAAGGCAAGCGATTGCACATGTGTGTATGATAAAGATAATGACATACAAGATATCTATCTAGCATGTGTAGTAAAGTGTACATGTAAAAGCATAAGTAAGAGTAAATGTAACCAAGATATGCAGTATGTTATGGATGAGACAAAATGGAATATAGTGCGAATGTTAAGAGTAGCATGCCCCACGAGCAGATGTGTATGCATGTAATGTGGTTCATTTGTATATGCCTCCTCAATAATATAGAATGAACCGTAAACGAGAGTGCGTCATCGGGAAGTGGTGTGGTTCTGTGTACTACAAAGATGTAATCGTCAAAGCACAAAGTGTGGGGTGTAAGCAATTGAGCGAGTGAGTGAACGTGTGAGTGTGATGAGGTTCATTTGAGATATAGACCCTCAGTAATTGAGTATGGACCATGGAACTAGAGTGTGTCATAGGGTAGTGAGTGCAACGCGTAGTAGGAGATGCAAGAAAGATATGTCATGAGTGTGTAGATTGAATAATACGTAAAATGTGTCACATCTCACATTTTTTCATCCTGGGTTGTCTCAAAATAAAGTGCAGCATTAAACAATTTGTGAGTAACGCTGCAGCTTGTACTGCTACGTTTTTCCGTGTACTGTTGTGCACACGTATGCACGGCCGAAAGGGTATGCATATTCGTACACAATTGTATGCATGACATCATAATGGCTCCGTTGTCATGAAGTTGCAAACTAATTTATGTTGTAATTTAGTTTGCGTACTTGTTGTATGGATGAAATTTACCTTGTTTTATGTTGTTGATGGTTTCTGTAACCATCCTAGATGGCTATGTTTCTATTTTGTATGGGTAGAATACTTACCTTGCTTTAGATTATGATGATCAGTTATTTGATTTACAATTATTTTCTTTTACGATCATAAAGTGTTTGACTTGGTCATCATTCATTATGAACAATCGTCACCTTGCTCGGTGTTGGTTATTGCCTTTGTATTAATGGCAATACTATGCCAAGTTAGTGCTATTATGAATAAGATACTTGGTTGATCATTTGTAAGGTCATAGTGCCTTTCCTTTATTCATTATGGCTATATTTGGTTCCCCTTATGATGGTTGCTAATTATTAATGTCTTGGGTTTGACAAATTAAAATGAGGCATTTAACCATTGATGATGGCATAAGTTTTGTGTGAATGCTAGGACAAACTCCTTTAGACTATGTATCATATTAAAAGTGTTAAGATTAACATGGAAGGTTTAGGCTTTGACATGAAGAATCATTTTTAAGTGGTCTTATACCAAGGTACAAAATGTAAAAGATTATTATTTTGTTTGATTTCCTGATCTACCTAATTTTGCACACCATACACATGGAAATTATATCCCGATGGATAATTAGGGCTTTGACCCCATTCGAGGTGGCATCAAGGGGTTAATAATTGCTATAGTTTATTTTGGTCAAATTAACCCATGCAAAGTTTAGCTAAGGTCTTTGGCCGCCCAAGGTTTTATCACCCTACATGTAATATGGATAATATTTAACTTGTCTAAGTTTGATTAGTGCAATGTTGGAATTCACATGCAAAACTAAAGTTTTGATTTAAGCTAAAACAACTGCCAGTTTTAGTTGGAAATATTGATGTAGTTGGTACTACGTGCACTAAGTGTTTAATGGCATTAATGCCTAAGAGGACGGTTCTTGGGAGGAGCGAAGCTTCTCTAAGAAGCTACCACCATGCAAGTCAACTCCATTATTTTGTTTTTGAAACATTGGTAGAGTTGTGCATGTGGTTTCTTGGTGAATAATGTGGAAAATCTTTTGTGGTTGCTTTGGGTAATTTATATACTATTGGGAATCAAAATATTTTCCTCCTTATCTTTTTGGGAATTTTCTATTCGTATGCTTGGATACTTAAGGATTTCATAAAAGGGCATAGCTAGGAAGTTTGGGAGGGCTTCAAAATTTGGTTTATTTCTCTGAAATTTAATAGAGTTGCAGGGAAGAAGCAATGAAGGAAGGATTCATGACCTTTTAATTTATCAGGCATGGAATATTCTTTCCCCTCTTGTTGTTGCATTTCGAAAATAATGAATAATGTATGGTTTACTTCATTGTTTGGTTTGTGAAAATTTTAGAACTTAATGGAAAATGATAGAAAATAAGTGTTGCAGTCATTTCATGTTTTGGGTGCTTATTAAAGTTATTAATGGGAATATGTAAGTTCTTTTGCATCTAAGATGACTTATCATGACTGACACGACTGGGAAATTCTTAATTTTCTAGATTTTGAACTAGTTGAAATGGGTTATGTGGATTCGGTCTGTAAATGATCGATGTATTTTATTTATATCCACTTATCTTATGACCTTGACCTATCTCTTGAAATAGGAATTAGGGGTGGTATAATCTTTCCTGAATCAAGGCTCCCCTGAAACATGAATCACCTTTGCAGAACTGGAATACTAAGGTTTACATGGGAAATGAATTAATTATTTCCAGGACATCCCCCTGTCTGAAGCAAGTTTATATGACTCCTAGGTTATATCCTTTATAGAAACAAAAATTAATAGGTCATAATGGCATTAAATGGAGTACATCTCTGTCTCTGTTAACAACTTTGATTATAATTTTTTAACTAGGTTGGAGTTTTTGATAAATAGTCAAGGTTAGATATTACAAGTAATCTTTCCTTCCTGACTATATTATATGTATAAATACTATCATATTGATAATAGAATATTGGACTGTTTTTTAATCATGCAGGCTTAATAGGTATAGCCATACAATCTTATTGGTTAATGAACTTTTATACCTAAAGATGTTTGTCTAGGATAGGAATTACATTGACATGGGTCAATGGGGCCTTATGAATTATCTATGTAAATCCTTGGTATTTCAAATAGGATTTCCTAAACTATATTGATCTGGGCATTTGTTTGGGGTCGCAGGTCTTGCTGTGCCATGTACAAATAGCATGATGAATGCGGAGTATTCCATGGCTTTATCAGTAACCATCTTGATGATGATAACTAATTATAGATATGGAAAAAGTTGTGATAAGTGAAGAACTTAATCTTTATGATCATGTTTTAAATTCCCTGTGTTTGTTTTGATGACACTTTTTATATTCTATTAGTCATGAAAAATTATGGAATGATTTGTTATGATGTTTAGTGGAAACATTAAAAACATACCTTGGTTCATTTCATCTATCAGATTGTCATGACTTATTAGAAATTGGATTAACTGATTGAGTTATGATTTAATCCTTATTTTTGTTCATTATTTTTGGAATATAACAACAAGGTTAGAAGGGATATTCCATGCCAGTTCTTTTATGAGTTGAACACATTCAACTTCTATTTTCAGTTACAAGGATTAAACAAAATGGGACCTGAGAATGAAAGGGATGATTTGACTAATACTGATCATTTTGTGCTTCTTTTGTATATCATTGTTTAAAAATGAAATACACCCTTGTTAATTATAAAAATATCATGGGTCCAATGTAATTGAATCTTTAACCAAAATTTGATTGGATATGAAATATGTATAACTCTTGATGTTATTGATTGATGAAAGATTCATTGGAAATATGTATATAACTTACTCTGAATTTGTTGATAGAAACCAAATATTCTTGTATTATAGGGATATTATTATGGTGTAAACATGTATATAATTAATAGATTGTATTGTCCTAGAAAGTCATGTTGTTATATGAAGACAAATGGATTTAATTAATGGAACTCTCCTTCTGAGTGAAAGATGGAGTAAATCATAATGATGGTTATGATTTTAAATATAGAATAAATATGACCGAGGTAAGCAAATGTGTTATAAATAGTTAATAATTTAGAACACCAATGTATTCTAGAGAAGCAATGATAGTTATGAATTATATTTGTTCACATATATAATTAGGATGATATAAATTACTCATTTGATTAAATCATAGACAGTCTGTTAGTTGCCTCTGGTTGATAAAAAATCTTTAACCCAAGGATTAAGTTAAAATATAGTTAACATTATGTTTGCATTATGTTTTATGTGTGATACATATAGCACTATTTAAAATAAAGACATATGAATACTAAGCAATCATATATTACATGATAAATCATATGAGTTATATCAACAACTTAATGTTGCAATAATTTAATTGAGATATTCATATCAAATTATATCTTGCTGATGTATTATAACTTCTGAACGTTATCAAATGATGTGTAATAAATTAAATGTACCTTTCATAACACGAATGTATAATTATGAATTCAATCAAGTTGCAATTAAGTGTCGTGAAGCATTACGACAACACCCTAACCAAGCTAGTTTGGAATGGCTAGGGGAAAGGTGACAGAGTGCGATGATGTAAGTCATCACGCATCTGCAATCTTTCCCATAGGTATTCCAAGCTGGTTTAGTCTGGGTACTATCATCGGGCTTAGCAGGTCATAATTATTACATGTCATAAACCGAATCAGTTGATGTAATGGACTCAAGTAACACGTCGTGACATTCGAGTCATGTGAGTCATACCCACACTAGTTCAGGTTGGCTATGGGTAGAGGGGCAAACATGTAATGACCTAGGTCATTACAAGAATACATCTCTTCCTATAGGGTTCTCGAAGTGGTTTTGGCATGAGCCGCATGACTCAGAAGCCGAGTTCTGGTAACTATGGATTCAAAGTGCGAACTTGAAAATCAAACAAATGACTACTTGAGATGTTTAACAACAAACTTATCAACTTAAACAACGGAAATGAATCCTGATGACTATGATTGGAATGGTTGTGAGGTGAAGGGAAGTTAGGTTCCATAGGCTTAAGTGCAGTCTTAGAATTCTAGCATTGCCAGCGCAACGCCAAATAACTATGGCCATAGTAATTCATGTAACTGGATGCATTGTTTATTCACCAAGTCTTCTTACTACAGTGCTAAGATTCAGATGATGGTTACAGTAGTAGCTTTCCGAAGGACGATAAGAAGACATCACAAGTCCTCTCAACCTGTAATAAGGCTTAACCAAATGATACATTGGGTGTATTGAATCATAATGAGTGTTGAGGGGGATTGAGTAGGATCTATAAACCCTTGTAGTTGCACATGGTTATCATAGGTTTTCTAATTGGATTATGAACTTTAATTAATACTAGTTTAAATAATTTGTTGCTACAATTAATGTATTCGGTTCAACATAAAAGGAATTAAGAAATCGTAATCTCTTGTGTTTTGTTTAAGTTGTTGCATGTTTAATTTAGTAAAGCATTAACTATGATTAATGAGTTGGAAACAAAAAAAATCCATAGTTTTGATGAAGCAAAAGTGTTGTTACAAAATGTGTAGTGGAGGTTACAAGAGAAGATGTCACAGGTGTATAATGTGCGATGTAAAGTATGTAGTGTGTGATGTCGAGTGTATAATGTGTAGTGTGTGAGGTTCATATGTATATGATGCCCTCACCAGTCAAGTATGAACCAAAGCACGATAATGCATCATCAGGTAATGATGATACGAGCGTGTATCAAGATGTATATGGTGTATGTGATAGAATAGATGTGAAGTGATGGGAAAATAAGACACTTGTTCATGTTAGAAGGGGGGGGGGGTAAGTGTGATGCCCCCAAGTATGTGATGATGAGTGTGATCAAGTAATGTCATCCAATAGATCATTATTGTCATAATTAAAATCGAACGGTGAAGCATCTAAAACTTGATAGCCGATAGTGTCGGGTTAATCAAGCAAGGAGCCCTTGAGACGTAAATTATACATGCCCATAGCATATTCCTCGTCAGTAAAATGAGGTAATGGACACCCATGTGCATACTAAAGAGTGATATTTGTTGAATAGCTAAGAAATGAGTCGTTGTAAATGAAAATGTGACCAAATGACATGGGAAATGATGTATCATATGATCAGGATCTAACGTGCCCCTAATGTAATCAAACCAAGACTGTTTGAGTGTAAGTGGAGAATCGTGGAAAGCACGCGTAATAAATATTATGAGAAAAAAGACTCATAGACCATAAGTAGCGATAATGCAAACAAATCCATGATATAGATGATGATTATGAGGCAGAGGAAAGATGTCATCAACTGTAAAGCCTAGATGAGACAACCCATCATGTGTGCATATAGTATTTGAGCAAGTAGGGTTAAATGGAATGTGTTCCTAGTATCAGTAGTAGTAGTAGGAGAAGTTGGCGTTATACATGAGACATTATCTAGCATGCAAATAACACCTTCAAGTGGTGGTAAATGAGCCAGAGTATCCATGGGTTCTGGTTCATTAGTAGTATCAGATAGTGGAGTAGGAATTATAGTATTGGGATCACAATCACAATATTTGAATGGGTTGTGATCTCTAGGAGCTGTATACTCTATGCCCTCATGTATGAATTTGACATAGTGATGTAGTGTAGTAGGAATTGCTTTCATGGCATGAAGTCATGTCCTACCATGTAAACAGTTATATGAAATCGGAAAGTCAATGACAAAGAAAAGGATGTTAAGGGTTTTTGGCCCTACAGTTATGGGCAGGGTTATGTGACTCATGCATGGATGAAATAAACCATAATATGCACGAAGAGAAAGACATGATGGACTAACATTAACAACAGAAAGACCAATATTTTCAAGGAATGACATAGGACAAAGATTAAGTTCAGATCCATTATCAATTAAAGTACGTTTGACACACACATTGTAAATGCAGATCATGATATACAAGGGTGGATCATTGTAAAAATAGTAAGATCTACATTAGGATCAAACGGGAAAGCAATATGCTGAGAAAATGCATCGACAAATGTTTGATATATTATATTTGGATGAATATTAGCAGGAATGTGAGTGGTAGTTAGGAGAGTTTTGTTTTTATCTATTAATTCAGGATTTATAAGTAGGAAATCATCAATAAAGATACTCATAATGAAGAGACCCTAGAAAGATAAGAAAAATGGAGGTACAAGGATCTAAAGAGTGTTGAGATCAAGTTCGGGTTCACCAAAATGATTAAGCTAAATATGGAAATATATGCCTAATCTGATTGTTATTGCAACAGTAAATGAATAAACAATTAAGTACATAAATTAACCTAAGAAAACTAAACCAAAATATATGAAACCCCAAGTGCAAAGAAGAGGTGAGATGACTTAGTTATTTTGCAGAGATCGCGAAGGTACATAGAGCTGGAAAAATGGAAAATCTGAATCACTGACTGTTGTAACAAAGCTCAATAAAATCTAAAAAATGGAGAAATACGTTGGACTGGGGCGCCTGGAGAGGGACAAAGTGCCTGTGGGCACCCTAGTCCTATTTTTGGGTGCCCGTGTCTACAAAAATACTCAGAAAACCTCCTCTGATTAGTCATAAGTTGTTCTTTGTTATTCACCTTTGGTCGTTATGAGGTCACACAATGATCACCGAAGTTGCTGGAAACCTGTAGTGAAATAATGACCTGCAAAACCCTCAAAGAGACATCAAATCCTTAAAAAGAAATATGTATAATGAGGGGTTAGAATATCCTCAGCTGTAACAATGGTGATCTTATGACTGAACGTTGCACTACATCTCAGACCCAATGTAGTTCTATGCGCGTGTGTGTAGAATTGTACCCTACGCAGCTCTTATGCGTGTCGCACATGATAGTGAGCAAGTAAGCTAGATGTAAAGAAATGTAATAAATGTGTGCATGGAATAGCATAAACTCCCCTCCTATGAAGTGTATGAAAAATAACCACCCCCTTATGTCCCTTAGATGGCATTAGATGGATGGAATGGAGTTCTTTGATGTTTGATGGATGCAACCTTAGGTGGTGATAGCTAATGCTTAGAGTTTGATCCCTTATTATGATCACATAACTTTACATTTATATGATTCCCTTACTTGAATTCCGTATTGACCCTGAAAAATGTCGACTACTAAAAATATAAGATGCTTAAACGGCTAAAAAGAACCCAAAAGATGTGAACAAAATACAAAGAGGTTAGGGGCACCCAGAGGGGATGAGGATGCATGACGCTAGTGTCTTGGCTGGGCACTGGTGTCTAAGATGATAAATGTCGAGGTGTAAAAATGAAGAACAAGAAAGTAAGGGTGCAAGACCAAATGTGGCAATAGAAAGCAAAGAAAGGTGGCCAAAGACATGGGTCAATTAGTACTTTTTGTACTCAGGAATCATATTAATAGTAGTATGTAATAGGACTAGATAATTACCCAAAGTGCGTAATTTTATGTCTACAGGTCATAAGTTCACTCAGTTGGGTAATCGTCGAGGTCAGTTCGACAACCTATATTGCATCTTTATTTTTTGGATTTGATGTGGTATTATGGGTTTTACGAATCTTTCTTTTGCAGGTTACAAGTACATCCAATGATCAAGGTACGACATACATGTAACCAACAACGACTATCAGCGACACTTGTGTGACACAAGAAAAAATAGATCCCGACTACTTTCACAATCATGGGTGCCTAGTTGCAGACTCTGGCACCCAGACACCCCTGACCCAATCCAAGCACCCTAGTCCGGCCTTATCCAACAGTCACATAATTTGATCTGAACATTGACGACATTGTTACATTTCTATTCATTGGTTTTCCAGTCCATATCTAGTCCAAGATAAACACGAATCAGCTAAGTATTTTCCTCTCTCTCTTGCACTTAGGGTTTCATGTTTATTTACTTATTGCTCGAGTCATAGTGCATCATATCAGTTGTATATAATAGTGTACATTTAGTTACCCTGTAATTAGGTTTTAACATAAATTCCATTTTTGTTAAATCATCATGTGCATGCTTGTAGATTGCACAAAACTATCCAAAAAACTTTGTGTCGATCAATAATGTACATTACTAAACAAAATATACTCTCCTATTTCAACATTATTGGTATTATGTAATATTGCATGTGGACTCAAATTCTCCTACTTCAATAAGTTACGTGATAATATTTCATAAAAAGGAGTGATAGTCATGTTCCTACTTGTAATGACACTTATATGCTTATATTTTTAGATAAATGGTGAAATGTGACTAGTGAATGAACCTTTCCAATCCACTACCATTCTCATCCATAATGTATTCCTAGCGCATGTAATAGGTGCACTTAAAAATAATTTTGGTGCCTTATACTTGGAATCCATATCATCGAATGCTTAGTTTTGATCACAATGTTATACAAAGACAGCATATTTTTCACATAGTACCCAATTACCCTTATGACCAAGGGTTCATCATGCCTAAATTTAACTAATTTAATGGATATGGAAATCCACATACTCACCTATCATATTTTTCATATTCTCTTAGAAAATATTTCCACAATGCCGAAATTATTGTTACAAATTTTCCTTAGAAGTTTTAAAAGTTGTGCCCTAGAGTGGCTCCACACCTCACCTAACAGGTCTATATGTTCCTTAAAATTAGAAGAAATATTATTATCTCATTTCAAAGATAACAAGGACCCTAACCTTATATTAATATAATATCCAATCCCTGTAAAAAGGTCACGATGAACCCATAAAGGATTATATCGTAAGGTTCAAAGATATATTACATCACTTGATATATCAACCTACTAATTAGAGAATCAATTCATCTTTAGTAAGATATTTTGTACCATCACTCAGGGAGAAGAAATATATCATGCCTACAAGTTCTTTGATGGGATTTCCTTCAACACTAAAAATTATGAGAGTACACTTGTAAAATATTTCTTATAATACTTCCCATGAGTCAACAACCTCGAGCCAAGAAGGTTATTCTCTGCTAAGATCAAACTAATATTTAAGGCATGTATTAAAGACACACCTTTCATAATCCCAACTCCATATATTATCAAATAACCAACAATGTTTCGAATGCTCAAACACAAACCTAGTGCTATATTACAAAAGTTATTGGAAAAAATCTAATCGTGTTTCCTTCCATCAAAGAGAAGCCTACACACTGTTTAACATAACTAGAGGAAAGGTTATTTGGCAACTATCATTGAATGAACGAACATAATGACAACCATTATTTTTACTACATCGAAAAATTGGGGAGCTCAAGAATGAAAGTTTACTCACACTAGAGAAACCTGATGATAAATCATTAGAATTGAATCCTCCACCTTCATATCTTTCGTGATTGAAGAAAATAAATGTCTCTAATGTAGTTTCTAAAGGGTGCATGTCACAAGAGCTACCTAAAAAAGAATAAATAATCATTTAAGAAATTTGTAAAAGGGTGATTATAGACAAGGGATTACTATCATTGATAAAATACAACACATCGCATAGATAGTTGACTTTCTAAGAGAGTAGGGTATGGCAAGCACGAGCTATATCATACAAATATCCATGAGGGTATATCAAGCATAAGCTACATCATACAACTATCTTTGGGGGTTATTACGACATATCACACTTCCAATTTATTTTGAGCCTAAGATAGTGGATACATTATTATTTATAGTGTTTGACACCCTATGGTTCAATATTATACTTTGAAACCATGCTTATAGAATATGGAAGCATATATAGATAATGTAAAAAATACTTTCTCATTCAACTTCCAAGGATATCTAATGTGGATACTATCACACTCTAATTAAACCTGGAAAAAAAATGTGGGGAAGGGGAAGGAATCCTTTGCTTATTTAAATTCTAGATTAGGATTAGATATATGATGTACATTTAGATTATTAATCAAACATTGACATTCATATCAAAATATACTTATATATTAATTGAAAGATATATCAAATAGAACATATGCTAAATGTAGTAAAGTATAATAAGACAAACATTTAGCTATTTTACTAGTTTGGAAGTTGATATGGGTGTAAAAAATGGATAAACTAACTAAAAATACCATTTAGATGCTTCATATTTAATACAAGCAGTGCACTATTTGCTAGGAGGAAACCATTCCTTTTGGGCCAAAGCATTTGATGGTTTCACCCTACTATATGCTTTGTTTTAGGATACTAATGGCACTCTTCAACTTCAAGCACCTATGTGAATGAATGAAATATGCCTCGGTGTGAAATATGAGGTCTCAAAAATGTACAAAACCCTTTGTATTCAATTGAATTGACCAAAAACCCTAACCTAGGGTAAAACACATACAAAAATATTAGTGTTTGGGTTGAAGTGTAATGTGTACAACACCTTTTGTGTAAATATTATGAATAGGCCTCAAACTGCACATAGTTCTCCACGTAGACATACAATACTATATATATGTAACTATGTTTGATAACCCGATCACTTGATAATGTTTTGCAATGACTTGACTTGTTTGTGGTTGAATTGGATTAGAGGGATCTTGGCTTGGGATGCTCGACTCTTGAGCCTAGTTGGAGTGTTTTAAATTGTTTGTTGAAAACCAAAAATAATGAATGTAAGACTTAAATTTGATCATTATATTCATTAAAATTAGTTGAAAAATTATAGGAATTTAGCAATCGTGTTACATTAAGTTACAAATAATTATTAGATGAGATAAATTTCCATGACAAGGGGAGATTACAAGTGAACCATGCTAGTATAAACCAGCATACTTAATTAAACTAATTAGATCACATTAGTGAGTTGAACACCTAACTAAATTGACATAACATATAACTATGAGTAACAACAAGTTACAACAAGACAAATTTGCATTATTTTTTCTGAAATAGGTAAACATGAGGGTTTTGAAAGGACCCACACCCTTTTACAAAAGGCCCTTACGGTTGGATATAACAATGAAGCATATAAAGAGAAAGACCGAAGTCCAACAAAAAGCAAAAAGAAGAAGCCCCCTAAGGGTTACATATTAAGCATATTTTTAAGGGAAGCAACTGCCTCTCTAGTATCAATAGTGGGAAACTTTTTAGCCATAACATCTTCCAGTTGAATAAGCTCTAAACAGTCGACCTCAATTTAATTCCAGGTATTATCAGTGTGATCTTTCCATTATTTGAAAAAACAAAAGCCCTGTTAAGCTTCCCCAAGATGTTGACAGCAATAGTAGCAGCATCATCATCCTAAGCAGAAGGAGGGGCCATATCTTGGTGATTGTCCGAATCTTCAACCATAAAAGTGTCCATTTCTTCAATGATAGGTGACCCCATAACAGTAGGAGGAGGTGAGTCAGGATAAATAGAAGACAAATTGAGCAACACTATAGGAATGGACTGATCAAAGTCCACATCTGAAGACAATGCCAATATCTGAGGCACGACACATGAGGAGAAGAGGGCAAGTGGGGAGAGGAGGGGTGAAACAAATAAGCAGGGGGAGTGGAGATGATGACATGGTTGTGAAGATGACGGGTGGGAGCAGGGACAGGTAGTTTTTGACCACAACGAGGCGAACCAAACTTAGGAGGAAATTGTGCCACTTCGGCAGGGATGACAACAATAGAGAAAAGTAGAAATATGAGACCTTGATGAAGGAGAGGCCCCTCATCTTCATGGGCTTGTTTAATGGATAAATCCAAAGATTGAAACAAGAAATTTTCTAGATTAACCTTTCTATGATGCCAAAAATAGGACAAAAGAAAGAATTGAGGCCTATAAACTAATTTATATCTTCCCTCTAAAGTAAAATACCGCATTACCTACTTTGCCACTCTATCCCACAGAGGAGGCAAATAGGCCCACTCGTACCCAGATTGATCTTTTCTCAAATGATCTTCAGGCTTAAGAAAATCCATCAATTCAGCTTTAAGCGACCGCTTGAAGTATATGTCCCCATCGGTAGGAAGGCCTGTGGTAAAATTCAATGTCTTATTGCATAGGATAATGGAAAAAATTGGGCATCTTGTTAGCCCAAATTCCTTCAAAAGAGAGTGAAAGGAAGGGAATCACAGGGTGTTTAACGAACCCAAAGAATTTCAAAAGAGAGTGAGAGCAAGGTTGTCTAAGGGCATTTAATCCACCCATAAAACCTTCCACCCACAAAATCACATCATCGTAAATGGATGAGTATTGAATATGAGAACTTGTCTAAAGCTAAAAGGGAATGAAGACTTGTTCTCCATCATTGTCAATTGTATGGGTGTAAAATGTTCCAAATATGTGAATCTGAAAGGGAATGAAGTAAGATCATGCTCCCATACAATACATTGTAAAAAGTGCTTAAGTATTGAATGTGCAAAATAGAAAAGGAATGCAATATACTTACGGCCCCCGCATTTTATAGCAAAATATAATTAACTATGCTCTAAACTGTATATAAATCCTTGAACCTATATAAAAAAAAAATTGTAATCTTGTATGTTCTAGAATTATTTTTATTGGATTTAAAAAAAATACCTAATACAGTAACATTTGATGGTTCCATATTTTGTTTGACAGTCTTTTCTATACTAAAGCTCTATAACTATTTTTTATTTGACCATATTCCTATGTCTCTATAACATGTTCCACTATATTCTACAATCTATATGTGTGCTTTAATTTGATTAATTATTCTTATGATAGCCCCAATGAATACTCCATGTTTCGAGGTGATTAAGATGTTTTATAGATCACTTGACTCAAAATAATTGAAGTGTGTCCATGTTAGATAGAGTATATAATCATCATTGGATCACTTAGAAGATAGTTGTGGGTGGCCATAATATAGAACCTGACCTAGTAAAATATTGCATGGTAGAAAATATGACATAAAGAGATATTATACACAACAAACATGTAAAAGTATAAGAATACAAGTACAACAATCAATGACACATATACAATCATAGAAATGGCCAATGTTTGCATATAAGGGATATAACTATGTCACACACACATATTGGGTCACATGGCCACATAATAAAATGAAATTGAGGCCAAAATAAGGGACACCTAAGTTTCATACACATATAGAGAAGGCCAAAAGATGCATACACAAGATAATTAGAAAAGAAATCCAATGCGTGAAGATAAGAAGTAGACAATAACCAATAGATGTATGGAACAATATATGGTAGCCTTGCCCATTCCACATGTTAGTCTAAAAAATCCAAATATATAGTATACATCACAATAAATAATATAAGAATGATCATGATGTGAAAGAGCATTGTGTAATAAATGAAATAATAACACCTGATAGTGTATAAGATTAACAAGGCCACTAGGTAAGAGGGAAAGTATAGCATCCATAATCATTAGAATATTGTGTATCCTACATCATGCTCGCATACCTCATGAAACACATGTGTGTATAGAGTATAAAATATTTTAAGTAGAGAACTAGTGGATCAAGCCATGTTGATCTCATATTTTTGTATTTTAAGAGTATTTGAATGCTTTTAAATTTCTAGATTTTTGTTTTCAACTTTATACACTTATTTTCAAAAAAGGATACCTTATGATACAATCTAAAGTGTGAGGAGATAAATTCACAAGTGAAGGAAGCTTGGGCCTTAATGCAACATTATGGACAATGTGAGTAAGAAATGTCACTTTAATCTAAGGTAACGGGGCACACATAGGAGATTAATTTCTCACAAGAGGAGATTTGGGAGGAGGTTTATAGGAAATAGAGCTTGTAGATATAACATAAGTAGGCATAATTGTAGAAATCAATGCTCTCGTAGAAGACGGGATTGGAAAATGAACCTTATAAGGAATGGCCTTAGCCATTAAAACTTTATTGCAATAGGTGTATTTAATGCACTAATGGAGAATAAAAGGAATGGCCTGAAGATTATGAATGTAAGGGTCAGCTAGAAGCATATCACATGTCCCAAGAGTATCAATAACCCAGAAAGCAATAGCCATAGTAGAAGTTCCCATTGTAAGAGGTAGTTTAATGTGTATAATATATTAACAATAATTAATTTGGATATGTTTCTTAGAATAGGCAAAAAAAGTAAGCAAGGTGAGAGTGCACATGTTTTGCCTAGAACCACTCTCTACCAATATAAGGTGGATATGTTAGTGATTAAAAAATTCAAAAAAATAGAGTATGAGAAATGGCATCATTATGAAGTATATCATTTTCAACGCTTTTTTAGTACGTATTAACTAATCCATTTTGTTGTTTTGAATTAACCAGTAATGGTAACTCTTTGATAACTTAATGCTCAAGTGGCAATGGTCTAATAAGTTTCACTCACTTGGAGTGTTCAATGTGTACCTCTTCCATAGTGACATGTAGTTGTGTCGATATACCTTGCTTAGATTAGAGGATCAAGTTCATGGTTATTTCTCGATTCACTAACCTCATATATGTGTAACTCTTCCATAGTGGCATAAAATTGTGTTGATATACGTTCTTAGATTAGAGGATCAAATTCATGGTTATTTCTTGATTCACCAACCTCGCACATGTGTAACTTAACAAGATGAATAGATACGATAATACACTTGAAGAAAATTTCACAATTTTACAATATTTGAAATCTTCTTGTATGCGTGATAAAGAAGCTAAGCTAATTAATAGAAACTAATACCAAGTAGTTTCAATAACAAAGCTAATCTAACATAAACATCATGATAAAGCCATTAAAAAGAAAGGCTTAACTAATGCATCTATTATTAAAAACATGAAATGTAAACCATCCTTTGATGTTTTTGATGGGATTTAGATTTTAGGTAGTCCTTTAGTGAGTCGAACGTAGCTATGTGCGATCAAAGGAAATTCTCCATGGAAGAGGATGAGATCTCGCCAATATGGCTTGATTGTCATGTATGGTTCTTCTCTCACTACTCTTTGCAAGTAGAAGATAGAAATGGTTACTTGATCAATAAGCTTTTCAAGATTGAAATGTTCTTATCATGTTAATGTCTTACAAGGACATGGTGTAAATTTGGACAAGGTGTATTAGGTTCTTTATATAGCTTTCCAGTTTTAGAGAAACTTGTAACGTAGTGAATGTGGGATAAAGGTAAAGTAGAATTAAAAAGGGATAAGTATGATTAAAAGAGATTAATAAATGATTAACAACTCATGGGAGTTGGAGATAATTTATTTAATCAACTAGGATTAATTAATAGACCAATATAAGCTTAAAAAGTCATTTGGAGGTGATTTAGAAGGAAATTAGTAGAATTTGAAGGGTTTGAGAGGGGGATTTAACTAATAAGAAGGTTTATTAGTTAAATACGAGATTGAAAGACTTAAATAATTAATAATGGTTAATTAATTAATTAAAAGAGGATTATAACTAATGAAGTGTCTTAGATTGGCATCCAGGATGGGGGAAGGCTAGTTAATTAATGAAGCGTTGTTAATTAACAGAAATAAAGGGGAATGTTAGCTAATTAGCGAGAAATCACTAATTATAATGAACTGACGAGAAAGAGGATAATTAGTGTAATTTTAGTATTAAAATACATAGTAGGATTTAGGTGTCTACATTTGCCCCTTTTGATGTGGTGTAGCGCAAACAACACCATTTCAAAGATAATAGACAATTACAGATAATTAAATTTATTAAGGGTGGAAGAAAAATTAGTAGGATGGAGGATACCCCCTCGAGTGTCGATGGGGTGATAGAAGAGGTCGATTGACACTTGAAAAAAAATGAGAATGATCATGCTCAAAAATAATTCCATCTCGCTAGCAAGAGATGTTGTTATGAACAAATCTTGTGGAAGAAAAATTTGTAGCAATGAAGTGATTTGAACTGGGCCTAGTTGACCATTATTGGAATCGATAAAAAGAGTAGGATCATGTGCCTCAAGTGGAAGAAGAAAGGGAGGGGGAAGAGTTGGAAAATGATAGGTAGAAAGTTAGGTATAATGGAAACAAGAAGATACATGGAGAATGGGAATATGACAACGTAGTTTACGAACCATTTGGCTCAGAAATAACTATTTACTTGATATAAGCATACAACAAAAGTGTAAAATTACTTGAAGAGCCATAATACTGATTTTTGTTCATTGTTAAATGAATGACTCAAAGCAAAATACATAAAGTAATGCAATACGAGAAAGTAAAAAAGTAGACCAACAAACAAACAAACAAACACAAATAAACAACATTCAAAAAAGTTGCACTAATTTTTTTGTTATCCAACTTCAGTTCCCAAATGTTTGAGTTATACGACAAGGGTTAAAATGGTGCCCCAAACAAGGATACATGTAAGGGGAATATATGGAGGACATATAAGTCCAATGAAAAATCATTCGTGCACTATAAAACTGCCCCAAGCAATGATATATGCAAGGGAAGACATACATAGCAAGAAAACAAGATTTGTTAATGACGGAAGATCAAGATGATCCACATGTCGTGCACTAGAACAAGCAAACACTAAAGTATGTTTTGTGGGATAATTTTTAGTGTTTGAGGATATTGTGTCATGTAAATGATTCGGATGGTTGAATGTAATTTACCAAATTTTTGGATTTTTGATATTTTACAAATGTGTTGGGTTTTTGGAATTTTACCAATTGTTTGGATTTTGTAGATTTTACCAATTTTTTGGATTTTTGGAAGGAAGGAATATGAAGAAAGGAAGGAAAGAACATCCCATGTGTATGCAATACTTGGTTGCAATGTTTGATCTTTTTACCTTTGATTTTTTTGTAATGTTTGAATGTTTTTCTCTTTTTTATATTTTGGATGGTTTTGCGAAGGGAAAACTGTGAAGGGATAAGACAATGAAGATGAATGATTGGGAAGTTGAGACCAAAATGGTCACTCCACGTGATAAGATCCAACAATGATGTTTGTGATTTCTTTAATGAGGGAGACTATGAGTTGTTATTTATCAAGAGTGATATTATCTCAAATCTCAATGATCACGGTGAGATCATACTTGATAAGTGACTGTGACTTATCTTTCAACATGCATTTTGTATGTGGAAGCTTGAGTTCCCTATCCATAGATTTTTACACTTTTTTCCATACTTTACGTTGACATTGGTGTGAATTTTTTAATCATGTTTGCGAATTAGATTTGTGAGTGTTGAATTTTTTGGGAGCTTTGGAGCTCTTTGAACTTTTTATATTAACTTGATGAAGAAACTATTTATGTTTCATACCAACTAATGCATGATTTTATTGATACCTGAAAGTGGGAGAAGAAGAAAGATGTTTAGGATTGATGATAGGAGTGGTAGATATGATGGTGGGATTGCCACATTTGTTGATAGAAGGATGATATGATGGACATAGAGGATATGGCCCAAAGATTGAAGAGAATGGGCTACCAGGAGGTGATCCATAGATAGAAGATGAAGGGATACTAGGATGTGGCTTGATGATGGAAGAGAATGGGCTATCAGGAGGTGAGCCATATATAGAAGTGTTTCACCGATAAGTTGCGTACGTATGAGAAAAATAGATAGAGTAAGGTTGAGGAGGAATACCTGTGAATGAAGGTGGAAGGTAGAGTGTGTGTGTTTTGATTTCTCGATCCAGTGTTGATTGCGAGAATTTTATTTTTGCTAGGAGGAACTACCTGTGAATGCAAAACAAGACTACAAGAGGAATATTAAACAATATATGTCAGTGGAATGCCTAATGTGTGCTAGATCCGGGAAGTGTGATACTTCCTAGATGGCTGTCAATCCACTATTTAATATAATTCAATGCAAGACATAACGTAAGTAGACAACATCCTATTATAGTTGATATGATTTAAATACCTCATTCAAATACAATAAGCGAATTTAATCTAATGGGTAAGGTTGTGGTCAGATCTGGAGGTAGGGCAGGTAACCAAGGTGACTAGGACATGTCAGAATCAAGTTTTGGGTGATTTGGTTTATTTGGGTGAATGGTATGAGGTTGTTGTTATAGGAAGAATTACCATATATAGAGACTGATGTCGGTCTGATATGACCGATGCCGATTGAGAGGAAACTGATGACGATTTGGATTAACCGGCGTTGATAGGGTTGGGATGATAGAAAGTCCATAAATTTTGGTTTTGGCAATTCTCTGTGATTATGCAAAGAAAAATAAAACATAATACAAAACTAACGGAAGCGATGAACCAGGAAAAGAGGAGAACTTCATCAAGAATCCAACTGCCTGAAATGGGGGAAGGTGAGCAATGAAAAGGGTGGATGAAATGCACCACATGACAGAGATAGGTTTACATATAACACCAATTCAAACCCATTAATAACAACTTCTAAAACCCATAGTGAACATTATAAATATGCACAGTGTACCAATAGCAAAATAAAGGATATTAGAGACAATAAAAACATGTAAAGGATGGACAAAATGTATCACTTGACATATTATATTGCTCCAAAATTGTGCACATTACAACAACAATAGGTAAGAGGAAAGAAAAATGTCATTACAAAGCTTTAGAAGGAGGCTTGAATGCAGATCTCATGTTCTCCAAAACTTGAATAATTCCTCCAACCTCCTAAGACAATGGGGACACAAAGTGAATAAATGACAAACTCCCTATGGTTTATGGAGACCCAGCGTACAATATATAGGAATCACAAAGAGAGGAGAGTAAAAGATCGGGAAATCCTAGGTTGCCAAAATAACAGATTTCAAGATATAATAAATGGCCAGTTCTAATTAATGGAATATGTTCTTACAAAATGGTATTTTCTGCCCATGTGTGTCCCATGACCTACAACAGATGAAAGAATGATGGTCATTCTCAGTGTAAATGCATTTCCCAGACCACTTTCTCAATTAGTCTCTTTTAAGTTGGGATTGAGTTTTACTTTAAAAGGAACCATGTTAAAAATAGGTCTATGATTTAGGTATTTTTTTGCATCATTCTTGGAGTCATGATGTCTGACAAGACCAATTTTGTGAAAATCCATTGAGAATTGCAAGGTATTTATGGTCTTCTGATAGTGTGAAGATGGCTATTAATTGAGTTTTCCAGGGCTGCATTTTATTACGACTATAGCATTTAATTTATTAGAGCTGGAGATGTTTCTTTTATTTTCACCAACCTACCCTGTACTACAAGAAGATGAAGAGCTTCTAGGTCAAACTTTATGCTCATTTGAAATTCGGAGGTAATGGGCGTTTCATGAGATGACTCTCAATAATCTTTCATAAAGGGATACTAGGACATGGCCCATGTATAAAATTCCTAGTGGGCTTTCATGAGGTAATCCTACATATAGAATTGACCTACTGGCCTATCTAAGATGTAACCTACTCTAGGTTCAGACTCTATATGTACTGAGCTACTACAGAGGAGGCCAAGTGCATCTCTAGGGTATCTACTGATTTCCTTTCCAAAGCTAATTCAAGAATTGCGATTGTGGAATAATGACATGTAAGGCACCTGATTAGGTGATGAGAAGCTAGACTTCAGGGATTCAATGACAGTTTCCAAGGGTCTCACTTTCTTCATGTAATGGGGAATGTCCACATGGAAGAACCTGCAGAAGGATCAAGTTTGATGATCTCAGGATCTTTCCTTTGTGTTTCTGACAAATGGAACTGACCTCTTCCCCACAATATGTGTATGTATCACCTTCAAATGAGATTCTTCTAAATTAATCTTCTTCATGACTCGTCCCATGAATTCTCTATGGCTTCTTGATTCATGATTTGAAATCAATCGGTATGGGTCTCTGTATATTGGTCCAAGGCCTTGAATATTTTTACATTTGCTCCGAGACTCCAGAACTATCTTGATTGACCAACTTTAGGAATTTGCTTGATTATCTAATTTAAGTGGGAAGGTTGGAGTAAATTTGATAACAGATCTCACAAAGGAATTTGATAATACTTTGAAAATATATCTTAGCACATCGTTTCTTATGAATTATTTGACATGGATGCAAACATTGATCTATAAAAGATTGATGAAGATAGAATAAGGAATGGTCAAAATGACCTAGGGGAAAAAGAGGGGTTGTATTTTGATTGATAGAATAATATGACTCAAGAGACGAAGTAGATTCGGATTTGGTTGTCTCAAGATTTGAAGAACATGTGGATTTGGAATAGGTTGGTAGCGGTTTTCCTAGAAGACAACATAATGCACGTGTAAAAAGAGGATCGTGTAGAAATTCAGTGGATTACGACGTTGGGGTCAACTTGGATGATTTATTAGAGGACCTTTGAGTTACACATATCTTCAAAGAAGGAATACATCGTTGAGATGACTGATAAAGGGGGTCTTGCGGAGAAAGGGAGGACCACAACTCATGATTCAAATTAGATGAATGATTAGAAGAATTTTGAGTCACACAGATACTTAGAGGAGGAAAACTTCATTTAGGTGACTGATTATTCCTTAGAAGAAATTCAATCGAATGAGGCTCAGGAGATTGAGGGGAATTAGAAGAATAACATGGATTAGAATAATCAGGAGAATATGGTTGATGTGGAGTATTATGAGGATACAAATGATTAGGAGAATCATAATCATACCACGTAATATAAGCATCATAATCATATCATTGATTATGAGATGAAGGTAGGGAAAGGGGTAACAGAATGGGTTCCCTTGTGTGAAGAACCAATCGAGGTTTAATCATGATGGGCATCTTTTGACGTGAATGTCAAAACTTAGGTTGCCTATTGTTGTAAGTGTGAGGAACCATGTGATAATTAGTCATAGTTGGCATTATTGGGACCAAATGCCTATACCTAGATTGTATGAGTGAACTCCTTCAAATGGAATGAAGTTCCATGTCAATTCAGACAACGTAATGACGACCAACTAGACATATTGTAAATATGGGGATGCTAGTGTGATTTTTTGAAGGGAATATAAGGAAACCGTACATCATAATGACACAATTTTGACAATCAATCAAGGTTTTAAAAACAAGTTACAAGTGTAAATGTCAAAATGGTTGATGAAAATTTGACAGAATAATGGATGCAAAGGAAACTTTTTCTGGATGCGAAGTGTATGATGAAGGTCACTAAGGAGAATCTATGAAGTCATGGACAAAGGAATGACCGTAAAGGAAATTGTTTCCTATTGTTCGAATTGTTTCAAAAGTTGTTTGATAACGCAACAACATAATTTCACTATTTAAATCAAGTTTTGAGCAAACAAGATTAAAGTATTAAAAATGGGTTGAAGTGATTTTGACAACGTAATAATGAAAAGTATACACTTAAATCAAGTTTAATACAAACAAGGTTTAAGTCTTGAAAATGGATGGTACAAATGTGATCAGCGTGACAATACAATTTCAATACTTATATCAAGTTCATGAAAACAAGATGTAAATATTGAAAATGGATTGGCACAACGAGAGGGGTGTGATAACACACCTTCAACACTCAAATCAAGTTTGAATGAAAACAAAGTTTAAGTATAGAAATGGGTCGATATAATGCGAGAAGCGTAACAATACAATTTGGGCATTTAAATCAATTTTAAGAAAATAAGATGTAAGTATCAAAAAGGGATTGACACAATGTGAGGCAGTGTAAAAACATAAAATTTTATCAATGGGAGATAATCTTCTACAATTTAAATGTCTCAATGTTGGGTTTCAATACAAAGTACTAAAATATGAATACCTACCAATACACTTTCAACGCATTTAAATCAAGATTGCAAAAAGGAACGGATTTAAGTGGGTGTAAAAGTGGTGGGAAACATTTTTGGCAGCTCTTTGAGTTGTTCCCTCTTTTGACCGATAATGCCAAAAATATAATAAGGTATTTTATGATTGAGTAATGAAAAATACACTGGTGCAACTTTGGTAGAGTTTCTCCTTGTTCAATAACAAGGTATAAACTAGGACAAAGTTTTACATTGTAAGATTCATGATGAAAGATACATGACAGCAACTTCAATGGAATTCTGCACATTTTTTGAAAAAACAAGGTTTTGACTCCAAGGAAGTCTTTCTTTGTAATGGCTCTTTGAAATTCTTGATTTGGATAACAGTCAAGTTGGCCCCAATTCCAAATGGTTCTCTAGGATTTTTTTCTCAACACTGGCTAATATACTTGTTTAAGAGAGGTACACTTTTCTATAATAAATCCTAGACAAAGGACCATTACCCCACAATAAATTTAATGAATGAGGCCTCATACAGAAAAAATTTAGCACTCCTCACAGAAATTTATATTCAAGTAGGTAGATGGGGAACTTCCTATTTCGTCAACTCGGTTCCATCAATGTGTTGACTACTTTGGGGTTCCTGTGGTAATCCTCATAATGTTTTTTATGGACTTATGCCAAGACACTTCCCACAGTTTTAAGTGGATGGGTTTTAAGCCCTTGTCCTAACCTACAACTACAGTATGAGTGAATGGTGTGTTTTTTTAATCTTTGATCTTAATGTGGTTTTACACACCTTTGGCAACCTACACACCACAATGTAATCAATATTTGTCTCAATTTTATTCTTTGATGATCGAAAAAAGGTCATGTACTCAAAAGATTAGTAGTTTTCCATATAAGACCACAATGTTTAGAAATAGTGATCAAGGTATGTTTTTTATTCTCAATATCACTCGACAAGCGCAAGAGAAGAGCATACACAACGTTTTATCCAACTAAGTAGAAATGGAAAAATTTAAATCAATGACCATTAAATGCTTTTGAAAGATGAATTTTTGAACAACTTAAATGATGAATTTTTCCAAGTAAAACACAATATTAGAATGAAAATCAAGGTCACTTTTTATTCTCAAGATCACTTGAAAGTGCAAGAGAAGATCATACACAATGTTTGATCCAACTAAGGCAAATGGAAAAACAAACGTAATCAAATCATTTAAGTGTTAAAAATTAATTTTTAAATAACAACTCAAATGATTATTTTTTCCATAAAAAAATATCAAATTATCAAGTGTTAGCCATATTTCTAAATGAAAATCAAAATGTTATAAAATGATCCAAAATTGTTTTAATTTTTTATTTTAAAGATCACTCGAAAGCGCAAAAGAAGAGTATACGAGGTTTTGATGAATTTAAAGCGAAAAGGATATTTCCAACAAATATTTAAAAATATAACACCATTTATAAACAAATTATAACTATAATTTTAGATAAATATCAATAATCATATCCATTTATAATTCTCAAGGTCACTCAAAAGCGCAAGAGAAGAGCATACGTGGTGTTGATCAAATTAAAATGAATCTAACATGAAAAGAAAAGGACCAGTTTTTATAATAAAGTAAACCCTATATTTTATATAAGTATAAATCCAAAAATTATTTTTTCATTTCATAGTTAACTTCAATACCTTTCCATCTCAAAAAAACAGAGGTGTTTCAAGTTCAGTGGAGCAAAAGTTTATGGTCTCCGGAAGATAGGTTACGCATATGCTCTTATATTCATGGGTATGCACTTAACTTGTACTAAAAAAATGTCCAAAAAAGATGTTCCCAAAATCTGCAAAAAAGGTTAATTTTTTTCCCACAAAGATTCAATTTTGATAGTCAATCCATCTCCTTGATATGTGCATAAAGAAGACTCAACACTATCAAACATTAACATAGATCGCGATCAAAAACTTAACATTTTCAACAAATTGAAAAAACTAGCATGTTACATGATGAAAAATGAAGCTCTAAAAAATGAAAACATAGAAAAAGATTGATTTTTTCTCATCAATATCCCATTTTTACAGCAACCCACCTCCTTAATATGTGTAAATAAGACTCAACACTATCAAACATTAACATTCATGATCAAAAACTTACCATTTTCAACAATTTGACAAAACTAGCAAGTAAAATGATGAAAAATGAAGCTCTAAAAATGAAAACATAGAAGAAATCTTAAATTTTTCTCATCAAGATCCAATTTTCATAGCACTTTGCATCCTTATTTATACCTAAAAGGAAGACTCATCACATGCAAAGTCAACAAACCATGCTTAGAACCACAAGTTATGTCAATATATTCAAAAAGAAGTGTTAATATGCAAAAAGAAACTTAACCAAAATAAAAAATGTGTGAGAAACAAAGGGGTGTCCCCACCACGCATGCCATATGTATACATGTGATGAAGAAGCTAATCTAATCAATAAAAACTAACACCAAGTAGTTCCCATAACAAAGCTAATATAACATAAACATCGTGATAAAACTATTAAAAGGAAAATCGTAACTAATGCATCTAATATTAAAAAACATGAAATGCAAACCATCCTTTGATATTTTTGATGGAATTTAGATTGTATGAACTCCTTTAGTGAGTCAAAATGTAGCTATGTGTGATCAAAGGAAATTCTCCATGGAAGAGGAAGAGATCTCACAAATATGGCTTGATTGCCATATATGATTCTTCTCTTACTAGTCTTTGCCAAGTAGAAGATAGAAATGGTTTCTTGATCAAAAAGCTTTTCAAGAGTTGAAATGCTCTTATCATATGTTAATGTCTTACAAGTACATGGTGTAAATTTAGACAAGGTATACTAGGTTCTTTATATAGATTTTAAGATTATGGAGAAGCTTGCAACCTAATGAATGTGGGATAAAGGGAATAGTAGAAATAGAAATAGATAAGTATGATTAGAAGAGATTAATTAGAGGATTAACAACTCATGGGAGTTGGAGGTGATTTAATTAATCAACTAGAATTAATTAATAGGACCAAGATTAAGCTTATAGAAGATATTTGGAGATGATTTAGAGGGAAATTAGTAGAATTTGATGGGTTTGAAAGGGGGATTTAACTAATAAGAAGATTTATTAGTTAAATACAATATTGAAAGGCTTCATTTATTAATAATGGTTAATTAATTAATTAAAAGAGGATTATAACTATCGAAGTGTCATTAATTGGCATCCAGGATGGGGGAAAACTAGTTAATTAATGAAGTGTCGTTAATTGACCGAAATGAAGGATAATGTTAGCTAATTAGCGGGAAATCACTAATTATAATGAAATGACGGGAAAGAGGATAATTAGTGTAATTTTAGTATTAAAACTATGCAATCAAATTTAGGTGTTTACACTTCCTCATCTTCTGAAACAGTATAGTTGTGGCTATTATGTATAAATTGACACGTGGATGAAGTGTGGATGGAATGGCTTCCATAACATGGGATCCATGGTTGACACAATAGGAGATTATAATGAAGAACGCTACCTATAATATGAAATTTGGTTGGTATTGTTTTAGGAATAAATAAAATATCCAAAGTAATGTTACCAAGTGTGTCTTGTGAGATGTTATCAAAGCCTTTAACAAAAATACGACTTTTATTAATAATGTTCATGGAGATACCCATGTGTGAGATAAAAGGGCTACGTAAAACATTTAATATAGATCCATAATTAATTATCACCCCTTTTAATAAGAGGCATGCAAATATTTGCAGTAATAAGTAGGGATTTACATTGATCTCTTATATACTTAGGAGGTAACTATGTAGGACCAAAAGTAATAACCTTATTAATGTTTTGAAATGGATATGCGATAGAAAAAAGGAAGATGGTTATGTATTGGTAAGGAGGGTAGTAGATTTCTCTAGGGTGATCTTAAATTCGATAGCATTGGTATCAATCACATGTTGGATAACATTTCAAAGCTTGAAACATATTTTAATAGAGTGCCCAATACATCTATGGTAGTCTTAATAGGCACTAGAGTCAGAAGATTTAGCTTAAGGCTTGTTCTTATCAACCTCAACAAGTGGAGGGAGAGATACAAGGTTATAACTAACAATTTTTGTAAGATCACATGCAACATGGAAGGAAATAGTGTAAATTAACTTTGGGGAGGAGCTTATAATTTAAGTTTTTGCATATTACAGCTTTACAAAACGATTATAAAGCCATGTATTAGTGAAGGGTTGGTAGGTGACACTAGGTCAAGGAATAGTATCGTCGTTTGTACAAGAGTATCCACTCCACATATAAAGAGGAGGTCATCAAGGGTTAACAAAGAGGATGATCAAGAATTGACATCTATGGTGCCTTGAGACCAAACAAAGTGAGTATAGAGGCATGATTTTTTGAGGGATTATTCCTTTCTTTCAAGTTGAGAAGAGACATGAACCCGGTTATAAGGGATGGTAACCAACATCATCTCAAGGAAAAAGAGTCTGAAACATCACATGAGCTTCAATAAATATTTCCACTGCACATGGGTGAGCCATGGGGAATGGATATTGTTGAAGAGAAGAGCAATGAAGAATAACTATAATTACAAAAGTTATAATTTGGAATAGGATGACCTATGGAAAATAGGATAAGCATTTGATTAACAAGTAGGTTCACTAGATGGTTTCACCCAAAAAAAAGTGTAGGGAAGGGGAATGACTTCATTTAATTATTTAAATTCCATATTAGGGTTAGATACATGAATGTATATTTAGATTATTAATCAAACATTAACATTTGAATCATAATATACATATAGAGAAATCAAAATATAGATCAACTAAAACACGTGCCAAATGTAGTAAAACATAGTAAAAATGAGTGCATGTGATTATTTGATTGGTATGGAAGTTGATCTAGGTGTGAAAAATGGATAAAATAAATGGAAATATCTTGCTAATGCTTTTGTCTCTAATTCTAGCTTTATATTGTTTACTGGGACGAAATTGTTCATTTCAGACCAAACCGTTTTGGCAGTTCCATCCTATTGGATGGTTTGGTTTGAGATGTTAATGGCCCTTTGTATCTTCTAACACCTCTACCAATGACTGTAATATGCCTCATTGTGAAATATTATGTCTTGAAAATGTGTAAAATCCTCTATAATCAATTGAATCGACCAAAAAAACTTAACCTACGGTAAAATCCTACAAAACATTAATGTTTGGGTTAAAGAGAAATTTATACATCAACTACATTGGTACTACTACAAAGAGGCATCAAACTACATGTATTTTCACACCTAGATATATAATACTACACGGATGCAACTATGATTGATAAAATAATCACTTGATAATGCTTTGTAATGAATTGACTTATTTATGATTGATTTGGCTTTGGAATCTTGGCTCTTGAACCTAATTTAGAGTACTCCAAACTTGTGTAGGGGATGCTCCTAATGTTTGCTACTACTTTAAGGAAATTTAGGAGAGATTTGTATTACTTTTGAGTTATTTTTACTTTAGTGTCCTTGAAAGTGTCAAGTGTTTTACAACTTAGTAAATGAGTGAATTTGACTTACTTACATAGGGTTTCCTTGGCGTAATTTCACATTAAAGATGACCTATAGGGAAAATACCAATGTATAAAAATATTTCAAATTGAGAAATTGACTGTTTGGTGACCTTGGATGGAACCATTCTATCCATGACCAAATTGTTTGATGGCTTAGTCATATTGGGATGGTTTGGTGTAAGAGGAAGATAGAGTGTTGTAAATGTTTGTGCATAAGAATTAAGGGAATTAAAATACTTTAATGTGAACATTTCTTTAAATGTCAAAGTAGTGAAACAAGGATATCAAGTCATGTAATAAGATTAAGGATGGAGTAGGATATGTCAATTAAACTCAAAGTAGGTGCTGTGTGCATGTGTTTGTTTTTTAAACTAGTGCTAATATGAATAAAAGACTAACACCTAAATAGCCTTAAATTAGCAAGAGTTAAACAAACTACTTAGCACAATCATGATAAGAATTAAACAAGGGTTAGATGCTAAACATTCATCAATAAAACTTTGAAACTAAACAATGTTAAAACATCTAAAATCCTCTATTCTCTAATAACAAATAAATGAAATGGACCTAGGTAGGCTCCATGGCTATCAAAAATTGTTGTTCTAATGGTGTTCCAAGAACCTAGGAATGAGGGCTTGTCAAAGTTGGGCTACAAGACCCTTTTGACACCTCCCATATGACCTAAGCACTGAGGAAAAAGGCTTAACTCTTCAAGATGATGAACTCTCAAGAAAACAAAAGGCAAGGTCTTAGTCTATTTTGCTATATGCTTTGAATTTGCTTTCTCAAAGAGTTTAGGTGTGTGTATAAAGGTAGAAGGAGGGCTCCTTATATAGCCCAATGGATAAAGGAAACACTTCATCCATTTTCATGTGGGATAAAGGTAAAACATGATTAGGAATGGATAAGGTTGCTTTATAAAAGGTAACCTTACTTTAGAAGGGTTTAATTTATAATTAGCAAGTCATGGGAGTTGGAGGGTGTTTTAATTAATCAAAGGTGATTAACTAATAGGTAGATGTAAGCTTTATAGAAGCTAATTAGAGGAATATTAGTACGTTTTTAGTCTATTAGAAGGGGATTAAATCAATTAAATATTGATTTATTGGTTAAATGGAAGGGAAAGTTAATTAATTAATAATAATTAATTAGTCTAGGTAGAAGGGGTGATTAATTAATGGAAGGTCGTTAATCAGGATGTTAGTTGGATAGGCGACTTAATCAATTAGCGTATTGTAATTAATTAACGACAATAAGAGGGAAGATGAACGCTTTTGATGATATGTCATCAATTTGTGGGAAAGGAGATAATTAGTGCAATTAAGTATTTAAATTGCTCGGGCGTAATTATGGGTGTCTACAGGTGCACAAGTTATGGTTAAAGGGGATCAAGCCAATACTGACATCATTAGGAGACAAATTACCAAATTTATGTGTCTACAAGCCTCAAAAAAATAAGACATACATCTAACAAACGGAAAAAACATCCAAAAGTGGATAAGTTATATCTCAAATTAAACAGGCATGGATGCAAAAAAGAGATAAGCACACATGCAAACAAGGTGAAAGAAAAAATTAACAAGATTCAAGTATTATTCCTACACATAAGGAGAAATAAAAGAGCAGGCCTATGATATCAATTAAGGATCAAGCACCAACAAAGCAGATTACATCAAGAAACTTTGAGATTAATACAAAGGAAACCATAACCCCTAAAATATTGGCTAAGTACACAAAGGCGCATGGGCGTGCAAGGCCTAGGTTGAAGGATGGGCACGCAAGGAGAAGGTGTGCAAGGCAAGGTTCTAGGAGGGTTTTAGAAGGGCCGTGTTATGCACTGGAAGACAAGGTCTTGGGACTTAGCCATATTTGGCGTATCGGGTAGGACACGAGAAAAGTGTGACCTAACTATGCATGCGGAGTGGATAAGGTGCCATCCTAGTGACAGGTTGGCCTAGGAAGGAATATGCCCTACGATAGAAGTTTCTAGAAGACATCATGGCAAAAAGTGGAGAGCTCAGGCCTAGAGGAGCATGCTCCCATGGAGGACCACATTCAGACACTTGGTGCCGGATCTGAGGCCACAGAAGGATGAGTTGGCACTTTGGGATGCCTATATATACAAGTGCCCAGTAGAAAGAAAAGTGAGAGAGGGATAAGATATCATAGAGAGAGATCAATAGAGAGTGGAGCTCTGTAAAAATTCTGTAAGGAGTCATATTGGGTTGGGTAGATGAAATATAGGAGAAGGATGTATCAAGGGCTTGGGGTTTAAATTTATTTTTGAGAGCTAAATGATATGGATCCAGTTATGATGCATGACTTTGGTCTGCCATAATGTGGTGATTTCTGTAATGAATCTAATGAATGTAATGAGGTTACCAAGTTAATTGAATATGATCCTTCTTGGTTTGGATTCATACATGATTCTTCATAGTTCCTTTTCATGTATGTTTATAAGATGAATATGAATTCCTATGCATTTTCCCTTTCTATTTTGATTCAGTTCTTTAAAGTCTGTTAAAGTATCTCTGTCTGTAATGACTGCAATGATCTAGAGCCGTTCTGAGCTCTATGATGTTCACATGTTTCATTCCCACTCACTTCCTTTAAATTTTGGATCATAGATGATGTTTTCCCACTCAACTCACATAAAAGAGAGACTCGGCACCCACGCGTGCCTCGGGTGAGTGCCCAACCCGCTGGGTGATAGGCCAGTGTGCATGGGATTCCCTTGTTCTTTGGTGGGTGTAAAAATGACTACATCTTGGTTCCATTTCCGGGACCTCTTTTCGAAGTTGTAGTGGGAAATGCATACATCATGATCTGTGCAATGAGTGATGACAGAGCGTTTAACTTTGGAAAGTGTTGAATCATGGTTCAAGAGCACAGAGGATGAATTTTCTCAGAGATTCAACACTGGACCTGAGTTTGATGCACGTAGATGGGTAGAAGAGAACCTCTACCATGATTTGTATGAAATTTTTTTCTGTTGCTTCCCAGTAGAACTGTATGAATGGCTCTCGGCATATGCATCTAGATCAAGCTGGTATTATAGATCATGTGCGCGTGGACCCAAGAAGAATACCAGAGGCTGCAAGATGCAGATCTGATGTGGACTCGTGTTGTGGATCATTGGTGGAAAGGAGTACTGGCTAGCTACACTCTGGAGTATGCTATTTCTACATATTCTTGTCTGGAAGTTGTTGAGTTTGAGTTTCTTTAGGAGCCCAGAGGATCATTTCTATGTGTTATCCCTCTGGCAATGAAGATCTTGATTGTTACCTTGAGTTTAGAGGCATTTCCGATGGCCGGCTAAACTGTTCTGAGCGTTGGGCGAGGAAGCTAGGGTGGAGGAAGATGGAAGATATTGTGATAGAGAAAGAAAGGGAGGAGAGATGACTCAAGTATAGTGAAGTGCGTGAAAGGGAGATTGCTAGACAATGTGAGGTTTGCAGGTGTGATGGATCTATGGAGGCAGACGTTGTGGGAAGGATTTGAGGTTCACGCAGAGGACGTGGAACCTGAGCAGTCTGTGCTACCCCATCTTGGAAAGTGCGTAAGAGAGACCCCTTAGGGCTTCTGATGAGAGTTTGTCACGTGGAGAGAGAAGAGTTGTTGGCGTGCATCTGAACCCACCTAGTGACCAAACCCTGGCGCTTGGTTTTCCAGATCAAGGAAGAAGTATTGTTAACCCAGTTGGTATCAGTGGAAGTGACAGATCTGTGCCCAGGAGATACAATTTCTCATTTCCCACTTCTATGGCTATGCATACTATTCCAATATTCAGAGGAATTTTTGGACAAGGAGCAAGTACACAAGCCTTCGGTCTCACATCTGGGAGTGGCGTGGGGTACACTATTGGTAGTGGGGCATTATCACAGACCGTCGGCACACAGTTTAGTGGAACTTTGGGGACCCTTGGCACGACCACTACAGGACCTGGTGGATCTGGTGGGGACATGACCTGGTATCTGGTGGGTCAGGAGGAACAAGACCTGGTGGATCTGGTGGGTCTGGTGGGTCAGGAGGCATAGGACCTGGTGGATCTGGTGGATCCGGCGGTGGGGAAACACCGAAGGAAACCAAGGCTCTGGCTCAGGAGGACAAGGGCCCCAACCACCTCCTCAAGTTTTCTTTGAGATGTCTTTACATTTTCTAGATTACAGAGGTATTGAAGATGTTGCAGAACATGTTCACAAGTGTGAGCTGCTATGGCATGTGAAAGGGATCACTAGCCCAGAGTGGAAGGCAAGCCAGTTTGCAACGATGTTGCAAGGGCGCACGCATAGCTGGTATAGGAAATATGACCCTCATCAAATGGTGGTGGATTATACTACTTTAAAGAATGCCTTCTTGGCAGAATTCCACATCCCTGAGTTTGAACAGAAGAGCATCAGTGCCCTGAAGGAGATTCAACAGGGAATGGCAGAGAGTGTGTGGGAGTATGATGCATGGTTTAAAACTCTCCTGTCAAAATTATCATATGACATTCACCCTTCACAACATGCTCAATGGTTTTTTGGGGGGTTGATAACACCTTTTAGAAGAGCTTTATCTCATAAGACTTTCACAGACCCACGTGAGGCGTTAGAAGCTGCTCTGTGCGCCGAAGCTGTTGGAAGTGTTGATACTAGTGTTAGCCCATTTCTGGAGGCTCAAATCACTGCTATGGCTAAGCAACTAGAGAAGTTGTCTGTGAACTCAGCCCATGAGACTCGCAGTGGTATATGGTGTACAGATTGTGAAGTAGAGGGGCATGTCAAGGATAGTTGCCCCCGGAAGACAGTACGCGTCGTAACAGTAGACTGTGAGATTTGTCATGGGGACCATGATGCAAGTAGATGTCCCTTGTTACAACGCGTAATTCAGAAGAATGTGTCTTGCTACTGTAAGATCTACACCTCTACGACCCATGACACTAAGGATTGTAGGCTTATTGATCAGATCCATGAGGCCATTGATCTTGGTGTGCGCCAAACTAGCCTTGCCAGTAGTTCTAAGAATGATGACCACCATTATGAGGAGCGCACAGATGGAGGTGCACGCGGAAGGGGATTTCACATGGAGGATTCCATGGTCATGGTAACCACGGAGGAGGAAGAAGTGAATTCCCATGGAACCTATTTTAATTGTGGGTCTACAGACCACTACAAGCGTGAGTGCCCAGACTTATTGCAGTGCTCATGGTGTGGGAAGAAGCACAAGTATGAGGAGTGCCCTGAGTTGTTTGAGCACATGAATCAACAACACCGAAAGACAAGGGCACTGCAATGGTAAGCATTAAGAAGGATGACACACAATGGATGCCATGAGGTGACACGTGATGCAGGCTTGGAACCTGTTATGGTAACAACAAGAGCAGAGGCCACACGCGCAAAGGAAATACCAAGGCAGAAGAACCTAGTTTCAAGGGAAGAAGTGGTACATGGGAAGTACCCAGACCCTGCATCAAAAGGAGGTATATCAAGAAACCATGGATGTCATTCAGAGTTTACAAGGAGAAATCCAGTGTCTAAAGGAGCAGTCCAGGAGGGAGGAGCAAAGAAGGAAGGTCGAGGCACCAAAAGATGACCTGGATGAGGTCAAGGAAGTATGTAAAATGCTAAGGCAAGAGAATATTATTCCCTTGCTAGGAGCATGGTTGAGAGAGAAGGTACCACATGCCAGGGAAGAGCATGAGAGGAAGGTCTTGCATGCAAACCTTCCCCCTCACAGCCTTGACTATGATAGGGAGATCACGTTAAATGGTCGTGGATGGATGGCTCCTTAGTAATATCCTCATTGACACAGGTGCGGAGGTCAATGTTCTCACCTTGGATGCATGGCATCAGATGGGAAGACCTGCATTACAGCCATCTTCGAATGTGTTGTATATGGAAAACAAAATGAAGGCAATGCCCATCGGTGTCTTAAAGGATGCAACTATCACCATTCAAGGGAGCTAAGTTTACTGGGGACTTCAAAGTCTTGGCGCTCGCCGAGGTAGACAATTTCCCAGCACTACTTGGGTGCCCATGGTGCTATAAGAACAATGTGGATCTTCGGTTCAACAAGGGATACATAAGCTTTGAAAATGAGGAGGAATGGGTCATCATACCCCTGGCTGATGGGAAATCAACACCCTATACTGAACCTTTGGGAGAAGAGGTCCTGGATAGAATATATGTGCACTCAATCAGAGATCCAGAGATAATTCATCCCACCGAAGGAGTTATCCAGTTTGAGGATGCTCAGTCCCTAAGTGACACCACCAGTATAGCATGTGATAATTGGGTGCATGGAACCTATGAGTTAATCAGATGACATTTGAGAGGATCGGTGACAAAGGTGACAAAGGTGCATATGGTCTGGTGCCTAGGAGGAAAGGAGCTACCTAAGTACTCAGGAGGAGCCTTCCCTGAGGTCTTTTTGTAGGAGATGGAAGCTCAGTGGAAGGAGGAAAATGAATGAAGGGGGATGTTAAGTTACGTCCTACTCGGAACTACTGCGCGCTGGTGGGAAACACATCAGGATAATCTCTTGGAATGGCATGAGGTGAGAATTGCCTTCTCTGTAAGGTTTTGCAGGAGCAACGTGCCCACGGCTATAAAATATTACCATGGTAAAGAGACCGCTTCCTTCCATATCCAAGCATGTGAGACAACCTGGATGGGAAGCACAGAAGCATTGCCACCTTCATTATGGGTTCACAAGTTGTATTCCACCCTACAAGGTTGTGCGCGTGCATGGTACATTCATTCTGAGACACGCCGCTAGATAGGGAATTGGAAAGAGTTAGCGCTGATCTCATTCAAACATTCGAGTATCAGAGTACAAAACCCTTGGTGGATAAGGCATTGTAGGTTGTCAAGCACCTTACCATTGGGGATAGTGCCATGGTAGAAGATAGGCTACTGGAGTTGCTAGGTGAACCTGGCCTTGGAGGCGCACTTTGAGGAAGAAGAAACAAAAGAGATACAACTTGAGCGCGCGTGTTTGGAAAAAGAAAAGGGGAAGATGGTGTATGTTATTGATGGTGAAGAAGCAGAAAACTTGGATGTTGACCATTCTGTAGGGACGCGTGAAGTCATAGACAGTGCTGATGAACGGGCACGCACCTATCATGAGCCTTTAAAGACAAAGAAGGTTAACATCGGCTCAGACGAAGAGCCTAAGGAGGCTATCATTGGAGACTATTGGTTGGAGAAGGAAGTCTCTAAGATCATTGATCTTTTGCGTGAGTTTGAGGATTTATTCCCACGTGGGTATCATGAGCTTAAAGGTGTTCACCATTCCTTGGGGAAATGAGAATTAAGTTGAAGGAAGGTGCATGCCCAGTCTAGAAGATACCATACCGAATGAATCCTAACCTACACGTGAAGGTTAAGGAGGAAATAGATAAGATGATAGCATCAGGCATTATTGAAGTATGTTGAAGAGTCAGAATGGATAAGTCCAATGGTAATTAGCATCAAGAAGGACAGAAGGATAAGGATCTGTGTTGATTACAGGGACCTGAATGTAGTATGTATCATTGATCCTTTCCCAACCCCATTTACTGAAGAAATCTTAGAGGGAGTGGCAGGGCGTGAGGTCTATTCTTTCACAGATGGATTCTCGGGCTATCACCAGGTAAGGATCGCGAAGGAGGACCAAAGGAAGACAAATTTCGCCACTGAGTGGGGAAGTTTTTCCTATACAGTCATGTCATTTGGATTGAAGAATGTGCCTGCTGTGTTCTCATGCATTGTGGTACAAGCTTTCCAGGACTTTATCCATAAATTCCTTCAAGTCTACCTGGATGATTAGACAGTATATGGGTTAGTGAAGGACCATTGTGACAACTTAAGGCTGATGTTTGAAAGGTGTCAGCAGTTGAGGATATCCCTTAACATTAAGAAATGTGTCTTTGCTACCCCATTTGGAACATTATTGGGGCACATCATATGTAAGGAGGGCCTACTAGTAGATCCCACAAAAGTTGTAGTAATTGTGGGATTAAGGGAGCCTACTAGTCAAAGCAGTGTGTGGATTTCTTGGGCATACGGGGTACTACAGGAAGTTCATCAAGGGATATGCCAAGATCGCCGTGCCTTTAGAAGAGTTACTTAGACATAAGAGTGCCTTTCATTGGGGAGAAGCACAACAGAAGGCATTTGACACTTTGAAGGATAGGCTTGTCACCGTGCCCATCCTATGTTTCCCTTCTTGGGATAAGCCTTTCCATGTTCATGTGGATGCCTCAGGAACCACCATTGGAGTAGTACTTGCACAACCTGGTGAAGGGATTGTTGATCATCCTTTGTGCTTTGCAAGCAGGAAATTGACACCAACAGAGTAGAATTACACTACGACTGAGTGTGAGGCATTGTCAATGATCTACGTGCTTCATAAATTCAGACAGTATTTGTTGGCAACCCCTTTTATATTTTACACTGACCATATGGCATTGAAATACTTGGTGAACAAGCCCATTCTACAAGGGCACATATGTCGGTGGGTACTATTGTTCCAAGAATTCGAGTTCACGGTGGTTGTCAAACTAGGAAAAAGTAATTCCAGACCTGACCATTTGTCTAGGATTGATTTAGGGGAGGACACATAGAGTATTGAAGAGACTATGCCAGATGCGCAACTGTTTAGGTTGCGCACGTGCCCTTGGATTTGGAGGATATTGCAGTATTTCTCAAAACAGGTGTGGTGCTAGACGAATGAAGGCCTTGGAAAGAAGAAGTTGGCCATACGTACATTGTTGTGCCCTACATGCTAATTAGTGGAGACCTGTACAAAATGGGTCGTGATGAGGTTCTACACCGATGCATACTAGAACATGAGTGCATTGCAATTATGGAAGAAGTGCATGGTGGGATTGCAGGAGGAAACTATGTGGGAAATGCAACTGTGTGGAAGATTCTACTTGCAGGGCTCTAGTGGGAGACCATTTATCAAGATTGCATTGAGTTTTGCAAGGCCTTGTGACCATTGCCAGTGCCTTGGAAAACCTGGAAAAAGGGATGAAATGCCCTTGCGACCAATAGCCAGCGTGGAACCATTTGAGAAATGGGCTATCGAACTTTGTCAGACCAATCTCGCCAGTGGTGCAAAGGACTGGTTCATGGTATATCCTCACTTGCACTGATTATTTGACAAGGTGGGTAGAGGCAGTGCCTACAAAGGATTATACAATGGCTACCGCTGCTAGATTTTTATGGGAAAACATAATCAACAGGTATGGATGCCCATTGAGTTTGACAAGTGATAGAGGTACGCACTTCCTCAATGAAATGGTCAGGATTCTGCTATCAGAATTCATGGTGGCCCATCACAAAACTACTCCCTATCACCCTCAGGAAAATGGAACTGCTGAGGCATTTAACAAAATACTTAGCCACACGTTGACTAAAATTTGTGATGTTGGTAGACAGGATTGGGATGACAAAGTATCAGCCGTTCTTTGGGCATATAGGACAACCTACAAGAGGTTGAATAAGGCCACACCATTTCAATTAGTGTTTGGCATGGAGGCTATCCTACCAGTTGAATTCATGTTACCTTCTCTGCATATACGCGCATGGGAGGATTGGCTGATGAACAAGCACTGGAAGAAAGAATTGACAAGTTAATGCAATTGGATGAAAGATGATCACTCATCAGGTGGAGCCAGAAGACGGAAAAAGCAAAACAAAAGGCATGGCATGATCGTCACATTAAGAACAAGAAGTTTGAGGTTGGGCAAATGGTCTTACTATATGATTCTAAGTTTCTGTGCCATCCTGGGAAGTTAAAAGTGCATTGGTTGGGTCCCTACATCATCTCGTACATCCTTGATTCATGCGCGTGCCAGTTACAAGCACTAGATGGGATGAGATTGTCAGGACACTTCAATGGGAGTAGGATGAAGCCCTACTATAAATAAGTCTTCTTGGTGTTTGTAAATAAGGTAGTATTGCCAAGTTAGTTTAGGATTTCCCTTAATGCATTTTCTTTTCTTGTGTTTCCCTTTCTCGTTGTTGTTTTGTGTTGCACCTTGGGCACCGGTAATCTCATTAATTTTTGAAGGTTGTAACTACACAAAGGACTGCACATCATTTTAGTGTGGGGTGGAGTAAGGTGGAAGAAATTGGAGTGTGAAGCGCCAGGAAGGATTACATTGGAAATCCTGGTTGAATGGCCCTGTGAAGGAAGTACATGCAAGGAAAGGTGAAAAAGGATGGTTGGTGTCAGGGTAAGGCTACATTGGGGATCCACGTACAAGAGAGGAAGAAGTGCAAACACAACACGAGGTAGGTGAGAGCAAAAAAATCATGACAGAAGAAGTGCCTTCGGCATTGGTTATGCGCGTGCAAGAGTCTCCTGTCAAGATGGATTGGTTGCGCACCAGAAGGTTGGGGAATTGTCCGCACAAGGTTGGGCGCGTGAGTTAAGGTGCTAAAGTCAGACTTTGTTTGAAAAAGCCGCATTAAGTGTTAAAGTATGGTGGTAGGTAAGATAGCATTTAATGTTAAAAAGTGGGAAAAACTATAAATAGAAGGTTGGGCACTTCATTATTTACTTTGTGAATACGAAGAAGGAAGAGATTTTGCGAACTAGGGTTTCCAGAGTTGATCCGTGTGAAGAAAAATTGGAAGATTTTAACCGTGAGTAACTAGTTTGGATCTGCAAACCGGGGGGAAGTAATTCACGGGCGTGGGAAGAGTTGTGGAGAAGCGTCGTCTTGTGAAAAGATATTCCAGTTAGGGTTTGACAGCTAGGGCATGGGTTGGAAAAGAGTATTCTTCACAGGTTAGAGATTTGAACTTGGAAAAGATAGAAGAGCAGAGCTAGGAAGAGAAGTTGAAGAGAAAACCTACACAATGGCACCCAAGAAACCAGCAGTAACACCTAAGAAGGGCAAGGGCAAGGGAAAACAACAAGAAACTACCACAAGTACCAATGAGGAATGGTATGCAGAAATGCAAGTACCCAGATGGGGTTTCACTTGGGATGGAATGGGAATCCCACTTGAGAAAAATGACAGTAAGTGACTACAATCATCACACGAATGTGATTGAAAAGGAAATGGAGTTGGAGTTAGTGTGCCCGACTAACCAGAGAACACCTGAGGGGTTACCAATTTATAGCGATGAAGTCAAGGTGAAGTTAGAGAAGGTGGGATTATTACAACTCTATGAGTTGCCCTACTTCGGAAAGCCAGAGTGCCTCTATCAGTGGCTAATGTCATGCATACATGAAGACCACTTTCACTTCGCGGGGTGCAAGATGTGCATAACCCCTCAGCTAATTTCAAGATTCACAGGCCTTATCTGTGAGGGAGAAAGTTTAGAGGATGACCTGTGTGACAAGGAAGCAATCAAGGAAACAGTGGCCACGTATGCGTATAAGAAGGGGTCAAGGTATTTTGATATCGGGGATATCCAAGACCCAGTGATGAGAATGGTTGCGTGCCTAGTAACAAAACTCAACGCGTAAGAAAGATGGACGCAGGTAAACAAGTCCTAGTTAAATGTTTGTAGAAGAATATCAGAGGGCACCATCTACAATCTATCTGCATACATTGCAGATGAAATTATCACCAACACACAGGAAGGAGACAAGATTCTCTTTGGTAATGTCCTCTTAACCATTGTGTTCTCAGAAATCGGAGTACCAGATGTAACAGATAAGTTCGTGTGGGAGTACCCAGAGGAAGACCCCTCGCCTGCAAAAATATTTGAGAAATACACTTGTGATAGCATGATGCCCATTCACAAGGCGCATCTTGAAAAATGGTATATGCGCTTAAGGAATGCATTCGAGGTAGAATGGAGAATACCGGAACAACTGTCAACGCTTACAGAAGGAGAAGTTGAGTTCGTTGTATACCAACACTTTTGTATTGGTAGGTTCAAGTTGACTAATGAGAACATGAGCCCATGGTGCAAGCTCCCATTCGCCTTCACAGCTCAATACTTCCAGGCGGGAGTTAACAGATTCAAGGAGTCCAAAAAGTTAAAGCTTGACCTTGGAAGTTTGGACCAGGACCACAGGGAGATGCGCAGGATGTTGGTCTACCCCAACAAGCATGCGTACGTGGAAAAGTATGTGTCGCATGAAGTCCAAATGGTAAAACCCCTGACTCTGACTATTGCAGGAAGGTCCGCGGTGCGTATATACCTTCAGATAAGGCCCAAGTTTGAGAAGGGTGCTTATCTTGAAAATGAGATAGCTATACCTGAGGACCTAACAGGTAGGAAGAAGACCACGCCCAAGAAGAAGGAGACAGAGGAAATAAAGAAGAAGGCACCAAGTGCCCAAGATACACAGGCATTAGGCACCCTAGGAACAAGTGCTAGAATGAGTACTTACACGCGCAGGAAGAGGTCTCTAGTCAAAGAGGAGGTGCCAGCACAGGAAAAGCTTATCGCAGAGGAGAAATCACCAGAGGAAGAGGAAGAGAAAGTAGAATCTCCTATACTGGAATCCCCAGTTAGGAAGAAACAGAAGGTGATGGAGGAAGTTGACTCGGAGGAGATGGAGAGCTTGGAGAAATACATAGGTGAGAGGGATGACGATGAAGAAGATGATCCTGAAGGGGACCAAGAGCCACTTGTTTTCAGCGTGCACGATTCAGAAGAAGAGGGCAGAGAAGAAGAACATGAGTTCCTTTTCGTGCGGTGCAAGGGTAGCCAGGAGGAGGAAGGCACCCAGGACATGGGAAGAAGTGAGGAGGTTGGTGTGCATAGGGTCAGAAAACTCCAAGCCTCACACAGGAGCAAGTAAACAAGGTGGCAGAAAGAGAAGCAATGAAAATCATCGAGGCCTTGGTAGAACAAGAATTGGAGTGCAACACTGATATAGTGATGGAAGAGGATAAGGAAGAAAGCACAAGGAAATATCATGACAGTGTGGGAGGCCCCAGTCTATCGGTAACTGTTCCTAAGGGCACACGCACAGGGGGAAAGCACATGGAGATCCAGAGGCAAGGAATGAGCTACATTAATGATCCCAAGCAAGGTGTTGTGCGCACGCTTCCAAAGCACCGTCCCAACAGATCAACTCATGGAAATGAAGTCGTTTGATGAAGAAGGTGCATACCCTCAGATGAGGAAGATGCTCTCTTGGGAAATTGAGTCCCACATCGACAAGCCAGAGTTTGAGGTAAGCCAGGGGGCACTAATGAAAATGCCAGAGTCAAAAGGAGACAACCCCTTGGTAAATGCTCAGCAGCTTTTAGATGAGCAGTTATGCAACGTGCTCAACAAGGTCTCAGTTGAGGTTGAAGCTAGGCTCTTTGGATGAAATGATAGGATAATATTTCTAGAAGCAGAACTAGAAAAAAGGAGGAGAGCTAGAAAAGAAGGAGGAAGAGCTAGAAGAGAAGGCCAAGGATTTAAAGGAGGAGTTAATTAGCGCCCAGCTAAAGCGTGAGCTTAGGGAAGAAAAGGAAAGGGTGTGTGAAGTACATAAGAAGGTAGAATCCATCACAGATGCCATTGTTTTGAAGCATCCGGACTTAACGCCACCCGCGCAAAAGTATGGATCTTCCCTTGAGTGCCTTGAAGACCTAACACGCATCCTCACCATGGAGAGGCAACCTCTAGCCTTAGAATCCATGGAAGAAGTAGCAACGTGCCTGGAGAAGGAGGATAAATTAAAGGTAGTAGCAATCATGGCTGAATACAACAAAGTCCTTGCTGATGTAAAGATTGTTGCCCATACCGCTGAGGCCGCATATGACAACTGCACAGACAGAGATAAAGTGGCGAGTATTCTGGTTGCCAACTATGAAGCAGAGCTTAAAGAGTTCCAAGAAAAGAACAAAGGGAACATAGCAGAGTGGGATAGAATCCTAGCCGAGGTTGAAAAGAAGTCAGAAGCTATTGAGGCCCTAAGGGGTACAATCAAGAACTGGCTAAAGGAGCTATACCCACAGATTACTAGAAGGATGGATGCGCTTGAGGACATGGGCAAGGAGTTGGAAAAAATTGTTGACACTATGAATGCTCAAGGAGATGGATTGAGTTTTGGGGAGGTAAGCGCCCTAGTCGGTGACCTCTGCTAGAGAGCGCAAAACGAAGTCGATGCCTGGAACAAGTTGGAGGCCGACTTGCAAAAATATTTTCCTAGCTTGTTGCAATAATGCCATCACTTCCCCATTCTTTCTTCTTTCCCAAATTCTTCATCCCCTTATTCTTTTCCCAAGACGTAAGTCTACTGTGATTCTTTATTCATTGGAGAAGTGTTCCCAAGGGCAGAGAACAGGCGTAGTGTGGGGTGATGTTGGGCCCCTAAAATATTGGCTAAGTACACAAAGGTGCATGGGCATAAGGCCTAGGTTGAAGGATGGGTGCAAGGAGAAGGTGCGTAAGGCAAGGTTCTAGGAGGGTTTTAGAAGGGCTGTGTTGCGCACCAGAAGACAAGGTCTCGAGGACTTAGCCATATTTGGCGTATCGGGCAAAGGACACGAGAAAAGTGTGACCCGACTACACATGCGGAGTGGATAAGGTGTCAGCCTAGTGATAGGTTGGCCTAGGAAGGAATATGCCATGTGATAGAAGTTTCTAGAAGACATCATGGCAAAAAGTGGAGAGCTCAGGCCTGAAGGAGCATGCTCCCATGGAGGACCACATTCAAACACTTGGCGTCAGATCTGAGGCCACAGAAGGATGAGTTGGCACTTTGGGATGCCTATATATACAAGCGCCCGCAAGAAGAAAAAGGGATCAGATATCATATATAGATAGAGAGAGATCAATAGAGAGCAGAGCTCTACAGAAATGCCACAAGGAGTCATATTGGGTTGGGTAGATGAAATATAAGAGAAGGATGTATCAAGGGCTTGGGGTTTAAATTTATTTTTGAGAGCTAAATGATATGGATCCAGTTATGATGCATGACTTTGGTCTGCCATAATGTGGTGATTTGTAGTAAGTTCTAATGAATGTAATGAGGTTACCAAGTTAATTGAATATGATCCTTCTTGGTTCAGATTCATACATGATTCTTCATAGTTCCTTTTCATATATGTTTATAAGATGAATATGAATTCCTATGCATCTCCCTTTCTGTTTTGATTCAGTTCTTTAAAGTCTGTTAAAGTATCTCTGTCTGTAATGACTGCAATGATCTAGAGCCATTCTGAGCTCTATGACATTTGCATGTTTCATTCCCACTCACTTCCTTTAAATTTTGGATCATAGATGATGTTTTCCCACTCAACTCACATAAAAGAGAGACTCGGCACCAACGCGTGCCTCGGGTGAGCGCCCAGCGCCCGTTGGGTGATAGGCCGGTGCGCATGGGATTCCCTTGTTCTTTGGTGGGTGTAAAAATGACTACACCATGTAAGCAATTAAATATCGTGGAATTATTCCAATCACTATTTGGTACACCATGTTGGAGTGAATCATCACAGTTGATTTTTTCGAAGGTGATGAGACCATCAAATAGTCAAAATGAGGGCATACATTGAGCTTCAACACTATATCATTCAAATGTAACTCTTTACATACAATGGAATCTACATGTTACTAGGATTACTCAATCTATACAATGTACATATGATCATATTGACCATATTGATGATTCAAGATATTATATGACTCGTGATCATTTCTTTGATTTAGATTGCAACATACATGGTACTATATGCATAAATTTATGCACTTATTACTATTACATTACGCCTCTAGTATGTTGTTATATCCACGATTCCTAAGCAAGAAAACTAGACATTGACAACACTTATTTTGTTTTACATTGACATTGTTTTATCTTTCTATGCTTTCATCCTCTGTTTTTCTAGAATTATCCCTTTACTTCTAGACATCATAGAATGTGTAACTCAGCTGAATATTTCTTGATTTATCCTTGGAGCTTTCTATACATAAGCGCCTAGTAAGGGATAGTAGCGGTCGACGATATTGTCCCCCTATGGGCACTTTTGTCCCTTCAGTTGGTTCTTATATTTAAAAAATGACCCATCACTTGTTTATCTTTTCTAATTCTACATTGATCACTTTGGATTGGCTTCTAGTGTTGTTAATGTCAAAATTCAAGCAAATGAACAATATAACACCCTAATAACTATTCTAAGGGGCAACTAGGTTACTATTTTCTATCTACTACTTAGGTAAAATGAACAACTTAAGGACTATATTTAGGTTGCATCATTCACTACATAAGAAGGGAGAATTATGAATTCCATAGCACACATTATCTTGGGGGAAAAGCAGTTGTATCCTATTATCTTGGTACAATTTGCACAAGATAAAACTACATTGAGTCTAAAATGTAGTGCAATGCTCAGTGACAATCACATTGGGGTGACCATCGAGGTCAGTCTGACTCAAGAATTTGCCTATTTTATTTATTCTAATATGTGCTTGAGTATTATGCAAGTAGTTGGAGTTTGTTTTGTGGGTACATGTGCGATAGGAGAACCCTACAATGAAGTGGATGCAACACAAAGAAAAGTAAAGGTAACATTATCATACATTGAAGGAACCATATTTACACACCTCACTAGGACACGGGCACCTAGTTCAAACACTAGCACCCAAGTGATTATGTCCCCTTTTGAGTGATTCTGTTTGGCATAACTTTTAGATTATTGCTTTTTAGACGAAGCACCTATAGTATAGACTGAGCATGTTCCATCATATGTCTAGCCCAGGATCCAGTCCAGATAATCAGATATTAGCTAAATCACTCTTATCCTCTTGTTGGTTGTACTTTCTTATCATTATATGTTAGTATATTGTGTGTTTCTGATATATCTCATTTAGTCCAGTTGTTTGATTAAGGTTTTTTTAAATCAGTCACTCCTTGATTCATGAGTTGCATATGAACATCCCATTGATTGGATCATATTTTAGTATTTCTAACTTTTATTCACAGTATATCTTAGATGTATCTTATTATGCATGTTTTCTTATGGATTACTTGCTTGATTACCCTCCCTTAAGATGATTGATTGACTCTTACATTCTTCTATTATTCTATAGTTATGTACACATACCTTTAAGTCAACCATTCTTGTAGCAATGAGCTTTAAATTGATAGCTAGTATGGCCTTAACCTACTTAATTAATCTCACTCCAGACACTCATATTATCTACCCAACTATGACATACACTTTGAGGCATGTTGTACCTTGATGCAACACCCTAGCTTCCCACCTCTCAATACAAAATATTTGTTCTTGTTTATTTTGTGACACACAATGAGATTACACAATTAGATCTATGCCTACACATCTCATGGAATTATCGTACATACCAAATATTTCCCACCAGTGGCAAGTTATCGACATGAATAATCCACACTTTTTTATATATGGATTTGTTATTCACACTTGCGTCAATATTAGGGGCAAATGGCTTGTCCATTTTTATCTTGCAACTAGTTCTTCTAAACATACTAATTATATTTTATAATGAAAACTTTTAAGGATTAGAAATAGATAGAGTATTATGATCTAATTAACTTCCAACATCAATTATGCATGACCAAAATAATGCATTCAAAATTGAAATGAATTAAGAATTTGATAAATGATAAGTAATTTGTTCAAAATACAAGAGGAAAAAGAGACTTAACTTGTTTAAGAAAATTCTAAAATGAATTGGATGTGTTGATAGAATAAGAGAGTATAGAACTTTGGATACTGCACACAAAAAATTAGAACTAGAAAACTTATAGGTGTAGGACCGTATAGTATTTGTACAGTCTAGCCATGAGTTGTATAATATAGGACAAAGGTTGTATAGTCTTGAACCATAAGACAATTGAGCTTTAAAACTTTATGGGTAATTTACTTATCTAGAAATGGTGTTCATTGTGTTTTTCTCTTCTTTGTACAAGCTTGAGATGACATGTGATGATATGCAACATTGTAGAAACTATAGACACAAAATCACACACTTGGGTACACTTCTATGTCCTAAAATCATTCTTGCATTCATATGATTCGGAAGCGAGAAAACTAGTAATTGATTGTTGTCTTGGCCTCTTTTATATCTTTCTTGCGTTCTCTTTGTTCTTACACACCCTACAACCCAATCTAAACTTCATTTCTCTATCTTTCATGACTCTAGACACCAATACCTAGACAAGACGCTCACACCCAGGCGCCCTCGCATCCTTCTGGGCATGCCCGACCTCTTTTTATCGTACTTGCTCTTTTTGGGCTTATTTTATCTTTTGGTCATCTTATTTTCTTATGGGTTGGCCTTCCAATTGTCAATTATGAAATTCAACCAAGGGAATCATATAAATACAAAGCTATATGACCAAATAAAGGGCCAAGCTCTAAGAATCTATTATCCTCACCTAAGGTTGCATCCAAAGGCCTTTAAGAGCATCAAAGGCATCCATCTAGCACTTATTCAAGGGACAATAGACTGCATTTTCTGCATATACTTCATAGGAAGGGGAAGTTCATTTTTCCATCCACACATCTATTTACATTGGTACATCTAGTTATCACCCATTATCATGTGCACTTACAAAAAGGCTTCCTCGGGCATAATTCTATCACACACACACAAGAACTACATGGAGTCTGAGATGTAGTGCAAGACTTGGTTGTAAGTTCACTCATTCGGGTGACCATCGGGTTCAGTCCTACTCCCCATATTACATCTTTTCTTTTTGGGATTTGATGTAGTTTGAGGGTTTTGAAGGTGGACATCTCTTTGCAAGTTACAAGTGAATTTTACGATCGTTTAGTGACATACATACGACCAATAATGACTATCAACGACACCAGAAAATTTAGGTTCCGACCATTTTTATAGCCACAGGTGCCCAAAAGCAGACTCCAGTGCCTAAGCACCACTGACCCAGTCTAGGCACCTGGTCCAAACTTATCCAACAATTCTAGAATTTATTATGCATAATTGCAACATTTTTCCCTTCATATCTATCAGTTTCTTTAGTTTGCACAGTCCTGACATCAGGCATAAATCAACTAAGTCCTTTATTCTCTCTCTCTCTCTTGAATCTAGGGTTTCATATTTATTTAGCTTATTGTCTGTGTCATCTACATTCCAACAATTTCTTATCATAGTTTACATATGTTACTTTGCAATTAGAGTTTTACAAAAAGTTTATTTTTGTTAAATCATTTGGTGAACCCACATTCGAACACTTTTAGATCCTCATTTTGCTTTTTCTATCCAATCTTCTTTCATGGATCCTAATATTCCTCAAATTTCTTTGCATGATTTATTTCAAATGTATCCACCTTGCAAAGTTGTTCTTTAAAAAAACCCTAGACACTATGTATCTCCCTAGCAATATGTCGCCTTTACAAGTAAGTGTCATCTTCGATCGTCTTTCCGATGACTCTATTAGTTCTAATGTCAATCAATCCATTTACAAATCAAGTCAAGCTTTACATTATTTATTTCAAGATAAAATTCAGGATATGGAATCCATGATCACATCTCTCACAACTGAAATTCAACATCTTAAGGCTACTTCTCAATCTAATGCTAGTTATTCTTCTACAACTCATCCTCATTCTATGCCTTCTACATGTGCTCATATCGGTGAACCCCAAGTCTTACTACTCCCCACACCACTCAAGTTTGATTTAAATGTTAAGCAACAAGATATTCTTCGTCAACTCCTCACTCATCAATTGATCAAATTACCATCTACTCATTACTATCCTCCTTATCAACTTGCATAATATCAAGGTCATTTGTATTACAATTATCATCGAATTAATGGACACAATGACAATGATTGCGATGATCCAAAATGAAAAATTGGCCACCTTAAACATTATGGTCTCATTTCATTTGCTACACAAAATGCTACATGTTTGTATCCAATTGCTACATCCTAATGAGTTCCTAAATCTGGATTCATCTATGTTTAATGAGCATCATGCCATCACTTCTAATGTTCCTTCTTCGGTCTCTCAAGTGACACCTATGCAACCCTCTCCAACTAAACAATCACCTCTCAAGTTCCATCCTCCATCACCTCCTTATACTAAGTCTTCTTCCGCGTCACCAACTCCTAAGAAACCTCCTCTAAAAATCGGTCCAACACCTCCTCCTCTCAAGTCTTCTACGACGTTATTAATCCCACATAAGATACCACCATTCAAGATCCCTCCCCATCCTACTCAACTTCCATTTCTAATTCACTTTGTTAAACAAACTCTTCCTTATATTGATGGCCAAGACACATTTCAAACTTCGACACCATGACAAGGTCATTCTCACATCATTGCATAGATCTCCATCACTCACATAATTGGGGGGCATAATAGCTTCTCCCCACCTTTTGCATTGTTATCAAATATTTCTACCATCTCATGCACTTGATGCTCCACACTTAAATGTCTAATATTTCCTAAGCATCATTAAAAACCATTTGGTACACTTATATTGTCACTACCCTATGACACACTCTCATGTTAAGGTTCACACATGACTATTGAGGGCATACTACATTCATGAGCCTTACACACTACACATTTCACGCTTTGTGCTTCACGACACCGCTTTATATCATTACATGCTCACATCATACTATCCTCTTCTACAATCTACGCTCTATGCTCTGTTGATCTATCTTTCTAGCACATAAAATTAACACCATTTCCCTACAACACACTCTAGTTCCATGGTTCATACTCGACTGCTGAGGGTTTAAACTGAAATGAACCTCGCCACATTCACTCTCTACACTCTATCCTTCATTGATCTATCTTTTTAGTGCACTTTATCAAACCATTTCCTGATGACGCACTATTGTTCTATGGTTCATTCTTGATTGTCGAGGGGTATTTTATAAATGAACCTCATCTCATACTCATCCATGTTTGCTCGGGGAGCACACTACTCCTATCACATCCATATTGCATTCCATTCCATCTCCCTCATTTACACCATAGTGCATATCTTGGTTGTATATACTTTTGCTTGCTTATACTAGTTACATGTACACTTTGCTTACTGTGTTAGATGGATATCTAGTATGTCATTATATTTTCTATATACATTTTATCCAAATAACTCTCCTAGTTATTTGGACAAATTATATTTTCATTATGACTCTAATGTTTCACGTTTTAGGTTGTGTGTAATCAAGATTATTCTTTTGACACCTTGGCATAGTTATAGTTCTTCCACGTGCTTTGCGCACCTTTCTTCCTTCATTCCTTTGCATTCCCTTTTCTTTTGTTTCCTCTCACACTTGCTCTGCGTGCTTCCTTCCATCTGCATTCTATTGTCTCCTTCATTTTTGCTTTGCGCTTTCCTTCTGCGCACCTACTTTCATTCCTATCCTGTTGTGCACCTCTGCAGACTTGCCTTATGAATTGGCTAAGTCCTTATCATTCCTCCCTCATGTTTGCATACACTTAGCTCCTTCACACGCCACCTTTCTTTCTGCCATCACGCGCCTGTCTTCTACATTCTTGCACCTTTTCCTTTCGTGCCTTGCGCCTTCTTGCACGTCAGTCACAATGCCACGTCATCATCTGTTAGACTTAAGTGTGCAATACACAACCTATCAAAGAGCACCAACAGGGCACTAAATCCTGATAACCAACTGGTGTGTGACACATGGTAGAAAAGACAAAACAAATCAACAATCGATCGATTTCTTTAGTCAATCAACGTGCGCCATGTGTCGTTGCATTTTAGAGCAACTTGTAGACTTCTGACAACCATAACTTCTATTGCATTGCTCTGATTCTGGCATGCCCAGTCTCATTTGAAAGTTGTTGACACTAGCTCCACATTGTATAATTCAAAATCAGATTTGGGTGAGATTTGGTAGGTATAAAATAGGGAAATGTATTTTTGGACATTAATGCATGCATCTAATCAACCTCAACCACCAGATTTTAATCAGATCTTACCTTCTTTCTTCTTCTACATGCCAAACAAATATGGGGAGGCACATATAACAACCATGTAGGAGGATTTACATACATTCTAATGTTTGTTGTTGGTGGTTGAAGATTTGAATATGAGTTTCCCTATCTTTCTCCTTCTATTCTCTCCTTCTTCTTCTATAAATAGCAGAGTTCTGCTTTATAAAAAGGATCCCTCTTTGTTGTAATGATACCATGCCAAAATGGTGGCCAACTTCTCACGAGCTTCAGACCTTGACTTGGTCTCTGCGATATGTTCTCGCCTCCTACCGTGAATGTAATTGATTGTGCATCCCTTAAACAATAAAATTGTGTTTTGTAGAACTCTCGTCTTCCCTTTCTCATTTTCATTGCATCTCACCTCTTTGTTTGTGTTTTCTACCATGATGTGTGTCTCCTCTACTTGTAGTCCCCATGTTCATGTGTTACGCGCGTTAGAAGGTCAACCCTGCGTGTTGATCTGTGGTGCACGTCATTCGCCCTCTTCTTCGCGCCCCTCTCAGATTCCTTCGCCACTCATGGAGAGCGACTGACCCTCTTTTTGGCACTATCGCCTTCCTTTTAGCTTAGGATTTCCCCTTTTTGCACATCCTTATATCCCCAGTCCCTTGGAATTTTAGTTTAGGATTTACTTCCCGCATTAGGAGTAGTGTTAGCATTAGAAGTAGGTGTTATCCAAAATTCACCCCCGGAGGTAAATTTTGATAACATGCATCATATTTTTGAGTCTCGAGCAAGCAAAATTGATTCAAGGCCCAAAATCGTGTTTTGGGGCCCCCTTGGCTTCTCTATAGCTTCCCATCAAAGGAAAGAATCCAAGAAGTTAGGAAAAAATGAAAAAATCCAAAAAATGAAGTCGCAAGCTTGTTTTAAAGCATTACAGGTTTGAAGGTTGTGGAGTCGTACCAGTGCAGATCGTACTAAGTTTTTTTGTACCAAGTTTGCGGCTGAAATACAAAGGAATCGGTAAAGTCGGAACTTTTTGTCTCAGGCGGTCCGCAAGATAGTTGGGACGTCGGGACGTGCAAAGTCGAAATGGCCGCAGGCAGTGAAAATTGACAAAAGTAGAATTTTTTTGTTTGGCGCGGTTTGGGACAGTTGGGATAAAAGTACGAGCGGGATGCGAATCAGCTGATTTGCCGCAAAACAGTCTATTGCGGGTGGTGCAGAGATTTTGGTCTGGGACAGTTGGGACAAAAGTATGTGCGCGAGACGCGAAAAGGTGAAAAGGCCGCAAAAGGAGCCAATGAAGCCCAAACTGGCCGATGCGGAAGAATGTGTCCGGGACAACCAGGACACGCGGACCCAATTTTGCCGTAATACCCGCAATTCAAAGGAAAAGTCAATGTTTGACTCCAGAAACTTCTAACAGTCATAACTTTTGACTCCGAGCGTCCAATTTTCACAAAATTGGACTTTCTGGAATGAGGACGACGTCCATTTATTAATTTTAATGAGGGTGGATATAATTAAATAAAATAAACATATTCATCTCCAGCCAGTTAATGCTCATTCCTGTCAAATGACAGAAAACGCCTACTAGACCCAAAATAGCTGCTCACACTCAGAAGGCCATAACTTTTGCATTTCTTAACGAAATCACACAAAATTGGTACCATTGGAATTGTGGATCTAAGCCCAACGCACAAAAATTAAGAAATTGTAGATTTTATGAGAAAAAGATGGGGATTTTTCATAAAACGTGGCGGGGCTCATGACAGTGTTTTATTTGGTAGTTGAGAGTGCAACTAAGAGGAACGGTCATCATTCCTTCTTTGCTGCAGCACCTGGGACAGTATGGGGAGCCTTTTCCAAGTAATATACACTCATTTTACTCCATTTAATGCCTCTTATAAGTGGTTGAAGGACAAATTTTGGGATTTCCATTTCCCCTTCTCCCTCTCTTCTCATTTTTTTATAAATTGGATTGTTGGGCTCATTGTAAGGGGGGAATTTTCTTGTATCAAAGCTCTATCAAAATTGCTTTGTGAAGCCAATGTGTTGCAGGCCCTTATTGTGGACTTCTTACATGGTGATCCAGGCCCTTATTTTGTAACAAATTGAACTGTGCATATCATGAAGCAATAAAATATAAGTTTGTGGATGCATCTTCCCCTGCTGTGTTTTTTTGCATTCTTCTTGCCCCTTCAACCTTGATTACAAGTGTATTGTGTCTATCTTTATGCTCTTGCAAGGATCTATTATTATTGTGCATGTATGAAACATTGTTGTGAATGCATTTTCAGATTGTGGAGAACTGTTATCACCCCTTCTAGTATGAACTTTACTCCTAGTTTTCACACATTGGAAGACTACTCTCGCACCCTCCTTTTTTGGTGTATCACCACTTTAGTGTAGGCTTTCATTTTATGCATTCTCTCTCCTTGGTCCCTTGGAAAGTTAGATTAGAACAATTAGTTTACGGGCTGCAATAGAGTAGATTGTGGCAGGTAGTTTAGGAGCAAGAACCAACTTTCTCTGGAGATCTATCTCAAGTAGCAAGTCCCACGACTTGGAGATAATACCCATGTTATCCAATCACATCGTGAGTTCAAGTATATGCACTTGTGTAAACATAAGGGTGATGTGATTCGGCGATAAAAATTGGTAGAGGAACCAACCTTCTCCAGAGATCCATCTCGAGCGCGCAAGGTCCCACAACTTGGAGACGGTTCCATTGTTGTCTCAGACAACTTGGATCTTCCAGATATGAGCTGCGGGTGCACATTTGAATGATCAAAAATATACATGTGTGTTCATTTGTTCTTTAGTTGTGAATGCAGACTTTCTACAACTCTTTACATGCAACAATGATACTTGATATTGTACCTCTTACTAGTCCCACCAAGGCTTTGGGGCATCTACATTCTTACTCTTACATACTGCATGAGCTATTGTTTCATTTACTACTACCTCCTATTCTTACTAGCACGCTATTGTCACATTTATCTATACACGCTTTGACATACTCTTTATCTTTCTAACATGCTAACCAGTGCTTCATGTGTAATATTTGTCTTACATGAACTATTTGCCACCATGGTTGTCTGTTATACTCTGCTTACTATTGTTTACCATTGGTTACGGGCTATGCCCTTTGTCTTGTGTGCACACTATATACTTTTAGCAGCTTTGGCCTTGATTGTCTTGTGACATTGTGAGCGATGTCCCGTGTATGAAACCCACTTTTCATGGTCTCTCATTTATATGCACATTTACTTGTTACAATATTTTTCTATGACATGTTTGCTTCTTTTTCTACTATCACATGTATTTAACCACTTTGTTTGCATGTGCCTTGGTTTCTACCATGCACATTCCCTCCCCCTTGCAGGGTATACAGTTTCGTATCAACATCAGTCCTCTCTTTGAGCCGCAGTCTCCTAGTGAAAATGTTGCATGCACCTCAAATGAGGGGGGACATACATTAGGTGAATCAGTCACCCAATACAACAGATACAACATAGTTCAACACAGGAACATAACAAAGTTACAATCACAAAACGGACCAGATTCTGACTTGAATCCTTAGTTCAACACAGACATCGGTGCCCAGATATAGACACTAGTGCTTGGGCACTCCTAACCTTTCTTAGTTGCCTCTGACCATGGGGAAGTTACAGTTACTTTCTCAGATCAGAATAATTTTTAGCAGTTTACAAAGTAGTTTCACAGTACAGGCATAGTCCTCCGGTAAGCAGAATGCATTCTATAATCTCCATTTTTCTACATGGAACAATACATAACTAAACACAGATCACACCATTTGTAGTGGTGTATAAATTCTGGAAGCAATCATGGACAGGAGAGTAACACTAGACCTATCCCCTTAACACTCTTTTTTCTATGGCATGAGATTGCCTAAAAAACTATGCACTTGGTGTGAAATTGCCCAAAAAAACTCATTCTTATCATGAGATAACCTAAAAAACTCGCTCTTGACATGAGATCACCCAAAAAACTCACTCTTCTACAGCAGTTCGAGGACATTTTATATCCTTTTCACTCTTCACGGATCAAGTACACACTTTCCTTTTACTACTGTTTACATGCATTTACATACTTTTTACATACTTTTGCAAGAGTTTTCATAATACATGACTTTGACTACTCTTTTGCTCTTCTTTTATAGGTCTATGTCCTTAATACACAACAAGAAGCATCCTTACAACAAGCATAACAATAGGTACAACACAATACAACACAATATGCTTCACCCCTAGGGTTACTTCCTCTTTCTTAGTTTCCACGCTTCATTTTTATCACTTCATGCTTTCACTTGTCTCCTTGACATTTATCACCATCATATTCTACATGGTTATCAGGTACACATCTCTTATATACTTTATGTTATAGAGTATTACTCAACAACATAAAGTGGGGGAAAATGTAGACACAAAATTACACACTTGGGTACATTTCTAGGTCCTAAAAGCATACTTGTGTTCATATGATTCCTAAATGAGAAAAATAGTAATTGATTACTGTCTTGGGCCTCTTTTTTTTGTTTGTCTTGCTTTCTCTTTGGTTTTACACACCCTACAACCTCGTCTGAAATTCATTTCTTTATCTTTCATGACTTTGGACACTAGCACCTAAGCGCCTTCATCTTTCTGGATGCCCTGACCTCTTTTTAACTTACTCGCTCTTTTTGGGATTCTTTTATCTTTTGGGCATCTTATTTTCTTATGTGTCAGCCTTCCAATCGCCAATTAAGAAATTCAACCAAGGTAATTATATAAATACAAAGCTATGTGACCAAAATAAAGGACCAAGATCTAAGCATATGTTATCCTCACCTAAGGTTACATCCAAAGGCATCTAATAACATCAAAGGCATCCATCTAGCACTTATTTAAGGGACAAGGGACTACATTTTCTGCACACACTTCATAGGAAGGGGACGTTCATTTTGTCATCCACGCATCTATTTACATTGGTACATCTAGCTATCGCCCTCTATCACGTGCACTTGTACAAGAGCTTCCTAGGGCACAATTCTCTCACACACGCATAAAAACTACATGGAGTTTGAGATGTAGTGTAGTGCTCATATGTAAGTTCACTCGGTCAGGTGACCATTGGGGTCAGCCTAAATCCCCATATTACATTTTTTGGGGATTTGATGTAGTTTGAGGGTTTTACAGGTGGACATCTCTTTACAGGTTATAGGCAAATTCTATGATCATCCAACGACATATAGGTGACCAACAACAATTATCAACGACAACCTTACAACACCAAAAAATTTAGGTTCCGGCCATTTTCGCATACACAGGCACTTAGAAGCAGACTCCAACCCAGTCTAGGCGCCCCTGACCTAGTCTAGGCGCCCATGTCCATGCTTATTTGACAGTTCAATAATTTTTTGTGCATAGTTGCAACATTCTACCCTTCTTGTCTATCAATTTCTCTAGTCTATACAGTCCCAACATCAGGCGTAAATTACTAAGTCCTTTACTCTCTTTCTTACACCCAGGGTTTCATATTTATTTAGCTTATTTCTTATGTCGTCTACATTCTAATAATTACTTATCATAGTTTACATTTGTTACTCTGTAATTAGGGTTTTACAAATAAATTATTTTTGTTGAATCATAAACCTAACAACCTACAAAATCCTTCATCAATGTATTAGGAAAACCAAAGGAGAAAAACATGTATTAGGAAAACCAAAGGAGAAAAACACGCGCGCGCATGTGTTGGAGGTTGGATTGCCTCGAGCGGTTAGACTCCCATCAGTTGAACCAATCCTAACATTACACTACATATCCTCAATGTAGAATCAAGCCTCGTGTAGTTCTCCCAGGTGTTCGTGAAAGTGTGCAAAGCTAATCACCCATAAGGGTGCTTGTGTGTTTCTTGACACTAAGATAACATGCTAGATGTATAATATAGAATGTACCCAACACAATAGTAGTGAGATGTGGTGTGAATTAGCTATGTGACGTAACCCTTGTGTAATGCTTGAAGTGACTTTACTCTTGCTTGAGACATGGCTCTGCGATATTTGTATGCTTGTAGATAGGTGAAGCTAGACTCCTTGACTTAGTCGAGTGCTTCTGACTTGTAGTAGGAATTGCCCTAGATGATGCAACTAATTCGAGCAAATATGAGAACCCTTTGAGTGCTTTTAGATTGATGTTTGTAATAGGATCTTGTAAGAATGCCAAGTGAGTTATAATGTGATAATGAATTATTTATATAGTCTTTCATATAGATGATATATTATGATAAGGCCGACCCTAGAAGATGAAATGACCCAAAGAATGATTTATCATCGAAAGCAAAGTTGGTGATTGAGAAGTGGTGGGAGTGTACATGTCAACCTAGACCAGACTCCACGTCCTAACCCTTCCATAAGGTTTTGGACAGGGGAGAGAAACTCTTAAAATGAAAGTTATGTAATCAATATCAAATGTTTTATGAGTAATATTTTTAGAATTATCGAGAGAGCATTATGTAAAGATAAGAAAGTCGTAGAAGGGGATAGATGATGAGATTGGATTCCAAATGCGAGCATTTGTCTTAACAAGGATATAAGGTCAAACTTGGCATTGCACAAGGAAAAATTATTAGATTTTAGTGTATACACTTCTCTATTACCCATGATGCACATTATATCTTCGTAGATATTATTGACCATTCACAATCCTACTATTGTAGTATATTTAAAACAATGCCCCTTTGATTTTCCAGATTGATAGTGCATGACTCTTAGTAGTATAAAAAAAATAATACAAAATACAAATATGGAAAAATACAAAACCAAGACCTATTCCTGACTTGTTATGAGTGGAACACATGATTACTTGATGTCATTACTGAATACACGGTTATTTACATTTTCATTTTGTACGCATGTGATATTCACAGTATCATGAGATGGATGCAAGGCATACATATTATACATGATATATGGACATATGGATGGGTGGCATTACACACACCCATGTGACACCTTTATCGACATCACACATGATATAACCTTGTAAATATGCTAGATATTGATGTCAATTCAACTTTATTTATGAATGAAGTAGGATAGTATAGTAATAGTATTAAGTGTGACAAAAATCATGGCACCAAGCACATGGTAAGAGTTAAGTAGTTTCATGTATACAAAAGTGAGAAACTACTTAACAATGTCACATATCACGTGTGTGTGATATTAAAAACTACACTATTGTGTGCTTTGTGCCATATTTGTATCACACTTAATAATATTGTGATACTACTGAGAACTCCATTGATATATCTAGCTAACATTGACATTGACATCAAACAGATTTACAAGATTATATCTTGTGTGCTACTAATAAAAAATGACATCATCTTGGATGATATGTACATACATGCTTGAATGATCATATCTTTATATGTTGACACATCCTAATATGATTATATATGGGATTAATATAACATATTTCTATATAATATGTGGTGCATTTAACTACCCCTTTCGAGACAAGTGATTCTCATGATTCATCCCTCATATTAAAAGAGGGGAGTACAATGGGCTTGTTTTAAATAATTGGGTTGTGTCAGATACAACGTTCCACATTTGATATAAATTTACATGATTTTGACGAACAATTAAGATATTCTATGAGTTTGTAAAGAGCGAGTAATGATATCTTATGACATTTTAAAGAACAAATAGTTGCATTCTACATTATTTTAAAAACAAATGGTACATTTAAGACATAGTTTTAAATATGAACAATTTTTTTTACACTTATGTCCGAGGAACAATAAAGAGTAATCAGTACTATGTTGCACTTATAAGTTGATATTTATCTACAACCAATGACTCAGCCTTCACATATCTGAATTCAGGTCCCACCACGAGGAACAATTAGAACACCTTCACATATAAGAATTTTGGGGTCCCACTGCAAGGAGCAATTAGAACACCCTTGTCGAATATTTGACTAAGAGGAGGACAAGGCTAAATCAATGATTTGAGGCCCCATGACATTTACAATCTACAAATCAACATGAGCTCATTTTAGTGGTAGATTTGGTTTAAAATACAACCGGGGTATGGTTGTTCTTTACCTTTTCAAATTAAATTTTACAATAATTTAGATTGTTTTAAAATTTTCATCACGAGAAGACATTAATACACTTACGATTTATTGTGTATTTCACTAGGGGAAAATATCACATTTAAGAAATATTTTTCAACACCTAATGTAATTATATTTGGTACAAAATTTATGTTATTCCTTTTGATTTCACATTTTTAAATAAGAGATTTAAAAGGGGGACAGTTATAAACAACTAAATTTGTTCTCTGGTCCTTTAACATACATTGACACACATGGAAAAAAAAAAACACATATTTAAATCTCTCTATCGATTGACAAATTTGTTTCTTAAACACATCTACCTAGCACATATTTCTATTCAGAATCAACCTTATATATATATATATATATATATATATATATATATGAACACTCTATAGTCCTAGATAAATGTTATCCATATCAAGATCAAATTTTCTACCCTCTAAGGACAATGATAGTAAAGCCAAATAGTTCTAGTTTGCAACACGATTCGCCTCTTTCTAGTAGTGTCCAAACACCTCCAATGGATACTTGTCAAAAATGGGAAATCATCATTAGATCAACCTAGACACGTTTCACGGGTCAGCTATGCTAGGAAATTAATGAAGAGTAACATGTATATACAAGACATCTATGAGTTCATTACTCACCTTCTACATGTCTTAGACCCCTCTCACGCTTGGAGAACTCTCACTACATTAAGGATCATTGTAAAAGTTGAAGTGAATATATAATCTCTCAAGAAGTAGCCCAAGAGCAGTCCGTAGAGAAAACCCAAAATTAAAGAGTTCAAATGTTATATGATGCTGCATTTCAAAGTCTAAAGGAATGTCAATTGTTGAGCACACAATTTCACACGCTTTCGCATAGGTGCGAGAACTGTATGAGTATAAAGCCTATTTAAAGTAGTGTGAGATAGGAAACGCTTAACCATTTAAGAGGTCGAGGTCAATTCATCTCAAAACACTAACCCGTTTTAAGGGTCCCTTGTGACATTGTAGACATAATTCAGGAATTGGATGTAGAAGAGCAAAAATAAGCACCACTATATAAGATCAAAGATCTCTTAGGAATCCAAAAGCACATTGTAGCTAAAGATAAAGGCAAAGTTCTCCCCATAAATTGTGGCAGATCTCTAAATTCCTCCTAAACATTGTCAGTAAAGTCAAACATTATCGGTCCACTATAAGGGTTAGAGTTTGTCGGTAGTTTCTAGATAACCCTCAAGCCCCTACTTGTAACTTGAACACCTAACAAATCACTTTCAGATTGTTTCTATCACCTCTAGCAACTCTTGTGAGTGACAAATAATAAAAATCAACTAAGTAGCTCATCTTTCTATTGCCTTATCAATTATAAATCGAGTAATCACAACATCTACTTGCAATAAATTGAATTAAAATTCTTGTGTTTAATGTTCTTGGTTGCCATGATCACATAATTTGAATTTAATCTTAGTTTTAGTTATATATATATACCATAGTATATTAAATAAATACCTAACATGTCTATAAAGGAATATAACAATCTATAATAAACCCTTAAAAGAATGACTTGGCGATGAATAACAATATAATACATAATAATGTACATAGGAAAGGAATTTTTCATTTGAATGTAACCATTCCAGAGCATGATGTCTTGGAATTACATCTAACAACATCCTTGTAACAAGGATAAGTAGGGTTGCAAGAGATATGATTCTATTCAAAAACCTAGGAGGAATTATAGAACATTAAGGGCTAAATAAATTAAACATTGTATATATATGCAAGTCTTAGGACAATCAAATCTATCCCCAAAGAAGTAAAATCCAACTCCAGAAAGTCGTGACAAAGAAAATGTAGACGTGGGTGGTGGATATACATTAACAAAGTACTAAACTAGCTATAACACATTGCAATACAGATCTAATAGATATAAATCAATAATACAACCCAATTACATAAATAAAAGGCACTCTCAAATATTTAAAAATATAAAATTATTTAAACACTTGGGAAATTAGGGTTGGTAGGATAATACTCTATTGTGTGTGAGTATAGAAACATTTTTAGTGATAGTAGGCAAAAAACAAGTTAAGTCAGCGAGGAGAGACGAGCTTTGAATCCACAACTTGTATAAAGATAGTGACTAGAATTGTAATGATCTGGAAAGTTGTTAAGCAACGTGGAAATGCTTGTGAAAGTGGCTTTGTTTGGACAAGGAAAAAACCGATTGTGTGAATGAGATCTTCATGCCCTAATCTTTAGAAACCTCACTCATTTTTAGGATTTACCACACGTTAGTGGGAAACTAATATCCTTCTTCAAAACCCTAATCTAGCTTCTTGGTATGCAAAATGCGCAATGAAAACAAACATTTCTGGGGCGTATGCTATACCAGAGTAAAGCTGGGTTTCCTTGATATTTATCACCCCCCTCAATTGGAGAACAAATTGGCAATTAACATATGAATATAGTGTGTTCGACAAGTAGTCTTATGTAGTGCAATTGTCCCAACCCTTAACTTTTATATGTGTGCAAACAACTAGTAGAGTCTATATGCTTTTATATGCTTGAAATCTATTTTTGGTACATGAGTGTTTAAGGAAATTGCAACTTCAATATGATTATTCTCTACGTGCCCTTGTGTCATAAATGCACTAATACATCTTTGACTTCTTGAATTCAAACTAGGACTCTATTAATAAGTAAATAGACACAAAACTAGCAAAAAAGACCAACACACATTGGTCAAAATCTTAAGGCACTTAAGTCATGGGTGAAAGGGGCCCAAAAGACATCATACTAGTCACGAAACTGGGATGACCATTTTTTTACAATACAAAAATGGTAATAAGAGTACATTTATGAAAATACAGTGGAATGAAACAAACATAAATTTAGGATAAAATAAAGGAAAATGAGACGAACCCACATAAAAGATGAAAATTTGATAAAAAGAAATTAAATCGAAAATATCAAAAATATGATAAAACCTATTAAAAATTAAGAAATATTAGAGAAACATGCTAATAAAAAATCTAACTTACACTACTAATCAATAAACACATAAATACACTAGCACCATAACAATTAAGTAGACCTCTACCAAAAATAGGTAGGTAGGTATATCATATATGCACCAAGGAATGAATTTAGAGCGTAAAGCTCGAGGGAGGATGACCTAGGTAAGGGATAGGCGGAAAAGAAAGCCTTCACATTTTCAAATTCCGGATTCCAACGGTTAACAGCAACTAGATCTACGAATTACATGCCCATCAAAGACTTTCATCGCACATACGCATGGTCATCCATACATGCATTCAAAGATAATCTTAGAATAATATATATATATATATATATATATATAATATATATATATATTTTTAAGACGGTATTAATTTTCGATTGAATTTCTCAGTCAAGGAGGGAAGGAGAAGACAGCTTATGCATTTGGTTGAACTCGGTCGAGGTCCCGCGGCTTTCACAGCAGGAGCAACAGGGCCATCAATAAATTCCCAGTTAAACCCTTGTTAGCTTGTATTATTGGCCGTGGGAGCTCACAACGTTTTTCAAGACAGATCAAATTTTGGCCGGTGGTTCAGCTCCATACTCGAAGCACTGCAAATCAAAAGTACAAAAGTTAAAACCCTCACAAGGGCATTCAACCTTTTTAAATTCCTTTTGCCCTCATTTAAATCTTTTACCGCAATTTTTTTTTGGGTTTATTATGCATTCGGGCAAGGAATTTTGTTTTTGGTTATAGCAGAGCAGTAATGGCGAAACGGGATGGCAAAAGGACCGTAAAAAGGGAAAACACGAAGAAAAGTTTTAGGACAGAGGTTTCGGTTGAAAAACAGCAGGGGACGAAGCTGTCAAGAGACAAGAAAAAAGATATTGATGATATTTCTGTTGTTTGTTCGATTTGCGAGGGTTTGGGAGAATTAAAGTTTTGTGATCTATGCAAAAAAGGGTTTCATTTGAGTTGCTTGGGATCCGAGAAGGTGCCTTGGGAGGATCCCTGGCAATGCCATAATTGTCTGCAGAATAAGGTTTGTATTTTGTTTTTAGGGTTTCTTAATTATTTTAAGTTTTTTTTGGGTTTCCAATGTGCGAACATAAATTTTCAGAGCAAGGTTTATATTGTAGTAATTAATGTCGGGATTTCTAAAGTTTTTGAAAGTTGATACTTTTTTAATTTATTCAATTTTTCAAAAGTTATATTGTTCCTAGAGAAGTTATAGAAAATGATAGTCTTGTTTATTTTTAAAACTTCTTTGGTTTAATTTTTTTCAAAAATTTTCTAAGTAGATTTTTTTTGAAATAATATATCTAGATTTTTCAGAGTAAGTTTGGGATTGAGTAATTTTATTAAAGGATTTTCGAAATTATTTTTAAGTTTTATTAGTATTAATTTTTTGGCTGATAAAGTTAAATACATTATAAAAAAGAGAAGTTATATGAATGGCCAAAGACGATCTTCTTGTAGATGCAACTACGAATTGATTGCCCTCAAATGTTCCCAGCGTTTTGGGCTACCTTATAATGCTACTCTAAATCAAGAAACTATAAATCTACGTGAAATTGTTAGGGTTTTTAAAGCTTTTCAACTTTCAGCCTCTTCCTTCTCCCTCTGATAACTTTCTAGGATTTATAAGAGTGGCTGTAAATTCTTATAATGCTTCTTTCCAATTATTTGAGTCTTTTATCTCCACACCTAAAAAATACTCTTTCAGTTCATAGTTTTTGGTGTTAACTGCTATTGTTTTGAAGTTTTATTTGGTCTCTATGTTTTAAAGCTTTACTGAAATGATGTTTGTATAAGCTTTGAAAAATGTTTATTGTCATTTGATATTTTTTTTTATTATTTTAACTTTTTTTTTTTGTTGGTTTCTCAAAATTTTGTTATTTACTCGAAATAATATTTCTAGTCTTTTCAGAATAAATCAGGTCCTTTCCACACATTTTGAAAGAGTTTGTTGCAAGAATTTGAGGCAGGGGTTTGTTCTTTTTAAGTTTTCTTTTGCTTATTTTATTTTGTGTTTTGCCCTGTTAAGAATTAATTAATGTGTGTGTAAAATAGTAGTGAGTTATAACAACTCATGTATTAAGGAGTTTGTTGAGGAATCTTAGGGATTTATTCTTTATGGTTAATTGCTATTTTATAGCTTGAACTAAAAACTATATATGTAATGCAATCCCGCATAAATATATTGAGTGTTTATTAGTATTTCTGCTGAGCAAAGCTCTGCCAAACTTACATGCTCATGTCCTATTTACAGTTAGGGATTGGTTGACTTTGCTCTTTTTTTTTCTTTAATTGTTGAATCTACATGAAAACGCTTCTTTCCTTTATAATATATATTGAAGGAAAGTTGTCTCCATTTTCCTATAAGAGGAAAGAGTTTGGAAGAAGTTTACGACTGAAAGGAGAGAGATTCTTTCTGTGAGATGTTCTTTGATTTTCAAATGACCTTATTCTGTTTTGGGTCATCAAAATTCTTCTCGTTTGAAACAACCATGTTAGATTTGCCATATGACTACTGAATATGAATTAACAAGGTGTCCCTGTTCAGAATACATTTCAATTTGAGAGTTATATTTTTCTGGTGTAGCTGTTTCCATGCCATAACTTCCCCCTTGGTAGTATTTAAAGGAGGCAAGGTCATTCCAAGTTGATATTTAGTTTTACGCAAATTCTTTCATAATTGAAAGTGGTAAAACTTGATGTAGTATTAGAATGCCTTAAATAAATTCCCACACCTTTTTAAATTTGTTGGACCATTTTTTTCAAGGGCTAGAGATGGTAATCTTACCTGAATTGGAGCTGAACTTTGTAGTACCAAGTGATTGAACTTCGTAGCCCGCAGACCTCAATAGATATCCGAGTTCTGCCAATAAACAAAACCTTCATAAAAAACTGTGTACCTGTCTCTCAGACCAGAGAAGGTCACCAGAAATATTATCATGCTAATTATCTAATGTGTACATTACCTTGAAACTTTTGGTTCAAAATAATCTATATGTAGATAGTTGCTGCACATGGATGCGCTCCAATAAAGCCTCAGGTTTTGATGTTATCGCTGGAGAGTCGGAATTCTGGAGAAACCTGTGCTCCTTGTAGGAGGGGTTCAGTTTATTTTTGCCTTTGATTTATATCAGTCCTTTTAGATATTGGAAGGAAACTACGGGGAAAGATCCCTCTCCTCTTTCCCAAGCAATTATTAATATTATCCATTTCAGATGTAGATTTGCATTACCCGAGACTCGAGAGTGAACCCTTAGTTTAAAATTAAACTATAATCAATTGCTCATTTTTTCCCTAAAAAACAAACCAAAGTTGAGGTGCTTAAAAAATTAAATTCTCAACTTTGTCATCCTTCGCAGTTTTGACATAAAGACAAGTGCCAGAGGTACATTGCTACCACAGATCCCTGACTAAGCCCTAGAAAGCTTCTACGAAAAACCTAAGAGAAAAATCCAAAAATGAGATTGTAAAATCACAACTGAAACACACACCATGACTTTTACTTTCCAAGTCCCTCTATATTTGTACTCTTAAGAATCAGTCCCACACTTTTAAAATATTAGAAATTATAGTGAGAATTTGCTAATCGAGTGGCCTCTAACAACGATGGCCACTGGTGCTTGCATTGCAAATATGGTTGAATCATTAAAGGCAGGTTTGAGACAAGGCAGCTTAGGCTGGGCTTGAGATTAACACTGTAAATTCCATCCTTTGTAGAATACTCTTCATTGAACTTTTGAAGCATACATATTTTCAAGCATACTTATTTTCATTGAAGCATACTGTAAGTGGTTCATGTTCGTAGGCAAGAATTTTATTTTCAATATTATTTAATGTTATCTCGAAACAGTGTAAACTCCAACAAAAACTGGTGCCCAGCAAAGTCCTTGTCATAAAGAAAGGATCTTTAGCATTTTAAAAATAAACATAGTAACATATCTCTTTTGAATGCCTCTAAAGGACCTGTACCAAGTGTATCAAACATCACATTGCTAGATCTTTGACATATGCTAGAAATTAGAATGGAGACTTCAAGGGGCAAAAATGCACCAAATTAATGGTAACTTCAGTTGTAGTTTAACAGATCAAATCAGTTAGAAGGTTAGCATGATTGTAGAAACTTGAATCAGATATATATTCAGGCCTGTACAACTCATTTTTATCAGGTGATCAAGAAAAATAATTTATCTTTAGCATTTTCGAGCTATTACAGTCTTATCTCTGAAGTGTTTGAGGTTAACTTCAGTCTGTTCGGTGAAAAATTTAATATATGGTATCAGACTATTTTTTGATGCCATGCCTAGAAATAGTAGCTGGTTATGCAGAACTAGCTGCCAGATCTCATTGAATCTTGAAGTCATACCCTAGCACTTTTTTGGTGTTCTGTCACTGTCAGATACTTGAGGGAAGACTGAAGCCTGTGCTGACTAATAATGAAGAAAACATGGATATTGGTTTTAAACTTGGAAGTGGATGAAGAATGGAGGTGTTGCTGTCACGAATTGCAGAAAATATTTTGTATGCAAGTGTGAAATATGCATGTGGAAAAGGTGAATTTGTAATGAAATTACTTAGATAGATCTGAATATCAGCAACAATGTAACTCCAAAGAACACTAAAATATAGAGAAATGATCACGATATGCAAGTATAATGACTTAGCCACTTCGAGGGGGCAACCTCCAAACCATTCAAAGACTCAAGTGCTCAAAATGATGATCATATACTAGTTACTAACTCCAATATGTACCCTACTAATGCAAAGTACCAAGGACGACCTACTAAGCATATGAAAGCGTAAATAAAGGTGATATGGCATGATAAGAAATAATGTTAGCGACAAGTTGGCTATACGTATCCGATATATTACCTAGGATTAACGGCGTAACAGAATTCCACCCCTGCTTGAGACGACTTCCGTGAATCCCCACACAACTGAAGTCTGTTGGGAGAGCTGGTTCCAGGTCAAAAAGGAATGCAGATATGCCCTTCTGAGTGCCCTTAGGAGGTAGAGTTTTTTTGTAGGTATGCTGCTTCTGTTGTTTAGATATTCTTCTGTTTAAATTCCCTGAGCAGTGGTTCAATGTGATTTTGTCCTGCAAAGAAAAGCCCTCCCAGGGCTGAGAATGCTGTTCAAATTTGAAGAAAACAAGTGGTTGAAAAAATACCTACTTTTGGGCAGAAGAATTTGCCAAAAAAGTCTCTGCTTCTATTGAAGGACGAAAATAAAAGTTGAAATTTTTGTGGAGAGTAAGATGATCTGGTTTTTGAAGACTTGGGATGATCCGTTTTTTTGGAAATTTTGAAATCTGTTGCAGCAGGTATGCCATCAAAATTCTTAGATTCAATTTAGATCTTAGAGTAAGTCTAGAGTTGTCTTAGATTCAATGTGGCTTTAAATCTTTTTGTTTTTTTCAGAGAAAAATTTCCTTTTTTTTTTTCTAGCTCTTTCTAGCCACATGATATTTCAGTTATTTTTGTTTAGTTGGATTTTGAAATCCCATCCCATTTATCCAAATAAGAGTATAATTTGCAACTTATAATGCGAATATTATTTGATATTTGAGATGATTAAGCGTACCATAAGTCAATCTTAGTCAGCTCCAGTAAAACCCTTCCCCTTACAAGATGCAAAAAACACAAAGTGACACGCATAAAAGAAAAATCAAGAACAAGCTTTTCCAAAAAAAAGGACATTCAACTCTGGATGAGGGATGAACAACTGAAAACAAAAATTGGGAAAACCTGGAAACCAAAATCAAGGAAGTTGACACAAAGTTTACACACATGGAGGCTCCTTACAAGAGTGCAAAAGGCACAAAGTTCCTGCAAATAAAAAAAGAATCATTCTACATTGGATGAGGGATGAACAACTGGAAACAAAAATTGGGAAAACATGGAAACCAAAATCAAGGAAGTTGACACAAAGTTTGCACACATGGAGGTGAAATTTAAGTGGAAAAACATCATTAAATAGAAGTTGTGAAGAAACAAACCCAATTAATTGAAGAAAATATAACCAAACCAACAAACACGAAGAATACTTGAGGGAATAGTATATTTGACTTAATTTTCACATTCATTATAGTGTTCTTAATGTTTGAAGGGAAGAAATATCTATGGACTTTGCTACATGATTTTCTATAATATATTTGTCGTAGTAGACCTTGTAACAAAATATGCTCATTTCATACCAACCACTACAAACAATGATGCATTCCAGTCAGCAAACATTTTATTTCACGGGCTACTTAAATGAATTATATGTGATTGAGATAAGAAATTTGCTAGTCATTTTTGGCAAGAATTATTCTGTCTGTTAGGTAGATCTTTCAACATGAGCACTGCATATCATCTCTAAATAGACAACCAAACTGAAGCAGTATAAAGTGATAAACAAGCACATTTTTGGCACAGCACAAGAAGCTTTTAAGAGTGCGTAACATAGTAGGACTTAATAAATTTTCACACAGTTCTCTAAATATAATCTACAGTATGTCATACTGTGGAAATCTCAGAAAATCAAATAGTAGTTGTTTGCCTTCAGTACATAACATATTTTGTTTTAAAAGAAGCGAACAACATATAAAGAAAGGGAAGCTGAAGCTCTGGCCAAAATTTAACGTCCCTTATCGAATCGGGGCTAAAATGGGAGAAGTAGCTTATTCCCCAGATCCGCTGAACAAAAGAAGAATACATAATGTCTTCTGTGTTTAATGCCTTAAGAAGCCTTTTGGGCAAAATATAATTGTTCAAGAAAAATTGCTAATATCTGATGAAGAGAGGCACTGTTTGGAGCATGAGAGAATGTTGCAAATTCAAGTAAACCAACCAAGGAATAAACAGCTGAAGAGATTTTTGATCAAATGGAAAGCATTACTTGAAGAATACACTCATGGGAGTCTGAAACATTTATTGAAGAACATCTGCAATTGCAGGCGCCCGAAGGAAAATGTTTACATGAGGGAAGGTATGCTGCGCACGATGCAATCTGTAAGTTGACTGATTAAGAATATTTTTCCATCACCACATGTACATTCATTGATTTTTATTACTATCCTTTTGATCGTAAGTAGATTTGGTAATTAGCCCTGCCTTCAATATTTTATGGTACAAACTATAAAGTGCTCCTTATTTTAAGGGTAAGTAGAGGGCTTCCCATTTTCTATTGCATACACCAATTGATTGAACAATTAGATATTTGATCCGGTTCATGATGAAATTGAAGTTATGCATTTGTAACAATTTTACGATTGATGATAAAAAATCCAACACTGTAGCCATAGGAAAAAAGGCATGTTGCTCTCTATTGCTTCTCTGCATTTTCATTAGAGCAATATTCCCTGTTGGCAGAAGCTTGTGCATCTTCATTAGATCAACATTCCCTTCTGGCAGAAGATGACTCCATAAGTTATCCTTGACATCAATGATATGTAAATCTTTACTTGCAAGATCTTCATTTACATAACAAAAGAAATGTTGCAAGAACCATCATCTCCAGGTTGGCATTAAAATTTGTGAAGGTTGCATGACGGGCAAATAACATAGGGAAAGCTTTCCAAAGGAGATGACTTGGAGAGCTACAACACATCTTCATTTGGCACCCAAAGGAGTTCTAGGTACCGTCTCCCATTCTCAAATGACTTCTCAAAAAACTTGGTTGTGTTTTCTTATGAATAAGTCTGATGTTTTTGATGTATTCAAAATGTTTAGTGGCTATGGCTGAAAGACATTGAAAAGAATATACAATAGCAAGGACTGATAATTTCATCAAGTGAACTTTCAAAGATTTCCTCAATTTTATAATGATAATGGCATGAGGCGATCAACAGACTATTACACTCCTTGCTAAAATGGAGGTTTTGTCCCCTAATAATAGTTAGATTTGTTAATTTGTTCATGTGCCTGATCAAAAGTGCAGCAAACTAGATTCAAAAAGCAATAAATGCATTTTTGTAGGTTATGATGACGACTCTTAGACAAAAGACAAACAGAGTAATCATCAGTGGTTTAGTCTTTGATAATGACAGAAAAATGTAATTTCTTGGCCCGTGAAACACAACTATGCAGCAAGGAATCATGTCCATTTTAATGAAGAGCAGGAAGAAATCTTTGGCAACGCACCAGGAAAAAGTGCCAGCAGCATGCTTCCAAGCAAAATATCATCCCCAAAGAAGATTTCTTAATTATACAATAATGCGAGATTCTAAGTTAGAAGACATTCAAACTGAAGGTTAAAAGATACAGCAAGTCAATATGGCACTCATGAGCAGTATAGTAGATGTAACTGAATTTCAAAGTTACGGGAAGTCCAAAGAATCAAAGAATTTAAGCATACATTGCATAGAAAACTGACGATCTGTATCTTGTTGAATTTCTCAGCGGGAAGAAACCCATTTGCTGCAAACGGGTCTACAAAGTCAAAGCAAATCTGCTGGATCAATTGATAAACAAAATGGCTGGCTTCTAGCTAAATGCTTTGCTCAAAATGAAGGGATATGCGATGATGAAATGTTTTTTCCAGTTGCAGAAGTGATCACCATCAGGGTTAATCTTTCATTAGTAGCTCTATGTGAGTAGGAAATGTATCACAAACTCAGCAATTTCATAGGGGAGACATCATCAAGGGCTATAAAGCTTAATAAACCTTCATGCTAAGTTGTCTTTCATTTTATTTTCTGAGGGATGTTATTTTCTGCAGGCAAAATAAATAGATAGATTCTATGGTTCCAACTTCCAACTTCCAACTTCCAACAAATATCAGCAATTTTGTCAAAAAGTGATTTTGTGCAATCAAATTCACCTTTATAAGAAGTTTTTCACTGTTTTTAGGGTGATCCCCCATCAATGTGGATTGTCATACAGAGAGCCCAACGATGCTCCAACATCCATGGAGTTTGGTCTGCGTACATCTAAGTTTTGAAGCTTTTTTACCATAAGCTATTTAAAATTTTACAACTCCTATGAATTTTCATCACATTTTGAGTATACATTGTTTAGTTTTATATGGCTTCATTTATAATTTGATGTCTATGAAGTGAATTTTGGAAAGAAAAATGGCCATTCTTTGTGATTTTTTGAATATGTTTTTTGATTTGCAAACTTTAGTCTGATTATTTGGCTTGTTGATTGAGTCCTTGCTGAGTTCGACTTTGCTTTCCTTGAAAAAAAGTAAAATCTCTTTGAAAAGTAATGAAAAAAGGAAAGGAAAAGACAATTAGACAAATGATTTTGGAGAGAGCGGTTATATTGGGAAGCCCTTCCATGGGATTACATTGTCAGTCAAGTTGATAGTAATTTTTTAGTAGAGCATTGCATGCATTTAAGCCCACTAATTTTGAGTAATCATCTTTCTGTACAATGAACTTTGTGCTGTTTAAAATGTCTTGGAAATATTTGTCTTACTAATGATCGTAAGTTGGTGCTATTTCGAACAGGTGTGCTGCTTTGACTGCAAGGAATATGGGGCTCTGACCGCTGGAACAGTAAGATGTACATCCAAGAACTGTCAGAATCACTATCATGAAGGATGTGCTAGGAAGTGGGGAGCATTGAGAGGAGGATACTCATACATCACAAGGAGAGGTTATATATGTCCACACCATTTTTGCCATGCATGCCACCGCAGTCACAACTCAGGTGCATCAAAGCTTGTCCGTTGTATGCGCTGCCCCATAGCTTATCATTCAAAATGCCTTTCAGAGTCTGCAAACCTGCTCCAGAACATTCCTGGTTTCATGTTATGTCCGAATCATGATATAGGCCAAGTATGCCTCTATTTCAAGCTACTAAGTTAAATTTGTTCCCCTTGAATGACTTATATGTTACTGTTTGTTTGGTAGACTTAGTGCACAATTTTGAAGATATTGTATAGTATTGACCATAGTTTGCCTATTCGGTGAGTACTCGCCAGATTTCTGCTGGGACGAATATTTGCCCAGAAAACTCGCCACCCAAAAAGGACGAATATTTGCCAATACTCGCCACAAATATTCACCAAAACTGGGCGAGTTTAGCCAAAAAACTTGCTATACGCGACAGGGACGTGAAAAACAGGAAAAACACGAAGGTTACACTGAAAAACCACTGGTTTTTGTCTTATAAATGCATCACACTCCCTCACTTGTAATCACACAGCCGTTGAGCATCCTTTGCATGAGCTGAAGAGATTTTATAGTGATTTCGAAGATCATAGATATGCAATTTAGGATGATAATTTTCAATGACAATCATCATAAATTCATAACACTTATCAGCTGGCTGTTGTATTCGCACGATGATGCAATTTTGTATTGAATTTGTATTCAAATCTAATAGAAAACACTTCCCCAACATTTTATACATTCATTTGGTACATTTTGTAGCTATATTTTGTATGAAATTTATGTTTTTAAAAAAATTGTGTATTTTTTAAATTGCCGAATATTCACCGAGTCAATTTTTTTGGGTCTGCCGAATATTTTCCGAATACGAGTATGCGAACTATGGCATTGACATCTGCACATAACACACTAGATTGTCAAATCATATGTAGGGGCCATATTTTGATGGTATTTTGTAAATTGTATATCTAAGCCACTGTAATTCTCTGATTATTCTAGGTTGTTGGCATTGCAATTTTCTTACACAATAGAGCCCACTTTAATTTTGGGGTCTATGCTGTCTGTGTTTGGAATAATACACACACACACATATATATATATATATATATATATATATATATAGGATGGGAAATTTCGTTATGTTCATTTAAAATTGGCCCTGTTCCCCAGAACTTCCTAAATGATTGGTACACTATGATCTGTTGAGTTGTCTGGCTCAAATATTCCAAAGCAAACAAAATCTCATTATGTAAGAAAGAATTCTCAAGTAATAATAGGTGGTTGTAATTCATCAAAAGCTACAGTCTGGTAAAAGCAATAAACTATAAAGCTGGGAAAGGTGACTTGATGGCAGAAACTCTTAATGTTATGGGAATCATGATCACTGCAATTCAATCACCATGGATTCTCTCACCAAATTTGTTATTGTCGAGTATAAACAAGGATGACAAAAACACTATGACTAATGTACAAATCAACTAGCTAAATGACCTTTTCTTCTATAGGCCAAATTATAAATTTATATCTGATATGTATAAGCTGATAGTGATAACACTTGTTATTTATTATTTCATAAAAGAAGTAAATTATGTACTTGACAATAGGATGACAATATAAATAGTATGCAGTATAAATGAGATATCATGACTAGAAGCATATCACCATTGAAATCTGGTTGAATCATACGACGAAATATCTATGTTGCCAGGAATTGGAAACGGAAATGGGTACGAAACACGCAAATGTCAATTTTCAAAAAACCTTGGATATGAAACATTACGGGAAACATCACTACAATATATATATATATATATATATATATGAATAGTACTCATTTTATAATTGTAGACCATAAGAGATAATTGATAAAGCTCTCAACATATTTTATATTCATTGAAATTTGAACTTCTAAACAGTCATCATTCAACATGGTTACAATTTCAATGATTCACAAATATATATATATATATATATATATATATATATATATATATATATATGAATAGTACTCATTTTATAATTGTAGACCATAAGAGATAATTGATAAAGCTCTCAAAATATTTTATATTCATTGAAATTTGAACTTCTAAACAGTCATCATTCAACATGGTTACAATTTCAATGATTCACAAATACATGATAATAATCTAGATTCTAGAATATATCATTAAGAAGAACAATATAACAAAGACCCCCACTCTTCAAAAGAGAAAAAATATGAGAATCTCTAAATGATAGGCCTTATTTAACTGCCATTTAGTCTTGCCATCCTCCTCTGAGATACAATATTACAATGTTTCCTCCTTGGTACTGTTTAGCTGCAATAATTAAAAAAATCATATAGCGGCAGAAACCAAATATCCGAATACAGAGCTATCAAGTGTTCATATAGATTATAGCTTTGCAAACAACCAAACACTTGCTATTCCAATATATACTTTGGTATGGTCAAGGCCAAGCTCAGAAAACTTGGACAACTTGGTTCAACACCAGTACACAGCTAAATGATAATACTACTACCACTGTTACCATGAATACATAAATACCAAAAACCTCCATTAAGAGGTTGAAACATAACATTCTTGTCCTACAATACCATACTTTATCACTGTAAAACTTATATACCCTCCACACTTAGACACATTATTCAGGGAAAACATATCACAAAAGTAATCTTCACAGCACTGTCATAAGGAAGGAGGATGTGGAAACGGCTGGGACGTTTCCACAGCGTTTTCCCCACGTTTCGTACCCGTTTTGCGTTTTCGAAATGTTTCCAGGCAGAAACGTGGGCCCCTTAGGTGTTTCCTGGCTTCACAGCGAAATATCAATTACTTTTTTATTTTATGCATTTAGCATTACTGCTAGGCTCTAGCATGGTCATATAAGTGAAGAAAACTACATAACTGATTATGGTTATGTGGGAGACTGGCAGTGGAATTGTAATAATTATAAGTATATCTTGACTATTTTGCATTCTGTTAGCAGTCTTTCTAGCTCGACAGTGGTTGCAATGAGAAGAGGGGCTTTGCAAAAATTCTAAACATACCAATCCTTGTCAATCCAGTAGTAGGATCTGAAACGTTGGACAATAAAAATGAAACGTCGGACAATAAAAATGTCAATAATTCATTCCAGAAGAACATTTCCATTCATTGCGCTATGAAAAACCAAACTCAACAAATATTAATCCTTTGTTAGAGCTGATATTGTCTGTTGAAATTTCAGATGTGCTCGAGGGTTTTCAGAGGCAGTTGCTTTTGAAACTTAGTTCATAGTGCTAAAATTGCTTTAATTCAGGGTCTTTTTTGAAATAGCTAGAAATTAGTCCGGTTGAAAATAAATGTGCAATGGAACAGAGAAGTACTTAGTGGCATGTTGTGGTTTGGAGAGCATGTTGTGGTTTGGAGAGCATGTTGTGGTCTGAATCACATTTTTGTGGGGCGGAAGTTTTGACATTTCCGGGACCATTTTTTGCATTTTGTGTTTCCCTTTAGATATAGCTGTTGTTCAAAACCATAGTTTAACACAAAATTTTACTTTTCCAAAGGCATGCAAGGAGAGTCTTTGCATTGCTATATTTAGATAACACTGTAAACTGTGTTTGTAGAAAATATAATCATGCCTGCGTTTTAAAGTAACTGCGTGTTGGTAGAAAATATAGATATGCTTACCTTTAGATGTAACTATATGCTTGTAGAAAATCAAAGATAGTGGATGACGGCATTAAGGAATTCAATCATCATCCTGAGTAATTTTTAGAGTCAATTTTTTTTGAAATTTAGTTCATGGTGCTGAAAATGATTTAGTTCAGCATCTTTCTCAAAAATAGCTAGAAATTAGTCTGCCTGGAAATAAAAGTGCAGAGGAACAGAGAAGCACTTGTTCACTGACATCGTTTTCTTTCTCAATTCCACCTGGAAGATCTCGACTCCTTCAACAAAGACATGTAAAATTATTGCCAGTAAAGTTCAGTGATTTTGATATAAGGATAAACTAATTAAAAATGCTTTTAGAGAACACTGAATAGAGGACATAGTAATTAGAGAGTTTTTAAAATATTTCAATTGATTGGATATTTCAAATGCTTTTTCTATTGTGAGGGAAAATGATCACAAATTTGTTCCCATGAGAATTAGAATCTGTCAAATATTCATAATCCTCAAGCCAAGTTAAACGGAATCATAGTGATCTATCATTCACGTTAAAAATCTACGGGAACAAAATTTGAATTTAGATACACGGTTTTAAGTTTTATATTTATCTTTTCTTAAGGATTGGGTATATATAGATGTGAATGCAGGCACCTTTACAAGTTCACAGACACAACTGGAAGTACTATTACAATTGAAATACCATTATTACTGGGATATAGGAAATCAGCACAAGAAGTGAAAAGAGCAAAAATTTGCAATGGATTGTGTTGTTTGGGGAATGTTTAAAGTAGATTGTAAGAGATAAGTTAGAGTCCTGAGATGCTGGAAGTGGTTTTGAGGAGGGTACCAGGTGCTGGATGCATCTTAGAAGCTTATCTTTCTAGGATATAATGTTGGTCACACAGCTTAAGTATTGTAATCAGGATGCCCTGGATAGGAATGCAGTGCTTAGTGGAGGGAGCATTTTGGTGATAGGATTTGAGGACACACTGTGGAATGCCATGCCTTGGTTAAACCCCTAATATATTACCATAGAGGATGTTTTTCATGGAAATAAAGTACACTAAGAAAGAACAATTTTCTGCTGTGTTCAAAGGCAGGAAATTTTACTTCTAAGTCTAACATTGGATACTTGTTACAAAAAGTACAGGACTTTTATCAAATTATACTGTTTAAAATGTTGCTGATCTATCTGATATGTTTCCTGCAAGTAATGGTATCTAAAAGCTGCCATCATTGCTGTTTCAATGGTACCCCGTGTCTGTATTTTGTAAGTTTTATCATTAAGTATTGTCTAAGGAACATTATTTCAATCTGTTAGAATTTGCGGAGAGAGAGAATAAACCGAATAAATGTGTAAAGAATGATTGAAGAGAAAACCGGAATACACACTGTTCAAATGGGTTGTGTGTCCGGGTATTTATTATGCAAAGACGGTTACAAAATTAGTTAGCGGTTACAACCGCATAACCATACAAAACAATTATAAAAGGGGAAGTCTTATTCATTTATTCCTACACACCCTCTTAAGACTTACCCTACATAACTCAAAAACAAACAATCTTACAAAACAGATACACGCAATCTTCAAACACTTTCACTTTGAAAGCAATGCTATGATAAGGTAGGGCTCCATCAAGCTGCTTCGTGACCTTCGTAAAGGTGTAGCTCCCGAGCTGAATTCCCGAGTTCCCGGATTCCACCTCCCCGAACTCCCGAATCATAGATCTCCCGAATTATTGAACAACCATCCATATTGAGCCATCCACAAGCTCCATCAAGTTGTCTCATGACCCTCGTGAGGGTATAATTCCCAAGATCCACAGTCTCCCGAACTATTTGAGCAACCATCCATACTGAGCTTCAACTACCCTGTATCCTTTCTTGCCTTCAAAGTTTAGAGCATCATTATAGTGCATATTCGTCACTGTCCTCACTACCTTCTGCATCTAGTGGGTGCTTTCTCTTTCCTGTTTACTATGCCCCTCGAATTTTTATTCATAAGTTGCACTTGTATTTTTATTTTCCATGTGTGAAAATTTAGACCACAATATTTTTCTATGGGAATTTCCATTCCCTAGATATAGGAAGAATAGAACTGTCCAAACTAATAATGTGCCCTAGTTCGTATTCACTTGAAACTTTGTTTTTCTCCTAAAAAACGTGACTGTAAATTTATGACTGCAACTGTTATTCACGACTATATAAATTGTATGATGGTGCTCTTGATTTTTCCTTGCTCCTCGACCCCAGTCTTTTTTTTTTTTTTTTTAGCCCTCGCGATTTCTTTTCAAGCCACGACCGTATTTATTTGCAATTTGTGACTATATTCATGTTTGTTTTTGTGGCTATTTTGTGCTCGAAAGGACTGTATTTTCATGGTTATATTGTTCGTGCCCTAGCACAAAATCTTTAGCATACTTCAGGAAGCCCACGAAAGCCACCAAGATGCCACGAAAATGAGTTGAAAATGCTGCGAAAAACCTCGACTGTTGTGACTGTAATGTCGACTGGTATATTATGTGACTTGTTGCAGTCCCTCAAATTAGTATATAATCGTGGCTATACGAAACTTACGATTTTGCAGTCTTTGTCTTTCCTTTTCTCAAAAGCCTCCTTGTGTCTCGAAAATGCTGTTATTTCCTGAAAAACGTGTCATTCGCGACTGTATTTTCGTAACTTTTTTTTTTTTTTTTTTTTCCTTTTTTAGAAAAACGCGAGTACAGCGTGATTTTTTCTGAAAAACGTGAGTACAACGTGATTTTCGTGACTGTATTCTTCTGATTCACGACTGTACAGCGTGATTTTTCGTGCCCTAATGGCGTGCCCTTGATTTCCGACTGCAGCGTGCCCTAATGGGACTCACGAAAATATCTTTCTTCCTCCCTCTCTTTGCTTGCCCGGGTTGCCCCACGCTCTGATACCACTGTTAGAATTTGCGGAGAGAGAGAGAATAAACCGAATAAATGTGTAAAGAATGATTGAAGAGAAAACCGGAATACACACTGTTCAAATGGGTTGTGTGTCCGGGTATTTATTATGCAAAGACGGTTACAAAATTAGTTAGCGGTTACAACCGCATAACCATACAAAACAATTATAAAAGGGGAAGTCTTATTCATTTATTCCTACACAATCATAAATAATCCTTTACTTTTGAAACAATTATCAACTTCAAATCATGCCAACAAAATCTTCTTGTGCGTAAATAGATGTATGGTTTATTTTGTATCTATATTTAACAACAGTTGTAAGCAGTGACATTTATGTCATTTACAGCAACATTTTCAGTCCCAACAACTATTTAAATGCTAGTTTTTCACAGTTGGATTTGTTTTTAATTAGAATAAGGAAATATTCATATTATGAAATTTTCTTTTGTTTGGTTAAAATTGTATTATCAATGTACTAAAGACTTCGACTCCTCAGCTTTTGCAGGATGCTAGCAATAACCCCAAATTACAGGGCCTTTTCCATGTAGATGACGTATGGTCCTTGTTTAATATCTGATCAGCTACCACTGCCATAAACTTCTGAAACTTACTTTTAACAGAATTACTTTAGAAGTAAATCTACAGACTATCTTACTGAACCCTAAAAATAGTAAAACCTATAATTCTTGATGATTGCAAACATCACACTAAAATAAACATAGGGCAGGGTAAGGATATACTTTCTTGATGTTCAAGCAGATTTTAGTGCATCCTGCTTGGATTACAAGTAGGGAAGTCATGCCGTTATGAGGCTGCATAAAGTTCCTTGCCCTCTTGAATATTATCCAATTTTTTCCTGGTACTCTGTGCCTCCAATTTTGAAACTGTGTTGGCCGAATAATTCATATCGACCTGAATCATTGTGACAACTTTTGTATTATTTGTCCAGACGCACATCCTTTGACATCAACATCTGAGTGTTTTGTGTAATCTTTATGCGCCCTGCGCCCCTTTGCGCTGTTTTTATCCATACAACACTCTCCAGCATTGCGCCTTGCTTTTCTGACCCTGCAGCCTGCAGTATAGCTGCGCCCTGTGCCCAGCGCCCAGAAGCTTCTAAATTGCTAACTCTTCATTCTGTAAAGCTTTGATGGACGATCTGACAGCTAACATGGCTCTCCTGCGGTGGACTTCCTTGCTTCTTCTTGCAGATCAGCAACTGAACTCAGATTTGCACATGTCTTCATCAAGTAAGAGGCCAACCAAGTCAAAGGGTAAGGCCAAACTCACAGAAGAAGAAATGAAGTACAAATACCAAAGGGTCAGGATGCCCGAGTCCCTTGCAAAATGTGACTTGGACATTAGGGATTCTGAACCTTGGCCAATTTTTGATATGGAGATTGATTTGGTTCCCCGAACCAGAGGGTCACTTAGGCAGTCGAAATGGTATGGACATCAATTGGTCAGAGAATCTGGTCTACGAACTTCGTCATGGGGGAATTCCTGTGAGCTGCGCGTAGATTTTATGCAACGAACATCAAATGAATGGTGGTTCACCCGCTGCTATTCAATAAGGACACATACTTTGGTGTGTCGAGAATGAAAAGGGGGAGGTTATAATCAACCTCACTGATCCGGCCACTTTGAAATCTATGCCAAGGTGCATCCCCCATCACTGGCAAGATCTTCGTAGCAATGTTAAGCCCAAGAATGGACTGCATAAAGTCATGGGATGAAAATGAGGACAAATGCATGCAGCTCATGAACGAAGTCCGTATCTGAAAAACAAGCAAGGTAATTAACACGATGGCATCGCAGGTTATTCATCGTAGTGCCCTTCTCGCAAAGGAGTTGGTGGCGACATTTATTGCAGCTTCCTAAGCAAGGTATATTGGCGCTTCCTGATGCCCATGTACGTTTCATAAATGGATGCTCAGATACTTGTGAAACAATGAGCAAAAACGTCTACACCTGATCAGTGCTCATGTCATGGGCAGAGATCACTTCAGCAACACATCTCGTGAGCACCTCCGCATCATTTCTTCCATCCTATACATTCCTGGTAAGTGTTCTACATGAACTCTTCTAAGTGGTCTACGATTGCTGCCTCAGAAAGAGACTACCTAGTATTAAGTCGATAGCGGTTGTATGTTAAAAACCAAGTAAAAATAATATGAACCTATTATGCAGAGTTGAGACTGGAAACAAGTTTTTTACCATCCTTTCAAATCTGCTAACCTAAGAGGCCTTACCTCAAAATGAATGCCTGACCTTCTACGGCATCATCTGCCTCTTGAGTAACCAATATGACTCACGGTCGGACGAGGCCAAAAGAGCATAGTAACCTGTCCACAGAGAGAGTGGGGTGTGTAAATTTATTACTATTCCAGAGCCATGGATTTTCACCTATCTCAGGGCCGCCAACAATATCGTTAGGGGAGCCCACCAAACTACCAAGGTCATGCCAAGGGGCCTAAGCTAATCCTATTGGAACTGTCCAGGCACGCATATCCACATACCTTATAGAAGTGCCTGAAAACCCTAACGAAGGGTGGAAGTGCAAATCTAGCTACACTAACATAGTGATGGCATGTAGACACCTGCACTTCGCTACACCAAAAGCTAAGAATCGGAACATCCTAACTCAGTGATACGGACCATTTGAATTGCTGCACCCCTTTGGCACGCTAAACACAATATCTTGGAAAGGCCGACCTACGATATCTACCCAATTGGTGCATCCTTCAGTCAAAGGCAACAGCTCAAAATCCAATCTACGTCCCACAGATTCAAGATATTTACATCGACCTGTATCACGAGTGTCGAGCTCAGGAGAAAGGATCAACATCCCGAATGGTTGTATGTAGAAATTATCCAATATGGCGTGTGTTACTTTGTCATTGAAAGGTCTTTCATACAACGACTGATCTAGAAGTTGATCAACTTGATTATATAGATCCTACGGACGGGGACAATTAGCCATTTGCACCTTGATTTATAGAGCTTGTAAATTGCTAACTCTTCATTCTGTAAAGCTTTTATGGACGATTTAATAGCTAACAAGGTTGTTCTGCGATGGACTTCCACTCCTTCTTCTTGCATATCAGTAGCTGAACTCACGTTTGCACATATGTCTTCATCAAGTAGGAGGCCAAGCAAGTCAAAGGGTAAGGCCAAACTCACAGAAGAAGAAATGAAGTAAATATACTAAAGGGTCAGGATGCCCGAGAGTCCCTTACAGAGTGTGACTTGGACATCAGGGATTCGTGAACTCGGCCGCATTGATATGGAGAATTTTTACGTCAGAACGAAGAAGCGGTCATAGGTAGTCCGTGGATGGACAAATTAGTCAGGATAGTGGTTGCATTTCACTGGGGGAATTCCTGTAACTGCTGAAGTAAAACAATGTCCCATGATCCTACTCCTCCTTCCCCTCCTCGCGTCAATCAAGCAACCACTCCTTTGGTTGTGTCTTCTCCCCCGTCTTCTACTGTTCCCCCTTCCTCTTCCTCCATCTTCTCTTCCCTCATGTGGAGTTATCCCCCAGTATTTCTTCCCTCATCTCTCAGATCCCTTCCACCCCACGATTTCCTCTCCTACAGTGACTCCTACCCCTGTGAGCGTTGGAGATGAGGACTTCTTTATCAATGCCGTGCCAAGCGTCTCTACCCATTTCCCTAAGTTCACTATAACCAGCCCCTTCTTCTGCCTCCGTTCCCTCTTCTCCCTCTGGTCCCACTCCCTTAAGTCCAGAATGGATCTCCAAGCACCTGAGCCAGCATAAGAGGAAAGTCCCCATTGCACCTATGGACTTCTCCGTCAGCTTCCAACAAAAGGAGCTAAGAAGAAAAATGCTGGATTAAAATGCTTCTCTCAGAGTGCTTCAGGTGAAAGGGTAATGGAGATCGCGTATACCCCTAATCCCACAAAATATTAAAAAAGGATATGTCTCCTACAATTATCGCACAATGTGACACAGGTCATACGATGGGAACGTCCTCAGAAAGCCTACAGGGAGAGGCCCTATCTGTTAGTGGATGCCCTTTGCAAAAAGCTATCAGGAAGCAAAGGAAGAGAAGAGGATACTAAAAGAAAAGAACAGACATCTTATCCAAGCCCTGCAGAAAATGGGCAGTGCACCTCCTACAGATTGCCACTGAAACTCCTGAGGCCCTTAGCCAGGAAAAGATAAACGAATACACCAAGATTGAAAAGAAAGAAGGCATGGCAGTATCCGCCTGGAGAGACCAAATCCTCAAAGATAGTGAGGAAGTAATCGTAAAGTTCACTTTGAGCTATATCAGAATATTGGTCAGGCTAACAAGGAACTCCAAGCGATTGCGGGACCTATCTCCGAAGAGTTGGACCATGCTAGGTTACAACATGAGACATTCCAGAAGATGCTCGACTTCCTGAGTCGATGACTCAGTGAAATTCGGCATCTTACACCTGAACACCCGTTTCAGAGCACCCAATAAAGTCCTTGCTGCTTTGGACTATCGGGTTGATCAGATGGAGTTCGTCTTGGAGAAAATTGACAAAATCAAGGAGGAAGCATTAGATGCAATGCATCAAATGGAGCAGATCGTCCTAAGGATGTCTCCAAGCTTGCTCACTTTCCATCATACGCCTTGAGGAAGGCAGATGACACTATTCGGATCTTTAAGGAGATCACGTCGCAAGGGTTAGGGTCAGAAGCTACTTTTGAAAGGAATCTATCAACAACCTTCTGGCCTGCCTGCGATTTTGTTGGATACCTGATGGAGGCCAGGTAATGAATACTTCAAGCTCCCAAACAGACTCAGAGATGAACGGGAGACTTGTGAAGTCATCGGTGATCACACCAAGGGTCCTAGCTTCAGGATCAACTTCAACCAATGATTAGGCAAATTCATTGAGTACCCCGGGCTCAATTCCACATTTCCTCTCCTCCAAGCAGAAGCAGGATCCCCCAACTCTTCCTTCCAGCTTGCGGGACGACGACGAAGGGTACGACTTCCAATAGGTTTCCTCCTCTTAGGTACTGTTCTTTCCTGTGAGGCATTGAAATATTTGTAATATTTAAAAGTATGGTTGGCACAAATGATGACATCATCCATGTTGCACCATGAGATGCTCCTGTCATCCTCCAAGTTTCCCATTCCTCAGTCAACAGGTTGTAACTTTTAGATATCTTTGAAATAAGTTGTAAAGTCGTTTCCTTTTTGCCTTCTCTCTCAGGATGTTCTCCTTCTATATATACTTGAGAAATAGCCAATAACCCATCTCTTCAGGTGGTGGACAGGGTTTTTTAGATGAAAAATAGATCCCTGAGAAGAAAAGGCTTCTGTACTTTTTGTAACAGACGATGGGAAAACATTAATACAAATATAGGGGAGAGACTTTGTGTTGAATACATGTGTTATGTGCATCAGATCTTTCTTATGTCAGATCTATGTGTTTATTCTGTTAGATCTATCTCTACTTTTTTTGTCATTTGTTCATTAGTATTGCTTTGTTTGTTTATGCAAGTAGGTTTGGCTCTGTTTACTACCAAGCCCAAAACATAGACCCTCTGACCTTTCTGCTTTGGAATTCATTTCTTTTCTCCCTTCAGAACTATCATATCTCCTCTCTTCCCTTTCGTCCCTTTCTACTCACAGTCGGAAATACCCCAACTGGGACGAGATCCCAAAGTCCCCATTGAAGGTAGAATACTGTAGGACTTGCACAGATTCCTGCTGGTAGAATAGCAATAAACCAGTTTCGCTTTGCTGTCTCAAAGAGGGGCTATGCCCTGCACACTGTTGGCTCGTCTATCCATAGATCTGCCCTCCCGACAGATTTTCAGACCAACAGTTTTTGGTGACTCTACTGGGGATCGAAATAGATCTATGTGAGTGTTGTGTCAGCTTAAAGGACACTAACAGGTTTCTAAAGTAACTAAGAAAATTGATAAAACTGCAAAAATCACTACGTATTTGCAAATCTTAGCTTTTTGCTTAAAATCTAATTTTTTTTGCAAAAGTGATCCAAACTGAAAATTTTCTTCAGAGATCCATAGATCTGGGCTAGTCAGAGATCTTTAGTTCACTGAGTTTTTATAAAAACCCGTATATTTCCGTAGATCTGAGATCTTGACAGTTTTACAAAATATTTTCAAACCCTTGCAAAAAGTCAACTCTAAGATCCGAAAATCAGCTTGCTAAGTTTAACCATCATTTTATCCTCGTTAATCTTTGTCATTAAACCACAATCGATTTTCAAAAGAGGGATAAAATTAAATATTTAGAAAAGTACATACTGCTGATTTTTGTCAAAAAAATTAGAAAATCAGCAAGTACAACCAAAAAGAGTTTTTAAATCTGCTCTAAAAACATTACAGATTTGAAAGGTACACTGGCGGGTGAACCATTTACTCGTAGCAGGAGAGCTCGTGGGGAAGTCGATCCTATTTTTGATCTGCTTCAAAGGCACAACTTTAGTATTACACCAGCACGCTTCTCATCATTGAGTTCAGCCGATCGGTCAGCCAAAAGTGTCTCACCTCCACGAAAGAACCATTTTTCGCAAGGAGCCTCCACATCCCTTTACAACGCTTTGTTGCTCAGTGGAACCACGCTCCCAGCTTGCGTCCTCTTTCCAACTTTTCAAATGGCAGTACCATGGGGAAACGCTATGGGCCCTCTTGTGTTACCACATCCTGTTCACGCACTCCCTCATGGAAACCGAAAGAATTTCCCAAGATTTGATGGGAGTGGAAACCAAAGCATGGAATTCGCATATATCTACATTCATCATGTCATGCAACATCCTGGATGTGACCCATGAAGATGTATCAGTACGCCTCTTTCTAGAGACCTTGCAAGGACCCGCAGCAGAGTGGTTCCAACATTTGCCTGGCCAGCGGGATCTATCACTAGTTGGGCCACGTTACGAACTGCATTTGAAGAAAGGTATAAGCCTTCAGAGGACGGTTTGCGTTACTGTCCAAGATCACTCACCTAAAGAAGGAAGTCAATGAAACCATGCGTGATTTTATCGCTCGTTTCAATTCACTAATTAACCGTGTGCCGCCTGCCATGCTGCCAATGCTAGAAAATCAAAAGTGTTTCTTTATGAACGCCATGAGCTCAAGAGTAAGTTTCTTACTCTTACAAGAACAAATTACCACCCTGGTTCTCGCTCAGGCTGCTGCCATTCGGATAGAAGACAACCTGCTTATATCTGGTGAATTAAAACGTGAGCCGTCCAAGCCCAAAGCTTTAACCCTTCTCAAGCCACTTCATCAGATCCAGCATTCCAGAAGATGGCGAATGACTTGCTCGCGTTGAAGAAGCAATTAGCTCAAGCTTCTCCTAGCACTTCATACCGGGATATCCCACGGAGAAATTTCACTTCCAACAATGCCCCTCAAAGGCCGTGTTTGCCTGCAACTACTCCACGGTTGGCACTTGAGGCCCCTCTGGTCAATGCCCTGGTCGAGGTTGAAGAAGAGGAGCAAAATTATGAAGAACCTTCATCCCCAAGGTGGAAGATGATCAAGATGTCGGTGAACCAACTGGCGACTCTACAATCAGGTATATGGAATTTGAAGATGAAGAATCTGATGAAGAAGAGGGTACCCAAGGGTATGCAAGTGGACAGTCATATGCTGTTTTCACCCACTCTCAAGGAAAAGAAGCAGAAGTTTCTGCCAGGATACAAAAAGAGAAGGTTGTGTCAAACACGCCTCCAACCATTGCTAAAAGAGGTAATCCTCTTCCTGCTCAACCTCCTATTAAGTCTTTTACAAAAAAATCTTTTCCCCCCATCTCTCCTCAAATCAGCCTTCTTCTATTCCCATAAAGACCAGTAATCCTACCCCTCCACCGCGAAGTGAGGGACTCATTCCCTCATCAACGCAACCCTTGGTCGCATTCGACATAATCGATCATGCTAAAAAGACCAAGATTCAAATGTCTGAGGCTGAATATCTTCAGTCAAACCCTGAGCAACTTGTAAGATTGACTGAATATATCCAAAGCCAAGCTGCCGTAGTCTCCCATGTCTCCCCGAAAGGAATCCTTTCCACTCCTCCTGCATCTCGCATAAATGTGGCCTCGACTTCTGTGTCAGGAAAAATTGAACCTTTTTATCTTTCCCTCCTAATCAATGGTCACAAGCTAAGCAACTGCATAATTGATTCTGGGGCTTCCGATAATGTCATGCCGGCAAAGGTCACCCATGCCTTGGGCCTCACTCTTACCAAGCCTTTCGGTAGATGTTACTCCATGGAAACCAAACAGGTTCCATTGATTGGTCAGATCAAAGACGCACAGTTTGCCTTTGCGGCATTCCCAGAGAAAAGAGTAAAGATGACCATCCTCGTTGCTGATATCCCAGCGGCATATGGAATTCTACTAGGAAGGAGCTTTTGCAGAGAAGTTGGTGGAGAGATTTATATGGACTGGTCCAAGGCCAGAATCCCCGTCAAGGGTGTAATGCAGACATTGGAGCCTGAATCGCAAAAGAAGTACTTGGTCACCAATTCTGACGACCCCAAAGCCCAAATTCTCTTTGAATCATCAGGGATGGGGAACTACTTCTTATCTACTGAGTCTGAGAAAATGGACGTTCTCATCCAGAGAAGAAGACCTTAACAAGATTTGGACATTACAGTTTGATGGCAGTTGTGCAACTAGTGGATGCGGTGCTGGAGCTGTGCTAATATCTCCTGAGGAGGAGATTTTTCCTCTCTCTTTCAAGTTGCAGTTTTTCAACACGAATAATACTACTGAATATGAATCTTTGCTACTTGGCATGCAAGCTGCAAAAGAAAGGGGAATCAAGAACCTAAAAGTACAGGGTGATGCCGAGCTAGTCGTGAATCAAGTAAAAAGAATATACCAAGTAAAGAATGAAAGGCTCAGGCATTACCGCAACGCAGTATGGGACAACATTGAGGAATTTGATGCCTTCTCAATAAAAGCCATTCCAAGAGCTCAGAATGACATGGCCGATTCACTGGCCGTCTCAGCGTCTCTCATGCTCCCTCACCCCGGGTTAAAAACAGACACATATACTATTGAGGTAGTCTTCCGCCCAAGCGTGCCAGACAATTCTCAGCACTGGTAGGTATTCAACGATGACAATCAACTTATTGCCTTTCTAGAGAAAGCAGAAAATTTCAAGTGAGCTTCATTTTGAAGGATCTACTTCTGCATGCCGTGAATCTATCACTGATCAAGTGAATGAATCAAAAGAGAGGTGATGGCATATGTCAGCTCAAAGGAAATAAAATCCCAAAAGGTTTAGTCTCTCTGGAATGATTGTTTGACAAACATGATCGTTTTGTAAAAAAGAAGCGGCAAGATGATCCTAACTCCTCTCCAGAGACCGAATCGGTTAATCTGGGTACTATGGAACACCCGCAGCTTGTGAACATTGGGAAGTGTTGCACACCCGAAGAAAAGTGGAAGTTTGTCAAATTGCTGAAGAAATATATGGACGTATTGGCATGGTCTTATGCTGATCTAAAGTCTTTCAAACCAAAGGACGTTCAACATGACATCCCGTTGAAAGAAGATGTCAAACCTTTCCGCCAGAAACAGAGGCACTATAATCCCAAGATCTCGGGTACCATCCAGGCAGAAATACAAAAGATGCTGGATGCAAGGATCATTTTTCCTATCCATCACAGTACCTGGGTAGCAAACATCGTGCCAGTGCGAAAGAAGAATGGCGAGATACGCATATGCGTAGATTTTCACAACCTGAATCAGGCGTCCTTGAAGGACAACTACCCGCTTCCCATAATGGATCAGGTTCTGCAGGCAGTAACTAGTTCAGAAATGTTGTCCATGCTTGACGGTTTTTCGGGCTATAATCAGATTGAAGTCTCGCCTGAAGACCGATTCAAAACAACATTCACTACTCCCTGGGGCACATTCACCTACAGCAGGATGCCTTTTGGCTTGACCAATGTTGGTGCCACCTTTCAGCGAGCAATGGACTTCGCATTCAAAGGTATGATGGGAAAGGTCATCATAGTTTACTTAGATGACTTAACTGTGTTCTCAAAAAAGTGAAGTGATCATTGTGATCATTTGGAGCAAGTATTGATTAGATGCCGAGAACATGGGATTTCCCTAAATCCAAAAAAGTCTGTTTTCGGGGTCACTGAAGGAAAGTTGCTGGGACACGTTGTCAGCAAGGAAGGGACAAAGATAGATGTCGAAAGGGTTAAGGCTATTCAGAGCCTTACTTTACCCACAAGCAAGACCGGTGTTCACTCCTTTCTTCGGAAAAGTGAATTTTCTCAGGCGCTTTGTTCCCTGACTTTGCTGAAAAGACTCGCCACATATCAAATATGATGAAAGGGTCACAAAATTTCTGGTGGAGCGAAGAAGGAAAGACATCATTCGAGGATATAAAAGCCTCTGTTGCCCATGCACCAGTCCTGGTATGTCCCGACTTCTCCAAGGATTTTATCATGTACAGTTATGCATCTGAGCATACTGTATCGGCCATCTTAATGCAAAAGAACTCTGAGGATGTTGAATCTCCAATCGTGTTCATGAGTTCTCCTCTCAAGCCTCATGAATTGAAGATGTCTCAGTTGGAAAAACATGCCTTCACCATTGTCAAAGCAGTCAAGAACTTCTGGTATTACATCCTAAACTCTCATACAGTAGTGCTGGTTCCTGACACGCAGTCAAGTCTATCCTAACTCAACAGGAGTTAGGAAGCTTACGAGGGAATTAGATCGCAAAGGTCCAAGAGTATGATCTAGACATAAAACCAACCAAGCTGGTAAGAGGCAAGGGCCTATGTCAGCTTATGGCTGAAAACAAAGATTCAGAGGTCCCTAAAGAAAAAGATGATTGCATCAATGGAATGCAAGGCCAGCTGGAGAAAGCTGATTCTCTGCCTATGGTTCTATTTGTTGCGACTAGCGACGAATGGTATTCTGATATCACTTTCTTTCTCACTTATGGTGAGTGTCCAGCTCATCTAACTTCAAAGGAGAAGCGTACTGTAAAGCTCAGAGCAGCCAGATATGTCATATGGGATGACGGTTTATACAAGCGTGGGATTGATGGCATCTTCTTGCGATGCGTTGACAAGCCGCAACAGGTAAAATTGCTAGAAAGTTTTCATGACTCAGCCTGTGGTGGTCACTTTTCCTCATCTGTGACAGCACACAAGATCATCCAGGCCAGGTACTATTGGCCAACGCTATTTCGGGATACAGCCACCTGGGTAGCAAAATGCGAGCTCTGCCAACAGTTTGTTGGCAAACCAAAATTGGCTGCTTTTCCCCTCAGGCCCGTCATTATTGACGAACCATTCAGGCAATGGGGAATCGACTTTATCGGAGCACTACATCCCCAATCAAGTGCCGGACATAGTTATGTCCTAACAGCAACAGATTACTTCACCAAATGGGTGGAAGCCATACCCGTTAAGAATGCCACCTCTGAAATTGTTTGCAACTTCATCAAAGAAAGTATCATTGTAAGGTTTGGCGTTCCACACAAGATCGTTGCTGATAATGCTTCCAACTTCTCCTCATGGGAAGTTATCAGTTTTTGCTATGAATATGGGATAACCTTGGCCCACGCCTCGGATTATTACCCCCAGGGAAATGGTCAGGTAGAATCCAGCAATAAGAACTTAGTGACCATCATACGGAAGCTAGTTGATGAGAATCAGCGGTCATGGCACAAGTCATTGTATGATGCTTTGTGGGCAGACCGTATTACTCCAAAGAGGTCCCTCGGTATGTCACCTTTTCAAGTATTATATGGAATCGACGCTGAGCTTCCCATTTCTGCGGAACTTCCTACTCTGCGCTTGGCACGAGCGATCGAAGATGAGACTTTCCAGAATTCTCTTGAAAAGAGGGTCATGTATCTAACAGAGCTTGAAGAAAAGAGAGTAAAAGTGGTCGACAAGATCACCGAACATCAGAATCAAGTCAAGAGACTGTTCGATCAAAAGGCCAAGTAGAGAGATTTTCAGGTGGGAGATCTCATCCTTTTGTGGGACAAGCGAAGAGAGCCAAAGGGCATGCATGGAAAATTTGATTCTCTATGGAGAGGGCCTTTCAAGATCAAGCAGCTCAATGGAGAGAATAGCTTCTATCTCTCGTATCTAGACGGAACTGAGCTCCCGCTTCCCCATAGCGGGCAGCATCTCAAAATATTCAGGAAGTAGAGCTTTCTCTCTTCTTTGTACAGTTTGCTTTAGTTGTGTGTTTGTTTTTGTCGTGTGTTTGCTTTTGTTGGTTGTGTGTTTTCCTTTTTGTCGCCCTTGTTTTTGACTCTGTAACCCAATGGATAGGCACATGTTGATCTGGGATTCTCTACCCTTAAGCTTCGCTCAAAGATAGTCCCCAGAAAGAGCCAGCTGTTATCCTGTAAAATTGACAAGGGCAATTTTGCAGGTAACCATACCAAAATTTTGTTTTGGTTCCCCGTTAAGGTCCCTTAGCGTTCGGAATGGCATAAAATCCCTTTCCGGAGAATCTAGTTTTTCGAACTTAGTCATTTTGGTCCTTTTTTGGCTGGGCGCAGATTTTATTCATGCAACATCAAATGCATTTGCGCCCCCTTCTATTCCTTTGGCGCATCCTTTGGAGTGTCGACATTCCAAATGTTGCGCCTTCCCATGATGTGCCCTTCAAACCTGCGCCAAGGTGCATGCGCCACCCTTGTCGACACTAAAATTGTTGCGCCCTTGAATGGTGCGCCAAGTGCTAAAAAGGCAATGTCAAAAGTCTTGAATCCGCGCCAATGGTGCAAATAATTTCATGTTGGCATCTGTTTTGGTGCGCCCTTTGAAAAAGTTGGTGGCGCATTTATTACGCCTTTTGCTATAAATAGGCGCATCCGACCTGTCATTTTCACGATTGAAAACACGTGAAAAAGTTAATTTCCTCTGCACCTGTCAGCGCTCCTGTCATCCCCGTGTTGCTTTACGTCACATTCGTGGACCCCACATCGTTTCTTCCATTCTATATATTCCTGGTAAGTGGTCCTTGCTCTTCTTGTGTTGATTGTTTGTGGGTTTTTTGTATTGTTTTTAGAGGTTGTTGTTAAAAAACAAAGAAATGAATCTATAAAATAAAACACAACCTCCAACCCGTTTTGCAATCTTCTCTCCCCCCAAACCGGTTTTACCCTCCTTCCAGATCTGCTGGCCTGGAGGGCTTTGTCTCAAAAATGAATCCAGGATCCTCTTTGCTCTGTTCCCCTCACTGTCAAAATCTATGTTGAAAGAGGCCGAAAACCACAAACCTGTCCAAAAGAGAGAAAATCTAAAGTTAATATATCCAAAGCCACGGCTTTTTCCTTTGGCGCAAACAAATCATGTTGTTGCACAAAACACAGTCGCGCCATTGGGTGCACTGTCCCTGCCTGCAGCATGCATTTCCCCCGCGCCCCTATAAAACTCTAAAAACCCTAACACAGGCGCAAGCAGCGCAAATCCAGCTACACCCACATCTCAATGTCATGCAGACTCTTCCTGCGCCGCGCCAAAGCTAAGAACTTGGTGCACCTTAACTCAGTGATGCATCCTTTAAATTATGCGCCCCTTTGGCACGCATAAAAATGTTTTGCAACATGTTCCATATCTGCGCCATTGGCGCACCCTGCCGCCTTGCAACACCAAGATAATCTGCGCCCATTTAAAACCCTTCATATGGCGCAGGCGCACATCCTTTGACATCAACATCTGAATGTTGTGTGTAATCTTTCTGCGCCCTGCACCCCTTTGCGCTGTTTTTATCCATGCAACACTCTCCAGCAGTGCGCCTTGCTTTTCTGACCCTGCAGCCTATAGTATAGCTGTGCCCTGCGCCCAGAAGCTTCTAAATTGCTAACTCTTCATTCTGTAAAGCTTTGATGGATGATTTAACAGCTAACATGGCTCTTCTGCGATGGACTTCCTCCTTCTTCTTGCAGATCAGCAGCTGAACTCAGATTTGCACATGTCTTCATCAAGTAAGAGGCCAACCAAGTCAAAGGGTAAGGCCAAACTCACAGAAGAAGAAATGAAGTACAAATACCAAAGGGTCAGGATGCCCGAGTCCCTTGCAGAATGTGACTTGGACATCAGGGATTCAGAACTCGGCCACATTGATATGGAGGATTTCTGGGCCAGAACCAGAAGGGTCACAGGTAGTCCATGGATGGACAAATTGGTCGGAAGTGGTCTACACTTCGCTGGGGGAATTCCCGTGAGCGCGGTGAACAATGAATTCATGATGGTGGTGGCCCGCTGCTACAATAAGGACACAAGGTGTGTCGAGAATGAAAAGGGCGAGGTTATAATCAACCTCACTGCCCGACACTTTGAAATCATGTTGGGTATCCCCCACCACTGGCACTTTGTGGCAATAAGCCAAGAAGACTGCATAAAGGCATGGGATGAAAATGAGGACAAATGCATGCAGCTCATGAACGAAGTGTATCTGAAGAACAAGAAGGTAATAACACGGTGGCCACAGGTTATTCATCGCAGTGACTTCTCGGAGGAGCTGAGTGACACCATTACCTTCCTAAGCAGGGTATTTGGGCTTCCTGATGCCCATTACTTCCATAAATGGATGCTCAGATACTTGGAAACAATGAGCAAAAACGTTCCTGATCAACGTTTTGAATGGGCAGAGATCATCAGCAACACCATCTCTGAGCAGCTCCAACAACTCTCAACAACGGGGAGGTTCTACATGAACTCCTACGTGGTCTACGCTGCTGCCTCAGAAAGAGACTACCTAGCACTAAGTCGATGCGGGGTATGGCCCCAAGTAAAAATATATGAATATTATCCAGAGTTGAGACTGGAAAACAACATCCCACAGTTCAGCAAGATCAATGATGCCTTCTTCTACGGCATCATCTGCCTCTTGAGGCCCAATATGACTCACGGTCGGACGACCAAGAGCATAGTGACTGCCACAGAGAAGTGGGGAGCGTTATTTACGCAATTCCCCACTTTCACCTATCTCAGGGCCGCCAACTTCTTAGGGGAGCCCACCAAGCTACCAAGGTATGCGGGGCCTAAGCTGATCCTATTGGAGCTGTCCAGGCAGCTTATCACATATCATGAGAAGTGCCTGAAAAGAAAGAAGGGTGGAACTCCTTTCCCCCTCATAGTGGGCAGATACACCTGCACTTCTCACACCAAAGCCCGGGAAATGTTTGCGGAGTTGGAATTGCTCAACTTGAAACACAATTTCCTGGCAAGGCCGACCTTTGATCCTCGCAATTGCCTCCCAAAGGCAAAGCTCGATCCAATCCACGTCCCACAGATCGAGGATATCTACATCGACCTGTATCACGAGGTCGAGCTCAGGAGAAAGGATCACTCCCGCCTGGCCCTAGCAGAAATCATCCAATATGGTGTGGCCATTGTCCCGAAAGGTTTCCAAATGACTGATCAAGAAGTTGATCAGGTCTATCTAGATACGGACGGGGACAATTGGCCATTTGCTGAGATTGATAGAGTAAAGGCACCTCAAACTATTGAGGAAAGAGTCAAAGGCACTTTGCAGTGCACAGAACATTGGTGTAGGTATAACGGTCTCATCTACCTTGGGGTAGACTTCACCACGTCTCCCTTAGGTAATGCACCTGCTAGGCCAAAGCACTTGCCAAAGGGAAAAGGGAAAGACAAAGAAGGGGAATCAAGCGCTACTCAAGAGCAAGCTCCCGAGAGTCCTCCTTCCGCCGCCCAGGAGCAGGTCGTAAGCCTGGTCTCCCTAGAAAAAGAAGCGGCGGTAAGTGTTCCAACGGGCACATCCACTCAGGATGTTGCCACTGCTGTAACTGCTGAAGTTCCCACCGTCCCATCTCCCGCTCCTCCTTCCCCTCCTCGCGTCACTCAAGCAACCACTCCTTTGGTTGTGTCTTCTCCCCCGTCTTCTACTGTTCCCCCTTCCTCTTCCTCCATCTTCTCTTCCCTCGTGGAGCTGTCCCCCAGTATTTCTTCCCTCATCTCTCAGATCCCTTCCACCCCCATGGTTTCCTCTCCTACAGTGACTCCTACCCCTGTGAGCGTTGGAGATTCGGCTTCTTTATCAATGCCGCCGCCAAGCGTCTCTACCCATTTCCCCTTGTTCACTGTAGCAGCCCCTTCTTCTGCCTCCGTTCCCTCTTCTCCCTCTGGTCCCACTCCCTTAAGTCCAGAATGGATCTCCAAGCACCTGAGCCAGCATAAGAGGAAAGTCCCCATTGCACCTATGGACTTCTCCGTCATCCCAACAAAAGGAGCTAAGAAGCAAAAGCCGATAACCCGCTTCTCTCAGAGTGCTTCAGGTGAAAGGGTAATGGAGATCGCGTATCCCGATCCCACAAAAGATAAAAAGGATCTGTCTCCTACAGATTATACAGTGACACAGGTCACGATGGGAACATCCTCAGAAAGCCTACAGGGAGAGGCCCTATTTGCAGTGGATGCCCTTTGCAAAAAGCTTCAGGAAGCAAAGGAAGAGAAGAGGATACTGAAAGAATAGAACAGACATCTTCTCCAAGCCCTGCAGAAAATGGGCAGTGCACCTCCTACAATTGCCACTGAAACTCCTGAGGCCCTTAGCTAGGAAAAGATAAACGAATACGCCAAGATTGGTGAACAAGGCATGGCAGTATCCGCCTGGAGAGACCAGATCCTCAAAGATAGTGAGGAAGTAATCGTAAAGTTCACAGAGCTATATCAGAATATTGGTCAGGCTAACAAGGACCTCCAGGCGATTGCGGGACCTATCTCCCAAGAGTTGGACCATGCTAGGTTACAACATGAGACATTCCAGAAGATGCTCGACTGCCCAGTCGATGACTTAGTGAAATTCGGCGTCTTCGATCACCCCAGAGCACCCAATAAAGTCCTTGCTGCTTTGGACTATCGGGTTGATCAGATGGAATTCGTCTTGGAGAAAATTGATAAAATCAAGGAGGAAGCCTTGGATGCAATGCATCAAATGGAGCAGATCGTCCTAAGGATGTCTCCAGGCTTGCTCACCCCATCATACGCCTTGAGGAAGGCAGATGACACTATTCGGATCTTTAAGGAGATCACGTCGCAAGGGTTAGGGTCAGAAGCTACTTTTGACGTGGAATCTATCAACAACCTTCTGGCCTGCCGCGATTTTGTTGGATACCTGATGGAGGCAGGTAATGAATACTTCAAGCTCCCAGAGAGACTCAGAGATGAACGGGAGACTTGTGAAGTCATCGGCGATCACACCAAGGGTCCTGCTCAGGATCAACTTCAACTGATGATTAGCAAATTCATGGAGTATCGGGCTCAATTCCACATTTCCTCTCCTGAGCAAAAGCAGGATACTCCCTTCCAGCCGCGGGACGACGACGAATAAGCTCCTTCCTCCTAGGATGTTCTCTTTTTTGTAATATTTAAAAGTTTGTTTGCACAAATTATGACATCATCCATGTTGCACCATGAGATGTTGTCATCCACCAAATTGCCCAAAGTCAACAGTTGACTTTTAGATATTTTGTAATTAGTTGTTGGTTTCTTTTTGCCTTCTCTCTCTTTCTCCTTCTATATATACTTGGATATTTATTATATTCAGGTGGTGGACATTTTTTAGATGAAAAATAGAAGTGAGAAGAAAAGGCTTTGTACTTTTTGTAACAGAAGAAAACATTAATACAAATATTGAGACTTTGTGTTGAATACATGTGTTATGTGCATCAGACCTTTCTTATGTCAGATCTGTGTGTTTATTCTGTTAGATCTATCTCTACTTTTTTGTCATTTGCTCATCAGTATTGCTTTGTTTGTTTATGCAAGTAGGTTTGGCTCCATTTACTACCAATCCCAAAACATAAACCTTCTGACCTTTCTGCTTTGGAATTCATTTCTTTTCTCCCTTCAGAACTATCCTGTATCCTCTATTCCTTTCGTCCCTTTCTACTCACAGTTGGAAATACCCTAACTGGGACGAGATCCCAAACCCTTGAAGGCAGGATACTGTAGGACTTGCACAGATTCCTGCTGGTAGAATAGCAATAAACCAGTTTCGCTTTGCTGTCTCAAAGAGGGGCTATGCCCTGCACACTGTTGGCTCGTCTATCCATAGATCTGCCGTACTGACAGATTTTCGGACCAACAGTATTCATGGCAATAAATTATAATTGCCTCCTTCATGTGTACACTTTTCTATACCATTAAAATAGTTAAGCAGAATGAGGTTAAGAGCATGCCATTTGCCATTATTTTTTAACTAAATGTAACATGTTCCCTATAAAAATAAAAAACTAATAAAAATCCCCTGAACTTAAACCAGAAAATCACATCATCCAACCAGTCTGGACAGCACTGTTGTCACAGATCCTCCCTGTGCCTCACAATTGTACTGTACACTACCTTATGCTGTAAAGCTGTTATTTTCTCTTGTTGTCTTGTGGTATGTTATGGTATGTATTTATAATTCTGTAATTGGGATCTTCTGGAATGGACCAATCTTCAACTTCTAAGCATATATGCTATGTTTGAGCACCGATCTTGGATTTTTGGGCACCAATCTGCAATGCCTGGGCACTGATCTGCAACTACTGGCAATAGATGCAACTTTTGGGGACACATCTACTATTTTTGGGCATTAGATCTACAACTTCTGAGCACCTATCTGCAACTGCTAGGCAGAGACCTGAGCACATAACAAGGACACCGTACATGGCCTCTGCTCCTAGGTTCTGCGCATGGGCTTGCTCACCTGATCTCTCCCTTCCATCATGGAGTCAATGGCTTCCAATTTTCCACCACCCTTGAATATCCCAAGCTTTAAATCTGCAGTTTCTGCTGAAAACCCTCTATTAGGGAAAACAGATCTCCAACAATATCCGCAATATCATGCTCACTGTACCATCACAAACCCACCTTTCCAGCCAAGAAAACAAATAGTTGTTACCTCAAAAAGGATTAGCTCACAAAGATCTATTTCTCCTTAGATGAGATGGAAAATTGCTCTTGGCTCCTCAAAGAAAAAGCTTTCACCTACAGGTTCACAGGAGCTTTTCCAGGTCCCCAAATATGCAAGATACAGGTCCAAGCGAACTGGAACCCATTGGAAACTATGGATATTCTTATGATGTACAAGGGTTACTTCATGGCCATCTTCAGTACCACATTGGAGCGAGACCAGGCTTCTTTATGAAACATCAGTCCCTTGCCTTTAATCCCACTGAAGATATCTCAAATGTGGTCCCAGAATGGGTTAGACTGACCTTGTTACTGAGTGAATACTGGTAGAATCTAGTCTATGCAAGATCGGATCTGCCCAGTGCGAATACATCACAGCAATCAGAGTTCATTAAGAATCCTGGAATCCTTAACTATGATCTGATCTGCATCAACCTTGATCTTGAACAACTTCTTTCTGATTGAATCATTCTGGACATGGAAGGAATCAAATGGGAGCAACGTTTGGGGAATATTTTTTCCCATATGCTGTAGAATCTGTCATAAATGTGGGCATCTTGCACGTGTCTTTCCCAAACAAGAGGCTTCTGCCCCAATGCACCTTCCAACAACCCATAATCAAGAGCAGCCACCACCTCAGACAAATCAGCAAGTATCTTCCTCTGTTTCTCCTCTAGGTGCATTTGGTTAATGAAAATATTCCCTTCTGCTGTAGGATCTGTCACGAACATGGGCATCTTGCACATGTCTGTCCCAAACAAGAGGCTTCTGCCCCTACACACCCTTGAACAACCCATAACCAAGAGCAGCCGCCACCTCAGACAAATCAGCAAACATCTCCCTCTATTTCTCCTCAGCAAACATGTCTGTCCCAAACAAGAGGCTTCTGCCCCTACACACCCTTGAATAACCCATAACCAAGAGCAGCCGCCACCTCAGACAAATCAGCAAACATCTCCCTCTATTTCTCCTCCAAGTACAATCTCTAATATTAGCCCTGCTCTTCCGCTTGCCAAATTTCAGATTGCATACACCGGCAAAGGAAAACCACCATCAAACATTGCAATCCCCTTCCCTTGCATAATGATTTCAAGGCTTTGACAGACCATGCATCTCAAGAGCTGCACACTTTCCCCACAGTTGAAACTACCTTCCTCCCATCCAACTTCCCCTAAAACCCACATCCAAGAATCAGCTCCCATAAGACAATTTACCTCTGCTACCCCTCGCATGGTTACTTGTAATAGGGTTAAAAACAACAGCAACACTCCCCAGAGGGTTACATCCCTGGCAACCTTCAACAATGGGAACTGAAAAAAACCCCTCCAGAATAATCACAAAAAGAGGAAAACCTCAATGGACCAATTTTATGAGAAGATTCCTTGTATCCGTGCAGCTCCTGAAAGAATGTTACAAATCTGGGTACCATCTACACCAACCATCCAGAAAAACCCAGGGGAAAGGTCTACCCCAATGATAGCCTCTTGATGCGGATCCTCTCATGGAATATTCGTGGTTTTGGCGCTTCCAATAAGCGCCATTTCTTCACAGATCTTGTTCAGCAAGAAAATACAGATATAGTTGTTTTACAAGAGGGAACTCAACTTTCTTTTGTCTTGTGAAAACTGCAATTTTGTAATGCTCTGCTGATGTTCCTATCGTTCATGGCATAGTTCAAAAAATCATACTTGGCAGCCCAAAATTTCACTCGGAAATTGGGAGTCAGAAATTTCTTAGCAATTTATTGGCATTACTTGGCAACTTTATTGCCACTTTAAAAACAATTTAAATTCATGAAATAAAGTTAAACTTAAATCAAATGTAAAACATTGTTAAATGACATGAAAAATGAATGTACAGTATGGCATGAGTATATTTTCTATTAATTTTTGATTCATTGGAGATTTTAGTCACCAATTTTGGGCGAGTAATGATGAAATTACTTGCCGATTTTTTGGTGATTAATTGCCATAACAAAAACCACCATTTTTCAAAATATAAATCTTTTCTCTGGCATATCGTGATTTATCGCTGGTTAATGGTGGTTTCTGATTAGAGGTTCATAGCCTCTAAGTCCTTGGTTCCCAGTTTCTTTCAATCTTTACGATCTGATCCTTTTTGAAATTTTGTAGTGTTCTTGAGCTTTGTCCTAGAAGACATCTTTTCATTGTATAATCTATCTTGCTATCAATATATTTTAACCTTTTAAAAAAAACCAGAAAATCAGATATTTTGGACCAATTCTGGAAGATTTCCAGAAGCAGATAGTCGTTTTATGTATATCGTATTATAAATCCAGACAGGCTGTAAAAGCCTGTGGTCAAGTCCATCATAATTCAGGCAAAGCAAAACTTAAAAGAGTACCGCTGAGAAAATTACTGGAAACACTATTCTGATTGCTCTCAGTCCCACTAAAACTATTAAAATAGAAATCGCTGTGACCATGTATTTCAAAACCAAAAGGTTTGGAAGTCTTAATTTCCACTGTATCAAAATATTAGTCTACAGCCTCGTCGATCCAGTCCTGCATGCCTCTAGCCACATTTAACCCCACAACTCCCGTCAGTTCAATAACATCATCACCAAAGACACCATTACCCAACAACTGCTTGTTAATCAAACTGCCATGTTCAATACCCCTCCATATCAGATTAAATGAGTAGCACTGGTGAGGCCAGAGGATAATAAAAAGGAAAGAAATTATTGCTAATATGATACTAAAGAAATACAGCTGATAATTCGGAATTGGTTGCCGGGAACGACTGACTACCTTACTGCCCTACTTCCTATGTGTACGCTAAAAACTTATAACATCAAGCTCTAAGGATGCGTTTTTCTCAATTGGTTAGGTGGGTGTCTAACTTCTGTGGTCTGTTGGCAATCTTAACCTTAAGGGTTTGTCTGTTGAGACTCTCAATCCCCTCATTAACCATTCATTTTATTGTATTGCAGATATTTGAAATACACTCATGGGCACAAGCTTTCAGAGCACAAAATTCACTTCTGAAAGAAAGCAAAGAGCTAGCTTCAACCTTATCACATTCCACTCCCATGAGATGAGATTCCAGAGTTTGAACTTTGGCTTCTTTATCCCTCGTGGAATCTCCCATCTGCATTAGGATCTTGTCATCAACCACCTTGGCTTTGTGTTTAAGAGAACTCAAGTCTTCTTCCAGATATTGAATTGTAACCTCAGCTATCCTAACAAACTGACCCCTCACTTCCACGATTTTCTCAGCATTGTTTGGTTTTGCATTTACTGGTCTACCCATAGGCACAGATTTACAAGGACCACTAAAAACCCCAAAAAGATTTTATGCAGGTGGGGAAGGAAACTGAAAGTGCCTTAGAAAAAGTCCCAACTGCATTGATGGTAGGGTTCCAGCAAGTATTTTTCTTTGCAATTATGGAGTTTGTTTAGGACTCTCAGCATATGGCCCCTCTTAAATGATCTAGCAACACTTTGATCTCATGCTTAATGTCAATTTTTGAAATTAAAAATCAATTCAAGGCTAGACCAGCCGCCATATGGGAAAGTGTTAGTATGTTTACCTCTTAGATGTTAGAAGTTTACAGACAATTGAAAGTATACATTGTCCTCTTTCAAAACGACAACTAAGACCCAATTTTTGGCTCTTCATATTTTTCAATGAGAAAGAGAACAAGGACAGTGCTATCTTTAATATGAAATTCTTTATATCTAGACTAAGGTTAAGTTCAGTAGCAGTTATTAACGCTAACAATGTTTCCTTGTTATTTGTAGCCTTGCTCCTTCCAATGTGTAGAGAGTATGACAACATTTCCCACGGATTCCTTAATCGGCTAATGTCCAATTTTTTCCCCATCCTTTCATTTATAGTCATAAAAGTTTAGCCTAAAAGAATTTTAGGAAGTTGGCCAATCTGGATTAAGACTTTTTAGTTTACTAATGTCTGCCATTCAATTGTACACATTATCTTTCTAGAAAGTATTGATTCTGACTTTAACATGCATAGCCTCGTTCTTTTTAAAGAAATTCAAATCTCTGAAGCATTTATTTTAAGGAGTTTGTTTAGGACTCTCAGCATATGGCCCCTCTTAAATGATCTAGCAACACTTTGGTCTCATGCTTAATGCCAATTTTTGTAATTGAAAATTGATTCAAGGCTAGACCAGTCGCTATATGGGAAAGTGTTAGTATGTTTATTTCTTCTTAGATGTTAGAATTTTACAGACAATTGAAATTATACAGTTTCCTCTTTCAAAACAATTACGTAAGACCCAGTTTTGAGCTCTTCATATTTTTCAATGAGAAAGAGAACGAGGACAGTGCTATTTTCAGTTATGAAATTCCTTATATCTAGACTAAGGGTAAGTTCAGTAGTAGTTATTAAGGCTAACAATCTTTCCTTGTTATTTGTAGCCTCGCTCCATTCAATGCGTAGAGCATATGACAACATTCCCCGCGGAGTCCCTAATTGGCTAACATCCAATTTTTTTCCTCATCCTTTCATTTATAGTCCTCATAAAAGTTTAGCCTAAAAGAATTTTAGGAAGTTGGTCAATCTGGATTGAGAGTTTTTAGTCTACTAATGTCTATCATTCAATTGTACACATTATCAAGAGAGTCTATATCTTTCTAGAAACTATCAGTTCCGTCTTTAACATGCATAGCCTTGTTCTTTTTAAAGAAATTCAAATCTCCCAAGCAAAATGGGAACTACTATCGCATTGAAGGTTTTCCTTGCACAGTGTTTTTCAAAGGAATTTTATAGAAGACAATCTTATTGTATTCCATAACTCTTTAGTCTACTAATGTCTATCATTCAATCGTACACACTATCAAGAGAGGCTATATCTTTCTGGAAACTATTGGTTCTGACTTTAACATGGATAGCCTTGTTCTTTTTAAAGAAATTCAAATCTCCCAAGCAAAATGGGAACTACTATCGCATTGAAGGTTTCCTTGCACATTGTTTTTCAAAGGAATTTTATAGCAGACAATCTTATTGTATTCCATAACTCTTTGCACTCTCTATTCATCAAGATGTCTCCCAAAAGAGTACCCATCCAGGGGAGGGGACAAGTAGCAATGAACAAGTAGTTGAATTCTGCTTGTGGCTGGGCCCAAAGGTTTCTGCTGATGCGCATTTGTAGAAAGCATGCCATATTGATTCCACTCTCCCACAAGGCACTATGTATATTATTATGATGCATATTGTATTTTGAAAAAGATGATTGTAATATAGTAATTAATTCTTACAAACTACCAACTTTATTTTGCAGCTTTCTTTGTTTCTGACATGTTCATCCTTACATTGTGTTCTGGATGTGTTTGTATCTAAGATGTTGACATGGTTTTCAATTGTGGCCACAGTTAAGTAATTGAAGGCTTCCGTGGGCATTTTTATTTAGAGCTTTTAATTTTTGTGGGATTTGACCTGTGTGTTCTGTTAAGCCATCTGAAGATGACCTCCATTAGTAGTCATTACACTAATGACATTTTCCTCATGTAAGTTGGTAATTATTACAAGGCAATGACACACACTTAGTACACAAGCACGTTAATAATTTGCTAGTATGGGGACCAATGGTAAATGTAATCCAACACTTTGAGCTTTTCAATCTCTAGCCTCACTCCTTTTGGCAAAGCTTTTATAGTGTCTTGCTATTATTAGTTTTGTTTACTTATTTTCAACGAATATGTATTCTATTTGGGTAAATTTACTTTTCAAAACACAAGAAAATTTTCCAACTATGGATTCTCAAATGTTTTGTGTTAATGTTGTTGATTCAGGATGCAGGGCAGAAAAACAATCCAACAAATATATTCATGCAGTTGTCTGTTCCTGAGATTCCCGTTGATTTTCAGCTTCCAGATTCTTTGAAGAAGTGGAAGCCACATCCATACACATACATTAAGCGCAGTATCCTCTTAAAACATACAATATCTATGGGTTTTTGTTTCTTGCTAAAAATGTGCACTGATTTTTGTAGTTTGTAGATATATATTTCAGCCCACATAGTTTACACTTTAGAATGTTGAGGTATTGTTTAGAGTTAATCAGAGCTTTCCATTCACTATATAAGACAATTCCTCTAATTATGACTAGTCATTGATCTATTTAACATACTTTATTATTTCTAGTTTATTCTTGTGGCTTGTTAGAAAAATTATTGTGTACATGCTAGAAAACATGTAGTGATGAAGGGCCCTTGTGATTATTTGAAAATTTGTGTTATGAAGCACTCGTGTTTATTTGAAAATTTGGTTAACAGTTGCATCAAATGATATATTTAATGAAGTACATAGTGAAAATTCTTTTGCAATTTTTATATTTGTAATATTCATATTATTGATTATGTTCATCCTTGATTAGAAGTAGATGTCTATTTGACCAAGAGAAAGCGTGTAGAGGATGATGGTATGCAGTGCTCTTGTAGTTCATCTTCCTTGGGCGTAGCAAAAAAACTGTGATAAAGATTGTCTTTGTGCGTAAGTTACTTATCAGCATGCTGAAAACCCTTCCTGTTGTACATGCTGAATGAAATGCCGATGTAATATTTCAAACTGTTGTTTATCTTGGACTTGTTATTTTAAAATATTTGGTTATAATTGCCGAGCATACATAAGGTTCAATTACAAATCCTGTGGGTGTATTATTATTTTGGAATTTAGATGTTGATATCTGGCATATGTATTTTTTGGTGCGTGTCAATATCTCAGGATGCTAAATTTTAGCTGTTCCGCAAGCTGTGGTTGTGGAGAATTATGTGTCAATAAACCGTTTCAGCAACGGGTTGTGAAAAACTTGAAACTGTCAAAGGTGAGGTTTGCTTATTTGCATAGAACTAAAAAGCATCATTTAAAAGTTACCACTTGTATATTAATTCTATCTTTGTGCAAAGATATAATGATATATCTATGAAGTGTCATGATATGGTAATCCTTCCATTGCAGTGTAGAAATTTAGGCAGGCTATTGAATCCTAAAGTGTGTCATGATTAATTTACACCCTAGATATGCATTTCTCTTCTATTTTTCTTTTTTCCTACATTTAAGAGAGAAAAATATTGTTGGAAATTTAAATATTGTTTCTATCATGATTTGGGATATGATGAAGCTCAATGTGGTTAAGCTGTTGTGATCTGGCATGATAACTCCATGACTATAAAGTTACAATAATTATTCTGGCATATTTTTTTTTGAAATATTATGCCACCCAATAATTGTTTTGAAGAAAGAAACTTTCAATTAAAAGCAATACAGGGAGCGCCTGAAGCAATTCCTCTTATGAAAAGTACAATAAAAAGGTGTAGCCAAAGTTTAAATCCTAAGAAGTATTGGACAAAGCTGACCAAGTATCACAAGACAAACATTAGAAACAGAAAGGAAAGCCTATAAATCCTTCTCAACATTAAAGGCACTATCCACAAACAATATTTTAAATTTTCACCACGAACTTGTTATAGAATGTCACAAGGACTGTGTAATGTACGGCTGAAATTAATATACTTAAAAGATTGGTAGAGCCCTTGAAGACCACCACTCAAGACATGCTTAAAAGGGGGGCAAAACCAAGGTTTGAAAGTTGAATTGGTCAATACAAGTTAAAGCATAAAGTGATGTAATATCAACGAAAGGAGTGTATTTCATTAGTTATAACCAGCGTACCTTGGGGATGTGTCCCTTGTGTTTTTGGGGGTGTCCCCTATGGGGGACGTTTTGGGGATGTGGGGACGGGTAGGAAATGGCCCCTAGACGTCCCCCGATTTTATTTTGGAAATGTTTTGGGATTCCAGTTTTCTAGTAGGGGACAGCTAGCCGTACCTGATATGGCCAATGGATGTCTAGATGTCCCCTGGCCATATTGGGGACGACTAAACGTCCCCTATGTCCTAACACACACAAACACATTTTAAAAAAAACTCAATTTTTTTGCAAGTTGTGTGAGTTGTAACTCTCCTATAGTTGCACAATCTTCCATCAATGTGATGAATGGATTCCAATTGAGTGGAAAGAAGTGGAAGGTCCAACTTAAGCGAGATAACTAACAGAGCAAGCCTTATTGAATAGATCCGCTTGCCATGCAAAGGTGAGGTTGGATGGATGGTGCTGCTGTTCTTTACAAATTGAGACTGCTCCATTCAACATGTAGTAGTTGTATGCCCCATTTTTTGTGGGTTAAAAAATGGCTTGATGTATGATATTGAAGGGAGCGAATGAAGATTGTGGATGCTTATATACGTGGCTCCAATGTTGTCATATATGTTGCAATAACTCCCTTTGGTTAAGATTGAAGGCTTGAAAATTCATGACATAAATGTGATCTAGGTGCCCTTGTTCCTTTTTTAAATTGCTTTTTTGGAATAAACCAATATATCATATTTGTTTTGAAATCGATTTTTAGTTTTGTTAGTTACTAGATTAATTTAAGATTATTATTGTTATGCATTGCTTCTATTTCTATATTACAACGTTTTATGCAGCAGTGAATTTGAATTGTCATATGGATATGCAATGCAATCATCCAAGGACAATTTTGTTGACCATTGTGCTGTTGTACATGTAATTATGTAAATTATTTGTCTTGAACTTTCTCCTACATAAATGACTGTGTAATTATTATATAAATCCACATTGACGATATACGTGAAATCTCAATTCAGCTCTAATGTTATGTAATAAGGTTCTATGGGCAACATATATGATGTCATGCATTATCTACGTAGTTATGCACAATGTATATTTGAAAGTTCTTGATCATAAACAAAATATCTTCTCCCTACATCATTCAAATAGCCATCAAAATATTTGCTGGGACTCCCCTAAAACCAGGCCCTCGAAAAAAATCTGTCCCGGAAATGGATATCCCCCTATTCTTGTCATCCCCCATCTCAGAAACTTAGTCAAACATAGCTTATTGAAACCCTAGGGAATTAACCAACATTGGCTTAACTCTGTCACCTTCAACTTCTAGATACCCAAAATATAGGACATCCATAAAAACAATGCTAACAAAGTCCTTTTGCATCAAATATATGATTGGTGTGTAGGTACAAAACACTGCCCTCCCCCTTAAAGAGCTTTGACCTCAGAAACTAGTCAAACTCAATGGAAGGTTCATGCATCTATGACATTCTTGGAACTCATGACCTCTACCATACTACAAAGTAAATTTTGACCAGGTCCTATCTTCAAATACTATTTCTTGACATAACACGTGAATCCCAAGTATACTGAGGGGCCTTCTACATTAACTCCTAGGCATTCCTTTGCAAATTTATGGGCACACTTTTCTTCTTGTAAGCACTCTATCACTTTCCTCACATTGACATCAAGTGCTCATTTTTGCCCACATGCTGAAAATCAATATATTCGTTTCCCTCTCCTACCTTTATGTTAGAGTAGGCTATCAACACCTTAGCTCATGTTCACCTAGGTACTTTATTTACCTTTATTGTATTGGTCCTCACCCACTTATGTGTGTGGATAGTCTTCCACTCATCTCCTATCCCTTATTTAGATACTAGGAGATGATTATCTAGTTGTTAGGTATAGGTCAATTTCCTTGATCTATGCAGTATTGCACTAGTTCAAATAGGCCATCAAATGATCTATGCATATTGACTGGAGATAAATGATGTCAATAGTTTTCTCCTAAATCTGGTGGTCTTGACTAGTTCTTTGATGCACTAGTCTCCACTTTCCTTGATTCTATGGCTTGCCAATAATACGGGTACCTGTGTACTGGTTCTTAGATTGTTATTCCTTGCCTATTTAAGCAAGGCCCATTCTCAATGCAACATGCACTTGAGTTCCATAATAATATATGATATTGTTTCTCATTTGTTTGCAAAGGTTTTATGTAAAGTTATTCTGGCGAATTGCTCTTCATCTTATCAAATCGTGATGTTTGATTAGCGATACTGTGTTCTTGGCTTGTATACGATCTGGTTATCGTTCCTTTCACTTTATAGCTTGCACAGGTTATCTCACCATTTTCATCATATTCACCTATATTGCGGGATTTCATGTTTTTTACATACTTATTTTATTTAGTAGCACTCTTTCAAGACCAAATGCTTGCCTATTAACTCCTTCAGTTTCTAAAGTTCCATCCGTCTTTCATCAATAGCCATTTGTCCGCTTCACCTTAAACATGTACACATCGCCTGTCTGTCAAAGCTTCTTGGATTCCTCCCCAACGAAGCACTCCAGCTTTATGTCACATGGGCCTTACCTTGCTTCATCTGTCATCAGCAGTTTTCATGCGTGGCAACCATGATGCACACCCTATCTTCTTCTCATTCAGGAGCAATTGATGCCCATATGAAAGACATCATGCATACCTTATACTTGTTTGGGTGTATAATCCGGTGCTTTAGACCAAGCTTCTCCCCCATCTACACTTAGCACCCAGTACAACCCATTAATACTTCGGGTACAAGTTTTACTATCCCTGCTTGACCTTACAACATCTTATGCTTATACGATTACGTAAATGGTACAAGAACCATGTCTTTCAATGGCGGGCAAAATACCTCTTTATCCTACGTTGATCCGCTAGTTAACTTCATCTTGTATGGCATGAGCGCTTCTCGCACATTTTAATTGACTCTGTGCTATAAGTGACGCATCGATGTTCCACTTGCTGTCTGCTGAGCAACATGCTTCCTAGCGTTACTCCTACTACCGACACTTTTCTGCTCTAACTTGGGACCTAATTCAAATGCGCAATGTCTAGGCTCATCCACCATGAATACATGTTCCGCTAAATCCTGTGTAATTTTCTATGGCTGAATGATACGTTTGGAAGTTGTACCAGTAACTCCGGACCTCTATGTGCATGACCATGATCAAACCACTTGCATTGTGTATCCCTCGTGTACATGACATTCTCATGCATCCTCTTCGCATGCACTTGTTCTCTACCTTATGAGCAAGAACTTTCCCCATTTGTCCTTGCGGGATGGTATTCAGTGCTGCATGTTACATGTAACACCTGCATTTCGGAATAGCTTCACTGCAAGAAATGAGAAATGACATTGAAAAACCCAATACCAATCACAAATTATTTGTTTAGGGATCCCATGTAGCTTAAGTTCATCATGAATGGAAATAGACATTTTCCATTACTGTACTGTGACCATCTGATCTCTGCATCCTCCTTCACCTGTCTAGAATGAATGTTGGGCATACTTCATCGAACTTCACACTCTATTCCTACCACCACAAAAATTTGCATCCTTACTCTGAATAGCTGGGAAGACTTCAGATAAAATCTATTGACATGAATTTCTCACTTAAATTGTTGTAGAACCAAATTTGGTTGCAAAAGGCTTTATTTTAGAAGGACACTCTCAGAACATTATTTGATTGGCACAGTGATCACACCCAGCTACAAAACTTGCCAGAATGTTTGACTTCACGCCCTACCCCAAAAAAAAAAAACTCGCCAAAAACTCGCCAATATTCGGCCAATACTCGGGAATATTCGACAACTTAAAAAATACTCAATTTTTTTTTTAAAAACATAAATTTTAAGCAACACATAGCTACGAAATGTATCAAATGAGCCCATAAAATGTTGGAGAAGTGTTTTCTATTAGATTTGAATACAAATACAATACAAATCGCATCATCATGCGAATACGACAACCGGCTGATAAGTAATATGAATTTATGATGATTGACATTGAAAAATATCATCATAAATTTCATATCTATGCAAGTTACAATATACAATAAATTACATTTTCCTCCTTCCCCAATCTAGAGAAATATTGGGGAGAGGGTCTAGTGCCTCTGGCTCCACTAGTCCCCACACTCGGCTGCGTCTCCACGCTCCTCCTAGAAGGCTGCGAATCTGGCTCGATCCTGGAACTAGATGGTGGTGCTGGTGGCTCCTCTGCTGCATGTTGGAGATCACCTCCAAAGATGTCATCCACTCCAATATCTCCTCGGAGTCCTGCTAGTGCTTCTCCCTCCATAGCCTCCCTCTCAAAAGAAGCAATCTCGTCCGCTGTGAATGCAGGGTTTTCCTCTTCTTGCCCAGTCCACTCACTGTATGGATCTATCTCATCCAAATCAATGAGCTCCTCTGATGTCGCCTCAACTTTTTTTGTGCGAAGCCGGAGATTGTATTGCACAAAAACCAAGTCGTTGAGTCTTTTTTGAGTCAACTTGTTGCGCTTCTTCGTGTGAATGGCCTCAAACAAACTCCAGTTGCGTTCACATCCAGAAGCGCTACAAGGTTGAGATAGAATTCTGAGGGCTAACTTTTGAAGATTTGGGGTATTCCCTCCCCAATCCTCCCACCAAGAACCTACAAACATTTAACAAGATAATCAAAAATTTATAATTAATTAATAAAATCAAATATGTAACTAATAAGTAACTTGGTAAACATTCTAAGTAACTTGGTATTACCTGGTGACTGTGTGGTTCTCCCTCGAATAGCTAGCGCTGATGAAAAGAGTCTCCCCCTACCATGTTTGTAACTCTGCAGCTCTAAAATAACGAGGTCCCTCGTCTCAACATCCGGTATCATCCTCTCAATACATGTCGAAAGGCCCTCCATAACCTCTCCATTCACATCTGTGAAGCTGTCAGAGTAGAAATACTTGGGGTTGAGGTAGTACACCGCTGCATGAATAGGTGGTGGAGTTGATTGTTCCACCTCCGATCAATAATCTCCCAAAAGGGACCATATCTGACGATATCCCCCCTGTAATAGTTTTGGATAGACTCTTTGGTCCTATCCATGGCCTCATATACAAACCCCATGGGGTTTTGCTCCCCATCAACCAAACGCAAAACTCTCACCAACGGCTCTGACACCTACACACAAATTAAAATGTAAGATTGCAAACTTACAAGTTACAATACATATTAGAAATGAAATAAAAAGTGAAAGTAGAACAATGTATTTAATATTTATAATTTAACAAATTAAAATAAGGAATGAAATATAAATCGAAGTTTGAAATTACCTTGATGATCTCTATAGCTCTCTTTGCAAAGATATCATCAAAAACTATTTTTTGCAACCCTCTCTCCATCAGCTTTCTTTGAATATTGTGAGTCTAGCCATGCTTGACTCACAAACATTTGTTTCAAAGATGTCAACAAACTAGAAATACTTTGCAACGTCAAGAAGTTAGTTGCAAACCTTGTGACACCGGCTCGAGCAAGTTCTTTCCCCTTTGTGTGTACTCTCATCAAGCTCAGAACCCAAGGGTGATTGTATATGTACTTCGTTATAGATCTTGCATCTTCTACAACCGGCCTCACCCAATCAATTTTGCCTATGTCCTCCAAAAGAAGGTCAATGCAATGAGCTGCACAAGGAGTCCAAAAGAGTGATGGATGTCTCTCCTGCAATAGTCTCCCAGCTGCCACATATGCTGCTGCATTGTCTGTAACAACTTGCACAACATTCTGTACACCAACCTCTAATACAACTGTCTCTAACATAACACTCAAATTTTCTGCATTTTTTATTATGTCAGAGGCATCAATAGATTTTAAAAACACCATCTCACCGTTTGAAGCTGCTAAAAAATTAACAAGGGTGCGGTTCCTTCCATCCGTCCACCCATCTGAAAGAATGGTGCATCCCAATTTTTTCCATTGTTTCTTGTGCTCTTCTAGCATGGTAGTGGCATCTGCAATCGCACCCTCAAGTAATTTTCCGCTCAAATCTTTTGGAGAGGGTGCCTTGTACCCTTTCCCTACAACTGTCAACGCTGTCACCAAGTACTCCCAGTATGGGCTCTTTGCCACATTGAATGGCAGGTTGTTGTAGTACCAAAATTTGCACAAGCTTTATCCACTTCCTCGTGCATATCTTTGTTCCAGAATGCACCATCCAATGAAGGTTGTGCTCCAGGTGTGTTCCTTGCCACAAAATAACTCGGTATGCCTTTGCTCGAACTCGATGAAGATGAGCCTCTTCCGGCTCTTCTTGATCGCATGCGTGGACCACGAGTAGAGCCCACAATTGTTGCTGCATCATCGTCTAAATTCTCTTCCATTGCAGCCCTAGGTCTAATAGCTTGTGCTATGGCTGCCTTCAACCTTGCGTTCTCTAGTTTTTTCTCCTCTAACTCTGCCAGCTCTGCTTTAATCTCTCGCGTTGCCTCTTCTGACACGTTGGGGCAAACTGTAACATCTCGGCAAGGAATAGTTGAAAGGTGATATTTCAAACGATTGATGCCTCCATTCATTTTCTTGTTACAGAAAGTGCAAAGAATTTCGCCCGCACAACTTCCACGTACAGCATACTTCCATGCTATGGAACGGCATTCGGAGAGGAACGGTCCCTGCTAGTGATCCAGATGCCGAACCTGATGCCGAGCCTGATGCCATTGTTAAACTCTAATCTGTAACACAATGCACATTTAAAAAATTAGAAAACGTAAACTTAATTTAATTTTAAAAACAAAACATGCCTGAATAAACAAATTTGCGTAAGTAAAAAAAATACATTACAAGCATTCAATTTTACATTACATGTATTTAGAATTACACAACGAATCGATTACAATACACATACATAAAATTTAACTAATTTACAATGAATTTGCGTTAATTAAAAAAAAAATACGTACCTCTAGCTGCAAATGAGTATTAAAAATTTACAAGTATTCAATTTTACATTACATGTATTTAGAATTACACAACGAATCGATTACAATACACATACATAAAATTTAACTAATTTACAATGAATTTGCGTTAAAATAAAATAAAATTACATACCTCTGGCTGCAAATGAGTATAAAAAAAGTACAAGCATTCGATTTTACATTGCATTGATTTAGAATCACAATAGGAATCTATAAAACCTAAATAATATATTCAAAATTTGGAAAAACTTCAAAGAATTAAAAAAAAAAAAAAAAAACCTACCTCCAAATGCAAATCTCCAAATTCTCTCCTCGAATTCGCTCCAAAATCCACTCAACACAAGCAATGCAAGCTCAAATGGTTGTGTGAGTGACAATGAGGGAGTTGAGGGCCTTAAAAAGAGCCAAAACCGTGTAAAAAGAATGTTTTTTTGCGTGTGAAAAGCGTGTATCCGTGTACAGGCCGCGTCTGGCGAGTATTTAGCACGGGCTCGCCGAGTTTTGGCGAGTACTCGCCGAGTTAACTCGGCGAGTACTCGCCAAAACTCGGCGAGCCCTGTTTTGGCGAGTTTTATGGCGATTTAAACCGGGTTTAGGTTTTTTTGGCGAGTTTTTCAAAAACCGGCGAGTTTTCGGCGAGTTTTCCATCTATGCTTTGGAGTGTCTACATCTCACGGGAAGAGAAAGTTGCAATCACAATGTTTCAACTCAACAGGAAGTCAAAAGCAGCGAACTTCATTCTCAAAGCATTCTCTCAAGATCCATCAGCAGCGAGCTCTTCACCAGTGGAAGCTTCCCCGTCTTTGGATCATACTTGTCTCTCCCCCTCCCTCTCTCTCTATCATTCTAGTCCTTCATTGGAAATGTACTTTTTCACTCTTTCATCTTATCCACTTTAGTGACCTTATAATTGTGCATTGTAAAAGTCCCTTTTTCACATATAAAAAAAGGACTTAATTTCATTCGTAAGGAATATGAAAGGGGTTACAAGTGGTGGTGGGATGAAAAGTCACATGGGGGAGAGGAAGAGATATTTTTGTAAGTTATCAATTAGAAAGGCTTCTCCATTCCAAAGGGTTAGCATTGGTTGATTGTTGTTAGTTGTTGGCCTTTGTATCACTACTACTACAAGCAATAAAGCTACATTTCTTCTATCTCCTTGCCTATGTTCTTCTACTCTCTCTACTTTCCAACTTTGCAAGCATTGTAATATTGTACAACCAAGAAGGAACTTTGTATCTTTGATTAATGAATCCATAGAACTTTATGTCTCTGATTTATTAGTCATGCTATTTTTTACATGGTTGATTTCTTCCTATTGAGTGTGGACCTACTCTAGCTAATGTGTGTGAAATCTGTAAGTCTACTCACAACATTAACCCCATCTCTCCATTTACCCATCTCCTCTTCAATTCTCTTCAAAGCAAATTCTTCTTTTGTACGTTGTACAAGCACTTTGCCACAGGTTTAGTGGAGTATTCTTGTGTGATCCCCAGCCTAACAGCCACCCCACAGTTCTAATTAGTTTGCATTCAATAAATGGGAGCTTCCCCATACCCAAGGAGAGGCTTAGCCCAGTGACTGTTGGTAAAAACCAATAATTTGCCCTGCAACAAATTATTTCACCAACACATACGTATTTGCCTGAAACCGCATGTAGGAGACAAGAGGACAGAAATTCAAATTTGATTAAATTATTCATACAAGTATATAGAAAAGTAATATGCCTTGTAAGTTAATAGAAATGCATTATAATTTTTTATTACACCAATAGGCATTACCAAATGGGAGTAACAGGTGCCTCAGCTGACAAGCAGCAGTCATCTGACGGCAGATAGTTGGAGGTGGGTGTCGTTGACGCATGACGTCATCCTATCTGTTTATTGCGTTGAAAATTTAATTGGAAACCCTAAAACAAAAAATGCAAGTCATTTTTGGGCATTGAGCAAAGTTTTTGAGGTGGCCGTCAATTGTCGGCGTGCTTGGTACGCAGGGGCTGTGCTTGTGACAGGGTTATCATGAAGTAATTGCCCTATGCTGCATGCAATCTTGTTCGTGATAGGTTTTTCTGTGGAGATTGTGATTGGTTTCATGCCTGTCTTGCACCATTGGCAGGAGATGTTCCTCTTTCCTGGCAATTTCTGATGGATGGGTCAAGGACAACATGTGCCCCTTGCTAATTTCATCGTCGTTGGCAAGTGATTCTGTCAAATAGATCTTATCAAATGAGCAAGTGGGCGTAATTTCACTTGAGTAAAAAGGTTTTGTGACTTTGATAGTGACTAGCGGCCTTAGGAAGTGTTTTGTGGCTCGGGTAAGCATCAACGGTCTCAGTTAAGCATTGGTGGTCTGGGCAAGGCATGTGCAAGGCATGCACTTCTGCTCTACTCAAGGCGTGCGCAACTTCAATGTGCAAGTCTAGTGTTTCTTGGCTTGAATGTTATGCACAAGTGTTGCATGGCCAAGGCAAATGTTGCGCGGCATATGCAAGCTTGCGTGACATTAGCAATGTTCCATTGGCTTTTGTGTTTTGAGCAGATAGGACATGCTTTTGCGACTTCCACAAGAAACAAATAAAGGCATTGAACTTTTGCACAATGTGCTTAGGAGTGGTACTACATTTCCCAAGTCTTTGTTTGTAATAACTCTCCGTATTTTTGGGCGACACAAGATTGCTCGTGAACCCGGATTCTCTTCCATCATTTAACATCTCTCTAAAATATAAAATCAAAACCTAAAACTTAGAAGTAAAATCTAATTAATTTATTAAAATACAATTGAAATGTGTAAGTAGTAGTATGTTGTGCAATAATTAATATAATAACATTTAAATATTATTAATGACAATTAAAAAAAATGAATTTATAAATTTTAACTTAACAAATGTTATTATGTTTGATATAATAACATTTGTAATATTATAGTTTATAAATTTTTACATAGCCGTTCAAATCTACAGCAGTTCAATGTTATTATGTTTGACATAATAAGATTATACTATTATAGTTTACAAGTTCATACATTTCTGTTCAAATCTACGACAGTTCATTGGTAAACGCAACATTATTCGATAATGCTGTGTTCAACAATGAATTGTTGTCGCATTTGAACGGAAATGCAAAAATAACCATAATGCCATAACTATTGTCAATAATAATATAAACATTGCAATACTAAAATAACCAAAAAAAGCATAACAAATGACAAATGATTCAACGAACTGTTGTGAATGTATCATTTGAATGGTGGTCCATGGTTTTTAGTAGTTACTATGGTGTTTAAATTAGATGATTGTGCAAATGAATGTATCATCCAAACTCATCACTTCTTATCCACAAGCATGTCTTTGCGAGATCTAGTGCTAAGGCAATTACAATGCGATATGTGAACTTGTGTCCTATTTGCTGACTGATGCTTATGTTCTGTTAAACAAGCCATGTATGGGTTAAAAGGCACAATCGATTCTTGAAAGTAGTGAGTAATTTTAAATTGAACAGTCAAAAATATAGGTCATAGGCTGTTGGTAACAAATGTGAGAGTTTTATTCTAGAGGATATGTAAAGTTTAAATTTAGGCTATTTTTTACGTCTCCTATGTGCATATATGCACAATAATATTAATTTTTTTTCTTTGGGAGAGCTGAACATCATCAATGCTATGCCTAGGTAAATCTACCATCTAAAGTCACCATTTAGTCAGTTGGTTTGTAGAGGTTGTGTGTGTCTTTGAAAATGCTTCTTTGTACACGTCAAACTGTAGTAAAATTGTTGTATGCATGACACCTCAAATAGGTCAAATCTATTATATTATCATCAATCGAAAAATGGCCATTGTAATCTTGGGTACTTCAATATTGCCTTCTACTGGTATATATGCAATAAGATGAATTTTCTCCTTTGATAGAGGTGAATTTCATCTGCTTCATGTCTTGGTAATTTTATCTTCGAAAGTTCTTATCCAAACACTTGGCTATAAGTTTTTTAATTAGATTAGGTAATAAGTAGGGATCGGCTCCCAAAGACCTTACATAAAAAGATACATCATGATAGCGTCCATAGAAAAGCAAAAAAGAGAAACAAGACCAAAAAGAGAGTTAAACAGGTTTAACTCGTGAGGAACTAGGTCCTCAAAACCAACATGCAGAACAAACCAAAACCCAACAGTGTGCAACACAGGCAGACACAGTTTGCAAACAGTCGGCAAAAAGCCTAAACAACCAACAAAGAGACTAATTTTTCTTGTGACATTTGGAGGGGCCGCCATGGGTACAAGTGGGTTTGGAGCATAAAAAGGTATATTTACATATTTGTAAAAAGAGAAAATAATATATATGAAATAGCTGTCTAATAAGAAGAGTGAGCGTGCATATGAATAACTTTGATGGGGTCTGTAGGTAGGGATGCATCCTTACACAAGAAATATTGATAACTATTAATTAGTAATTACTAGTTAGTTTCATTACATACCTTCCCACGTTGAAAAGGCTTTGTCGTTGAAGCATATGTAGAAAATATGCAATGAGATCATGATAAATTACTACAATAAGGAAGGATCAAATCAGGATCAATCCCTCCCAAATAAATCTTGAAAGACATAAAATGTTTTTTGTAAACTAAGCTAACACCTGAATTGCATTGACGTGAGACTGAGGATTTAGATTCTACAAATGTCTCTTATAATTTTGATTATTAAAAATCTCTTGTCAAAGTTGAGTACTCTCATAATAATGAGTGTGTTTGTCGGGTTCAACTTCCAAGTTTCACTAAATCTAGCTGGTAAATAGTTTTAGTTTTATCAATTTCATCAAGATTTGCACATTTTGCAATGTGTTGCATTTTATTTTCTATACAATAATAATTTGTAGCTGGTGGAAGAGCATTGAAATTTTAAAAGTTCATATTAATTTTAGTAACAAAGTGTTGTTTAGAAAAAGAAGTTCCTGGTTTTTGAACGACTTAGACTTTTTGATGATGTAGAAGGCTTCAACTAGAATCTAGTCTAGTAAAAGTTACTAAAAAACTTTATAGTCTTTGGCATTTGCTATGAAGGTAAGTGGAGATACCCCAATCTGGTAGGAAAGTCATTGGAGATAGAGTGATCTTCATGTTTTGTTACGAAGATCACTGCATAGAAGTTTACATGGCATTCTTACAGCCGAAACAAATTTTTGCAAAGCATCTCATATTATAACTATAGATTTGAGCTCCTAGAATCTTGAGATATTAACAAAAATCTCCCTCTTAGCACCTAGGAATAGCTCCTGATTCCTGGAGTAAATGTTTTTGCGTAGAGAAGAAAAAAGAAATGATATTAATTCAGTGAACTGCAACACTAGGTCTATGAGACTTAGGAAAACAAAAAGTACTTGAGAGTGCTACAAGGACTCCAAAACCAACATAGATAAAATAATGTAAAAGTAAAAGTAAATCAAGATCTAGATCTATATGTATGGAGAAAAAGAACCTAACAAGAGGAGTAAAACCAAATGGTTAAATCCTAGATGATTAAGTATATACAAAGCCCATGTATTTACAAAACAATCTTGTGGAAGGAAGGTCCTTGCTAAAAGGAAAGGCCTGGCTGAACAATCCTAGGAGGAAGCAAGAATATTATCTCTTAACATCCAAAGTCTGATTAAGCAGGAAACTCCTGCCCGTACCTCTCTTAACATCCATAGTCTATGATTAGTTAGATGTAGAATCTTTGGTATTGAATACTAATCTTGCCTACGTCGAGAGTATAATGGAAAATTAGGAACAACTGACTATGTTAAAGACATGAAATTTTATTATACTTTCACATAATGTCATTCAGCTATACCTCTGTGTAGTTTATCACATGTCTTCCTTAGAACTCTGCACATGACTTCCAGATTTAGGCATTTCTATTTGTTCATATCTTGGAGCATTGTTATTTGATTTCTCCATAAATTGACACATTTCAGCTTGGAAATAATGTGTCATGTTCAAATGAATGCTTTGAAAGTAACTTGAATGATATGAAAGATAAAATTGAAAAGAGAATGTTTAGAAATGGCATCAATGTAGATGACTAGGCTTTTTCACTGAACCTTATATTTTTGTTCTTACTTGCAGACTGAGAAATGTGGCTGGGAGTGAAGGCCGGTGAAGATATTAATGCAGGAGAATTCTTGATAGAGTATGTTGGAGAAGGTAATTTTTAAGTTATTTTTCTGGTGTCAGTACTCTTGTTATTGAATGAGCTTTGTCCTTGATTTTTTATTTATATGCGAACTGACTAATTTCATGTTGGAATATTCATTTCAAATCAAGTTATTGATGACAAAACTTGTGAAGAAAGACTATGGAAGATGAAGGACCGGGGTGAAACCAATTTCTATTTATGTGAGATTAGTCGTGAAATGGTCATCGATGCAACTCACAAAGCAAACAGGTCACGATTTATCAATCATAGCTGCCAGCCCAATACTGAGCTTCAGAAATGGTTAGATATTAGACCATACTAGTTTTAAGTCTAAGCAGTTGGGATCATATGTTTACATGTTATTCACTCTTTGTACATGGAATGTATTTAATGCAACTACTGTTTCAGGCAAAATGACGGCGAGACCAGAATTGGAGTGTTTGCTAAGACTGATATAAAGAAGGGGGATTTTGTCACATATGATTATCAGTATGTACACTGATACTCGTAGGAGCTTTGGCTTCTGTTGGTGAACATTGGATTTTGACACACAATATTTACTTGTTAATTTATGTGTATATTTTAATTTTAATATTTCTGTTTGCGTATAGAGCAGATTTCTTTTTGAGCTCACTATGACATATTTTGTGTTCATTTGAACTAAACGTACTTAAATTTACCTGTTTCAGGTTTATTCAATTTGGCACCGATCAACAATGTCATTGTGGTGCACCAGATTGTAGACGTATTCTGGGAGCAAAACCTAGCAGGCAAAAGTTGTCTTCAGATGCAGCAATGAGAATTGTGGCCCAGGAAGTGATTGTTCCCAGGTCCCTTAAGAATTTACATCTATGCAGTAATTATGGTCTAGTAAGTGTCCAATTCTTTCTGTAAATTCATCATTTTTTGGGTGTTTTTCTATATGATTATATTGGAGTATTCTACTGTTGCAAGTTTGCATTGTATATTATAAATTGTGTGCTCTGTACGGAATCTTGGATTTATATATGCAACTATATGGTATATTAATATGTTTTGTAGACACTTCTTTCAGAATGATTGCATATAATTTTTTGTTTATGGTTCCCTTGGATTTATTTCTAAGTTTTGTGCTGAATTGATGCATCTTTTCAAAGCATGTAAAATCTATATAAATCCCTGGCGATGCGTTTCAGCTTCTAACTCTTTGTATGTAGATTGGGATATGCTTCAAAACAAAATGTCAATTTCTAATAAGAATATTTTTTGATTTTGTAAAGTTTCTTTTCAAAACAGGAGAAAAAAAAATGTTAATTTATCAAAAAAATTACATCCACACACCTGCTTTCGAACTGTCAGTCATATAGCAAAGTTTACTAACTCCACAATACTAGGTAGCCCTAGGTGGGATACTACCAATCCCACAAGTCTTAAACATATTTTAATTTATTCTTGTATATCGAAATTGCATAAAGTCATAAAGCCTATAGCTAGTATATGATTCCAATTATCATGGCCAGCTTGAGAGAGACAAATCCCAATCCAAATAGTATGTATAGAAATAAAACCATAATCATAGTGGGTATAAAAAATTAAACAACGATCATTGGGGGCATTAAAAACCATAATGGCGAGGAGGCAGACCTCTGCCATTCACATTCTGGATCTCCATAGAAGGATGACATCTGGTCATAGGTGCAAGCCACGGTCCTTCCTCGTTCACCAGTTCCTCTATCAGCGGGTTAGAGAAAAGATGTTGCTTGAGGTTGTCAACAGTTTCTTTTGCCTGAGACCCACTATGAATCATATCATAAAGGCAAAAGAGGATCTGAATTACCAAAGCAGAGAGCCCATCTTTAATGCCAAACAAATCTGTGTCCTGGATAAATTTGTAGAAGGTGTCAATATCCTCTTCCTGTTTACCCACACCTGAATTAAAGTTCTACCATTTTAATTGTCTTTTAGAGAGGCTGTGACCTTTTCCAGTTCCACTACATCGTTACATAATTTCTCATATGCCGTGGCAGAGAAACATCAGCTTTTCCATCTACAGACTGGCTGGGCAGAGTTGGGGGAACCTTTTTGGGTTTGTACAGTAGACAATTATTATTAAAAACTTTTATGTTGGATAATCCTAACAGTTCTATTCAGACACAGCTTACTAGAGAGGTGTGACCTGACGAATAAACCTCCATCATTGGAGATTTAATTTTTTTGATTCATTTGAAACCAATATTTTAAAAATCGGAACCGGACTCGAAACGGACTGATGATTGGACCGGAATCGGACTGCAACCCCGGACTGTTTTAAAATTTACGAACTGGTTTACTAAAATATACATAAAATATTACAAAATGAAAACAATATATTTTAAAGATTCCAAACCATGATTATAAACAATTAGAGAAAAAATATGCAAAATTTGCTCATGTATATACCCTGCAAGGGTAAATATAGCAAAATGGCACCAAGTGCATTACTTATCTGAAACAAAATACATAAACAATGAGGCTCTAAATGGCCTATAAAGTCCAAAAAACAATATGCTAAAATCTACTACATGTTTGATATCAATCATTAAACTCAACACCACTGCTAAGAATGGGATCCTCATCCTCATCAATGTCATCATGTTCCTCTAGCTCAGACACATAAGACTCCTCAGGGACATTTGCAGTAGATGTAGTTACACGGCTAGTGCCTACCATGTTTGTTGCTACTAGTGGCTCATCATCCAAAGCCATCCACCCCAAGTCATCAGGATCAAACTCTCTGGGTGACTCTCTCCTACCCATTCTGATGTTGGATCAATATCATCCAATACAATGGGCTCTATATGATTCGGAGGATTTATTGGGTGTTGGATTTTTCTTAAACCTCCCTAAACTGTTACCACACTGTAGAGTGTTCTAAGACCTTTCCGGCGGTAAGCAGAACTCCAGAAACGGAGTTTGGATGCAGAAGTTATCGCGGGTCAAAGATGTGGTTTGAAAACGGTTCAAAATGGTCAACAGGGGAATCACACGTTGATGCTTGGCATATTGGCAAAATGTGAAAAGGTTAAAAGTTCGTGTTTGAGCACCTCCAGTCTTCGACACATGAAGAATTTGGTGGGCCCCGCTATTTGTTGGCCGAGGACCCTCAGACAGGTTCGACACACTCTTTTGTAGGAGGGGTGCCTTTGCCGCCTTTATTTCATATTGCCATTATCGTATTTTCGATATTATATGCCATATATCTCTCTAACTTTCTTGATGTGGGATTATTTGTATTGGAGAGAATGCTTTGCAGAGCTCGGGCGAGCTACATATTAGCTCGGTGGGGTGATCAACTCCCCACCGAGTTGATCACTTTGTTACCACATTGTTTGGGTTCAACATTATACCTTTCGTATTGTTTGGGCTTATCTATGGTTGGTTATCCTTATACATTGCTTGGGTTAAGCCCCTTATATGTTGTGGAGTGGATGGATATATATTATCCCGACAGGTTCATATATCTCGACGACTTAGCATTGGATGATTCAAACATAGTAGATTGGGATCAATATAACCAACAAACCATATGACTCGGCCCATTCGGGCGGTTTAAACTATGTTTGGTAGATCCCATATAGTTCGGCCCTCACAGTTTGCTGTTCAACAAACAGCCACAGTGACCAGCTTGCCCACATATTTGGTTAAAGCCACAGCGAACAACTAGCGAATCAACCTCAACGACTTGGCCCAAACTTGGGCGATTCAAACACTATGCATAGGCCACCTGTTACGTGGCAAAGTAAAAGAGGTAAGACGTGGCCGAAGCCACACATATAAAAGGTAGTGAAGCCCCGTTTAAACAACAAACTTGCCCCTTTCCCTATAGATGTGGGATTTTATCCCCACGACTAAGCAAAGCGACCCTACCAAAATGGTAGGCAGGAGGTTTGAACCTGCGACCTCAGCGGTGGAAGTCGTATCCACCCAACAAACTTGCCCAAGGGAGCTCAGTGGTATAAAAACGAGCTTGGTGGTAATTGAGGGGGAATTCAAAGAATGTGTAAAGGCAAAATAGAGCAAGTTGCAGAAAACCTCAATTTTGAGGCACTTAGGGGCAGAATTAGAACTTGGAGTAAAAAGCAAAGTTGCTTAGAATTTCGATACGAAGGCATTAGTGGTCTTCATTTTCCACAAAGTGTTGTAGATTTTCCGGTGTGGGTGTTTTTCGGTCACATTTGCACAGGAAGAGCACTGTGGAGCCATGGGTAAACTTGTGGACAGTTTTTGACAAGAAATCAGAGTCTATTAACCTGTTTTTTTAAGCTTCACTTCAGGTATAAAGGTCTATTGTCATTTTGGAAGAGTAATTGTACTTTTTTGGACTATTAATAGATCGATTCACTTTCTATGAATCCGGAGACGTAGCCTACGGGTAAACTCCATTATCAATATCTTGTTGTGGATTTATTTTTCAGTTTGTGAAGCTTTTGATTAGATAAAAATCATTAATTGGATTAATTGATTAAATTGGTGAAGCAAGCAATTGAATTTTAAAATGATTAATTGATCGTCAAGAAGTGTTTTGAAAATTGGGGTTTCAAAACACCCAAATTAGTTCAATTTAGCACTCTCGATCAATTTTTAGATCTGCAAATTTTAGAATCCAGAAATTGTTAAAAATACAGAAAAATAACAATACCATTTTCGGATCACTATATCAGGTCTTATGTTCAATAATTGGTTGCGCCTTAGTTGGAAGTTGTATTGCATGAAGACGAGATCATTTAACTGTTCTTGCAAACGGGGTCAATATAACATCATTTTAGGGTCAGGGTTGGAAAAAAGTAATTTAAAAAGCTAAAATTGGAAAAACAAGTTTTAAGGCAAAATTGCTGCCCAACCAGTATGGAATCGGCCGATTTGACTAGTTCCATATGGAACTAGCCAGTTTGACTGGTTCCGTATGAAATTGAACGGTTTAGTAGTGAACTGGTGGTTCCGTACAAAACTGGTCATTAGTTCGATTTTTCAAGCGGTTTGCAATTTTTTTTATGAATTGGTCGAACTAGAACCAGAACTAGAACCAAAAGGTTTTTAAAGCACTGTTTTAAACATAAGGAGCATGGTTAACTTATGTTGTAGGGATATTTTGTATCATGCTTATTTTTATGTGTATTTGTAAGCATTTTTCGTTTGGGTGTGCCTGGTGCCATAGTTTGAAGAATGGAAAGCCATTGTCTTGGAAATTCTATGAGGACACAAGTTTTAACAATCTTGAAAAACCTTGTTTTCTTGATAGGTCTAATGAAAATACCTCTGAGGATAGAATGAAGTATTTTCAAATTGTTCATAAGGAGCATGGTTAACTTATGTCATTAGTACAATCTATCAAGGTTTTGTAGGGATATGTAAGCATTTCTCGCTTAGGTGTGCTAGTTGCCATAGTTTGAAGAGTGGAAAGCCATTGTCTTGGAAATTCTACAAGGACACAAATCTTAAGAATCTTGAAAAACTTGTTTTCTTGATAGGTCTAATGAAAATACCTCCGAGGATAGGGTGAAGTATTTTCAAGTTGTTTTATATGGTAAATTGTATATGTAATACTACATAGCTAGCCATAGTTCAATGTTCACTATTTTTTGTTTTGAGCCGATAAATATCATGGAAATTTTGAATTGCTTTGTATATGATTATATTGTTTGTCTTTACTTAACTCTACCATTGGGAAGAGAGCAAACACTTTTTCCAGTTATGTAGAGGTGGGATTGTTGGGCCTTTATGGTTCATACTCATAGGGTTGGGGTGATTGTTCTTGCAATTTGGAGTGTTTTGATGGTCATTGGGATTACTTGCAAACAATTAGTGTGTATTTAGTTTATTTGAGATTGCAAACTGTACCAGGAGTCCAATAAGTGTCTTTAATACCTAGGGTAGTAACTTGGATGAGTGTAAGAGATGTGGCATGTGTTTGATCCTTGAGCCTCACCAAATCAAAATAAGAAAATTGTGGCACATTTGTACAAACATCGTGGTGAAGTATCCATAATAGGAAACTTGTGCCTTTTCAAGTCAAAAATTGTGGCCCTTGATTGTTTCTTGCTACCATAGTGTTGCAAGAAACAAGACCATTATAACTTGTGCACTTGCGTTCCAACACAACCATCCCTCTTACATGGTTTATAATATCTAAGAAATGGATTGTGATCTATTGCTTTCTAATTACTTTCTGAAAGTATTAGCAATAGGCAGTATTTACTTTCAATTTTTGGGTAGCTTCAATATTATTGCTTTAATGACTTAATCTAAGTTTTAACTTGGTACCATTAAAACCTGTTTGCTTGCATTTTTATTTACTTTTAATTTTGGTTAGCTTCAATATTATTGCTTTCATGACTTAATTTAAGTTTTAACTTGGTACCATTAAAACCTGTTTACTTGCATTTGAATCTAGTGCAAGAAAATGAGTTGCCTTTTTTGTTGTAAATGAATGATCTAGACGATGTGTGTAAAATTGTTTAATCAATATTTTGGGCAATTCTTTTTCATGCCTCGTTAGGTTTTGATAATATTGGATTTACTAATAGAGTTGCCTTTTTTGCATTTGAATTTAGTGCAAGAAAATGAGTTGCCTTTTTTGTTGTAAATGAATGATCTAGACAATGTGTGTAAAATTGTTTAATCAATATTTTGGGCGACTCTTTTTCATGCCTAGTTAGGTTTTGATAATATTGGATTTGATAATAGAGTTACAATTTCTTAATATGGCTTTTTTAGGATAAGATGCTGTGATGATCTTTTTCAATAAAATGTTTTGCATTTGAATTTTATCAACTGACCTTATTGCTTAGCTTTTGGATGATGTAGGCCTATTTCCACTGCTTATTTGAGGTGTTTGTTGAAGTAGTTAATTCTTGCAATGACTTATACACCCTCAATGTACACATGGTGTTTTGTTGCATGTCAACAAGTTTTGAGTTTTCAATATGGTGAGGTCAAATGTCAACATGCTCTAACTTGGTCTAGATTCATTTGTTGGTTTCACCATTATATGTTTGCCCTCAAGAATATAGAACTATTTTGGATCGAATGGGTCTTTCACAGTTTTAAATCTGATTTAAAGTTATTGGGAGTAGCAAATGCCATTTTTACACCTTAGGGATGTTGACGAATGTGTCGATCATACCTGGAATGTAAGGTATAAAAATCTTGGGGATGGTCTCTCCTCCAATCGTTAAGAGTGTCAATTATTTTTCGCATGTTGAAAGACCTCTTTATTTTCCAATCTTATAACCATTCCTCTTGAGAACCTTCGTAAGATAAGACCTTTCTTGTTCCAAGTACCTGTTGTCGAGAATTATTATAGCTCTACTAGCTAGAATTTTAAGGATCCTTGTCATTTGAGTGATGATGGTGGGAACTGGATTGCAATTACAGGTTTGGATGTGTCATATTTCTATAAAACTTGCTGAGCTGGTGACCCTTTGTCTTTTAACAAGCACATTGGAAAATAAATGGCAACAATTATCTTTGGCTTCCTTAGTAAAGTTCTAGTGATTTATTTGGGAATTTAGATGATTAAGGGATGCATCATAATGCTTCTTTGGTGTGGCCAATCAACATGGCTGTCCATTTGTTTTTTAACATTCTTCTTATAGCTGGAGTTCTATTCATTCTAACCTCCTATCAGGCTTGGCCTTCATCATGTTATGTTTCTATGGTATGTGTGCTCATTTTCCAACATTCCCCATTGTCCATGATCTACGTAGTTTCATGTTTACTATAACATGTTGAACACTTGCCCTTGTTATTTCCTCCTTTCATTCCCTTTCATTTGCTTGATTTTACTATCAACTACTCCTAGTTTTCTACAAGATAAATGAAACTCTCGAGTTTATATTGCACAATTGAACAACTATACTGCAATATCATGTCAATTTGGAGCATATAGTAGTAAATATTCAACTCAAAATGGTGAAGTGCCCCTCAACTATGAATTGTGCAGGAACGGGCTATAGATAATTAGAAAGGTGTAATGAGTTTTGAAAATGTAATTTATTTGTAAACATGAAAATTTCTCATTCCATTTGAAACAAATGCTTGTAATATTTAGGAAGATAATTGATAACGAGAATGGTCATTGTAGTTTTTGATTGGGATAAGTCTTTTACAAGTAATCACAAAGTCCAAAAAATGGCTTGGTAAAAATTCTTGTTAGGTTCTACATACACTAATTTCTTTCCTAGTTTTCCTAGTGAAACAATGTCACAAAATATAAGTAAAAATTCCATAACACATACTAAAGAAGCAAACTTGTCATGGAACTAGTTAATGTTCCACTGTAAAGCACATCAACCACCTTAGGCCGCCTGGGACACTCTTGCATCTAGAAAACCTTAGAAAAATAAAACTTGTTTCTTGAAGAGATCCAGGAAAGCAACCCACTTTCAAGAACATGGAGCTAAGTTTGGGTATCTCAAGATATAAGCCCGAGTCTATGAAGCTAAAATATATGTCTGAAAGCAGTATCAAGTCAAAGATGTTCAACACCACATTTAACTTGGACAATGTTTTGGGGAATTGTTTATCTACGCCGGATATTACCTTGGAGCATTATAGTCTACACTATCTCAACATGGTGGTTGACGTAAGCCTGAGTTTATGAAGCTAAAATATATGTTGGAAAGCACTATAAAGACGCAGACGTTCAACATTGCATTTAGCTTGGACAATATTTTAAGGGATTATCTATTAATGACGAATATTACCTTGGAGCATTATAGTTTGCACAATCTCAACATGTGCCTACGAAACCACCCTAAGCTGGTGCCCAAATCTATGATCCATATAAAAGTGGGATTAGTGGTTGTGTATAAGAAATATATCTTCAAAGGGATAAATGTATGTAAAAGAATTGACGATTAAACACGAAGGAGGCTTATCCCTAACAAAGTTGAGACTAAGAGGTAGGCTTCAAATTTATGTTTTTGGACCTGTTAGTTGAATCATCAAGTAGTTGTTAGTAGTTAAGATATTCTCTTGCATGCCTTCATATAAAAATTGGAAATTGGAGAGTGTCCTTGAAAGTAAAGATATCCTCTTGCTTGCCTTCATATGAAAGTTGGAAATTAGAGAGAGTATTATGGAAAGTATTGAAGAGTATAACATTAATTTTAGTAAGGTAAACCACAAGCTTGAAAAGTCCACAAAAGTGAGATCATGTAATTGCCTTTGCAAAGGTTAAGGAGAATGATCTAGTAAGCCCACACCATTAATGAAAGGGAATACAACGACCAAGACATGGTGTGAGGTACAACCATCCTTAACACGAGTTTTCTCTCTGAGGAAGCTGTCAAACTATATGGGGAATTCAAATAGAGTCAGCAAGAGAAGGCAACCTTGTTTGATTTTTGTAGCGCTTCAAACGAAGTTGGAGAATCTAGAACTGATTCATGACTGTCTCATAGAGCCTCACAGTGGTAGTAATGACGAGCATTGAGATAACTAAGGGCACATATCCTTTGAAAAAAGTGCTCGAGCACAAAGTCAAATGCATTTCTAAAGTCTAAACAACAAAAAAAGAATTTAAATTGTTGATGCGCCTCCTTTGTTATAGTCTAGAGGAAAGCTGTGATCAATAGCTTGGGGATTTTGTTTGAAGCCTATTTATACCCTTTACTTTGAGGTTATGATGCTCCAACTACTCAAAAAATAAAGTTTGGCAAACGTGAACCCAAATATAATTGTCTTATAATTACCTAGGTCAGGGCTTTCACGTGATTGATAAATGGGTTGAATAATGTGTTGCAACCAAGAACGGTAAAACCTTTCGTAAGCGGCTACATTATAAAATTCTGCATTGGAAGGATGAGAGACTCAACTATGCATTCATGGATATTTGCTTTAAGTCTCTCACAATATCTTTACTAGTGCACAAATTTTGAATATGCCCCCTATTGTCCCCAGTAGTAAATAGTATACAAGAAATTAGCTCGAAAAGGACAACTTGTTGCGGCTGAAATTAGGTAGAAGTCATAAGTGCTTGTTGAGGATTCTCCATTCCCATCTTTCAACAAACTGAATAACTGATTTCTTGTTATCATTTGTTTCATCCATCACCATTCCTTGTAGTAAGGAATCACATGATATAACAAAATTTGAATAGTTTATAAGGTAAATGGAAGGAAATCTCATTTTGGGCTTCCATAAGGCACACACAATTGGAGCAAATTGGTGTTTGGCATATCGATGGTGTAAAAAACAATCTTTATGTTTACCTTTATAGAAGGTCTTTTGTATAGAATCTTGAGAGAAACTGTTTAACTACTTAACCGATGCATATATAAAGGATGATGTCAAAGGATTGTAAAGTATGTCATTCCTATTTGTTGTGCCATCACTATTTTACAATTTCTAGAGTGACTAGATTGTACTTTATCATGGTATGACAATTATGCTGTATTGTTATTTGTGTATCTAAAAAATGCTTATTGTTCTATTGCTAATGTTGTGGTCTTCCGGCTCGAACATGACAAGCACAATTATCATATGGTAGTTGGCAAATGTAGAGAAGGCTCAAAGGTCAATACCAGGCTTAAAAAACATTGGGGGCTCTTACATCCAATGAGAAAATAACTTCATAGAGATCAACTTTACATAAATAAACATCTTATTCACAAAAAAGGTAGACTTTTTTTTTTTTAATTTATGCGGTAAAAGGTTCAACTCAAAAATGCATAACATATTGCAAATTTTACATAAGTAGGGGGTTTTTTCATTCCATAAAAAGACAATTTCATGGACATCATCACAGACATAAATTTATTGCAATCTACATGGTATATAATAAAATGCCTGGTGTATATAGTCTACATAAACAGTCTGGCAACAAGATGAAATACTTTGAAGATGCATGACTGATTGGACTAGACGGTGGAAAAGCTTGATAATATTGAGAAATTCCATATATAGTGAACTTCATGGACATCAATATAGACATAAATTTATTGCAATTTACATAGTATATAATGAAATGCCTGGTGTATATACTCTACATAAACAGTCTAGATTCCACGGATAATGATGAAATACTTTGAAGATGCATGACTGATTGGACTGGAAAATGTGGAAAAGCTTGATAATATTGAGAAAGATAGAATTTGACCAAAGGACCCTTGAAACATTCTTTCAATTGTGTGCATCCCTTTTTGAAGGCTATGCAATTTAGTTGTCTACACACTTAGAACAATAGGGAGTTCGAAGTGAACCTTTGAATGAGATCAAGTTAGTGTGCTTGTTCCCATGATTGTGATAAGGAGAGTTGTGGCAATTCTCAATGTGATAGTTTGTGTGTGATTTATGAAGGTTAAGATTGATTCCATTTAGACTCAAAACAAGTATGATGCATTGCAGAAATCAGATGTGAAATGTTTTAGGTATGCAAGGGATGACTTTGGGATTTCTTTGGTGCAATTGGGATGACAATGAGAGATGATGTCTCTTCGAGCATAGAGGTTTCCTAGGCTATGCAGAGGAATTGCCTAACCTTTTGCCTCCGAGAGGTTACCGTGTTGAAGTCAGACTCTTGATTGGATTCTATCGAGTTTCCTTCAAATGTCAGATCCCAACCTCTGATCTAGGACCAGGTATGGCCAAACAAGGTTATCTTGACGTGGGGGCAAAATCGTTCTTGATTATGAAAGGGTTCTATGATGAATATGTTGTGATATATTCATAGTTACCATGTTCGTATGAACACAGGCGAAATTCGGTTCGGAACGAATTTTCAGGGAAAACCGAACTTGTTCGCTAGGATCGTTTGGGTCTAAATTTTTTTTTCCTTTTTTGGCAATTTTTTTTTTTGGATTTTTTTATCACAAGGAGAGAAAAATTTGCCATTTTTGGAAAGGGTCTGGGAAGATGTAGCAGCAAAAACTTGCATGTGCCATAACTTTCATTTTGTGGCTCAGTTTCCGGTGCCGTTTTCTCTAAAAGTGTATATTTTCTCGAGCTCTACGCATTGATGGCAATATTTTTCTTATTTTCATAAAATCCATTTTTGCACCTTTTTTGACCTAGCAACTGCTTATTATTTAGAGACGTTAATAATTTAATAGCAATATGTAGAGATTAATACTTAATAACTAAGTTACCGAAACGTTTTGGATACGGGAGCGGGAGCGGGGTATCCGATACGCGGAAACGGCAAATTTTTTTTTGACCCCGGATACGGCGTAGGATACGGCAGTACAAAAACTATATAAAAATTAAAAAATATATAAATCTCAACCTTCTAAATAGGAATTTAATTATAAACCACATATGTATATGAAAAACAAGATAAAAGACAAGTTATACTATTAACTATAAATTTATAATAATGTACAGTATATACAAAACGAATAAAATTAACTTCAGAAGATTCTTTCAGAAGATTGCAAGAAGTTGCTTGGTCCAAAAAGGTGCAAAAATGGATTTTATGAAAATAAGAAAAATATCGCCATCAATGCATAGAGCTCGAGAAAATATACACTTTTAAAGAAAACGACACCTGCAACGGAGCCACAGAATGAAAGTTATGGCTCATCCAAGTTTTTGCTGCTACATCTTCCCGGACCCTTTCCAAAAATGGCAATTTTTTTCCATACTTGCGTTTTTTTCACCGAAAATCCAAAAACGGAAAAAATTGCCAAAACAGGAAAAAAACGAAATCGCGCCCAAAAAGGAAAAAAACATGGAAAAAATTAAAAAAATTAAAAACGCGTGGCCCGCTCCCTGGCCGCTCCCGCGCGCGCTCCCGCTCCCGCTCCCGCTCCGGCCGCCTAAACCGGCGTTTCCGGTAACGTAGCTTAATAATAGTAATACTTGAATTTATTACCAAATGTTTAAGTTACTTTAGTAACTAGTTACATAAATTTAATTATTTTGGGTTTAACTTTTAGTATATTATTAATAAGTATTTTAGTTTTTATAATTTTTTTGGTAATTATTCATATTTTATATTTTTTAAAAATTTATAATTTTTTCGAGCCAAACCGAACTGAACCGAATTTTTACAAATTTCCGAACTTCCAAACTTTTTTCCCTATCCGAACAACCCGAACTTTTCGAACATGGTAACTATGGTTATATTTATCCAAAATAAAATTCGTAAAATAAATGGGCTATAGCTGCAGGAGATGTTATCAGTGGAGAAGTAGGATGAAAAATGACATCCTGCAATTGCCTTTTTGAAACCTTTAAGTGTGGTCCTGAGAATGCCTTGACTTGCCACTCTATCATCTCGAACTAGATTTTTTGGTATGTGAGAATAGAGGGAGGAGGAAATAGGAAGAGGAATTAAGGCACCAAATGACAATAGAGAACCCTGTGCACTTACAAGCTGCATCCTAGAAATTTAGTGCATAGAGGGAAGGAGTGCAGAATATGGATGCGTGAAGGAAGCACATACTGAAGATGAATGTACTGAAATTGATTGTAGAAAAGTCTTTGAAAGAGACTAGAAGGGACTGAAAAAGGCCAAAATGCATTCATATTGATTGGATATGGGGATAATTTATAGGCTGAAAACAGGTAGAAACAATTGCAGGACGGACATAACCACTCAAAAAGCCGATTCCAACAGTTGAAAACTTATTCTGGGCAGTCTGCAACAAAATTGCCAGTTCTTTAGTGAAAGTGAATACAGCATTGGTGCTTTGAGAAGAAGTGCTGGTGCAGCACTTGAATGTTAGAACAAACCGCCAAAGGTCCCAAAAAGTATAACATTTGAATTTTGGGAGAATTAAGAGTCGTATTGAGGAAGTGAATACTTGATTTCTAAGCCTTGGGTTCTGGTGATGTTTTTAGAGGCTGTAGATGAGTGACAATCAAGGTTTGCAGAAATGGGATTTAAAACAAATCCTAAAAATTGACAAATACAATAGCTTGCCTGAAGAAAAAGGTGGTGTAAAGAGCATGTAAAAATGCAACATGTGACAAAATTATGGGAAACTGATAGGTTTAAGACCAAAAACAACAAAAATGTAAAATAGCGACAAAAACTGACAGTCCAGAAAAAGAAGTCAAAGCAGGCCTAAATTGGAGGGGACAATGATCGAAAGTGTAGAGAAGGATGAAGTACAACATCCGACAAGTTTTTTTTGTGGTAAATCAAGATATTTAGAACAAAAACCGAGACATAAAAAGAGATAGTTATGGGTTGAAAGACAAGAGAGTGTAAAATAATTGGGAAAGGGATGCTATAGTTCGAGACTTAAGAGCAAATATTTGAGCATCATTTTTAGACATTGGGGAGCATATGGCACTCAAAATAGGTTGTTTTTGGGTCATACACCTACCACAAAGACTTTGAAGAAAATGTCGTCGGTGCATATGCCTCTCACACCTTTTGATGAATGAGAGGTTGTACTTCAACACTTATATGCCCTTCATGAAGACTTTGGTACAAATTCACGCAAAGTACATTACACAATAATCTCACATATAATACTAGTTGAACACTCTATTACTTACTTACACAGACACAGATATATATAATCCCATAATTTAGGAAACAACTTTAGCAACAATCTATCCACAATCCTATTTTATGTGTAGTTGTTGTAACAAATACAACTAACACGAGATAATATTTATCTACCCACAATATATCATTTTATCAACCCATATAAAGGTGCACACATGGTAGAAAAACATTCACACACTCATCTCTAGTACGCTCACCCCTGTGGCATGTCCAATTTTGTGACTCATGACCTTGATACAAAAGAAAGACTCCCTCCTTCCATGGTTTTAAACAGGCTTACCACAAACCTTGATGTGGAAAGGTCCCATCAACTGTCCACCTTGTGTGGTTTTTTTGATCTCCCACAAACCTTTTCAAGATCCATGAATTGTCTTACACTGGTGCTTTGTTTTCTAAAACATTTTTACATAAGGGAAGTACATAGGAATCACTACTCACTTATCACCAATCTGAACAAGAATACTCACATCGGAAAAGATTTCACATTACATCTATGAGAACAAAATGTTCTTAATTGTAGCCACTATTGTTGATCCCTGCCACTCGATCTCGATCAACATAGACAACTGCCACTGCCACTGGAAGCTGCTTTTGACTTTAGCCCGTTTGGCGCAGAATGGAAATGGAGCATCGGTGTTATGTTCCCCCCCACAATGTGAAATTTCCACTTAGGAACACTGATTGTATTGTACTGCATGCTACTGTATGGATCTTGCTACACATGATCACCATTTCTAGTGAACGTATTCACCGGTTGATCATCTTCCAACGAAGTACGGCAGTCAGAGGATCTTCCTATACAATTATTTCCCAGCATCCACAGTACACACCGCTCAAAGTGGAAAACTGAAACAAACTGCACAATTGAAAATCAAATACTCACACCAATTTTTTTTGCCACCATAACTGATATGCGGCCCTGTCATTGGCGACTGACGCGAGGTCGCTGATTGGCCTCCATCCTCCTGTGCCTTCGTCCTCCAGTTTGAAGTTGCTAACTCATCTTGATTTGGATTTGAGGCTCAATTACAATTCGGACATCGGTTTTAACCAAAAATGTGTCTGTAAGGTAATTTTTTATTTATTTTTCAGACTTCTAAAAGGACTCAAATTTTATTTTTTGACATTTGATCAAACTCAACTTTAGACTCTTTGATTGCATACAAATGTCTACAAAATCTGGACACTTTGACACTTAATAAAAACGACAACACATATAATGTCAATTTATTTGAACTTTTGACACTAATATTTGAAATACAAATAACTAGAGGTGACGATTGACTAGACAACAAATAATATAAGGAGACTAAAGACCCAATGACCAACTATAATCTACTATATCGATTCTTATGGACCTAATACTTAATAAGACATATAAATACTAAAAATATTTTGGACTTAACAGAAGACTTAATTTAAAATGCATCGACTTGAACATTAATTAAATTTTTCCCTTATAACTAATTTAAGCAATACAAGGAATACAATTACCACACACGGGCATGGAGGATGGTGACTAATCTGGATGGGAGGTATTGCTCAATTTTAGCAACGTGTCAATCTCCAGTGCAAATTCTTCAACAAGCACATGACAGGATGTATTTACATTTTTGTGATGTGTAGACTCCACATGCTTCCGTTGCGCACACAATTGACGCAAACACTGCTACCATGCCAAATTGGATCATTCTGCAATGACAAGTATTGTAGTAATGAGTCGTTGACTGGCCTATAGATGGCTCATACATGGATTTGAGAAGAATGGAAATTATCTGCTAAATACAAATACTCTGACAGAAGTTTAAATGCAGGTTCATTAACACAAAAACTTCAGATTCTAGACACAGATCCTAACAGATGTCATACTGATACAACTGCCGATTGGAGATCAGGAATGCGCAGGGATATGGAGCAGGCTGAGATAAACATGGAGATTGCTTGCCAAGGTACTTTTGAGGGCTGACCCTGTTATGAAGAAACCAATGCAGACAAAGTTACAGGCTGAGATAAACATGGAGATTGCTTGCCAAGGTACTTTTGAGGGCTGACCCTGTTATGAAGAAACCAATGCAGACAAAGTTATAGGCTGATGATCCCGAAGTATCTATGCAATCGACCAAATGAAATTGCAGTTCCAAGCTGTAATGCTCATGCTTAGGAGCACAAAATGATGATCTACATATAGATGCATGCACAGAGAAATTTAACAGATCTAAATGCACACAGATGTACTCTTGTTTGCCAATGAAATTAACACATTCCAAACTGCGGTCAAACAATTCATGCATCAAAAAACTCCAACATGGGTTTCAGGCCTGCAACAAATGGAGCCCAGAGCTGCAGAGAGGAGCTTGTCAGAAGCATAGATCACACATGCAAATAATAACTAAATCTACACTAATATGTTCATATCGCATCACAAAAACTCGATATTCTGGGGCAAGAATGTTAAAAAACAACAGTGCCCCTATTTCCTTCTAATTCTTCATAGTAAAACCTGCTCTAAAACTGCCCGCTCTGATACCAAATGAAGACTTTGGTACAGATTCATGCAAAGTACAGAACACAATAATCTCACATATATTACTGGTTGAACACTCTATTACATAGTTACATATATATAGGCTCATGTTGCTCCTATAATCTAGGAAACAACTTTACCTGCAATCTGTCCACAATCCTATTTGATGTGTAGTTGTAACAAATACAACTAATAGGAGATAATATTTATCTATCCACAATATATCATTTTATCAACCAATATAAAGGTGAGTACTAATATTATTTTTCCTAACACTTCATTCTGTTAATATCTGAATCAGTAGTATAAAACAAGGCATAAAATGTCTTTTTGGTTGTTTTGGCCTTAAGTAGGCTGCTTTTGCAATCATAGGTGGACAAGAAGAGTCTGTAGGCCAGATTAAGTCAAAACCTTTTTAGGCCTTATTCGAAAAACATGACTCGGACTCAATAATAAGATTAGAACTGTATAGGGGATTTTTCTGTTTTTCAATTACTTTAGGGACTGTTCTGATAACCTTTCCTTTCCTTTTCAACTAGTTTCCATATAAGGCCCAATTATGTGGTTTTACTATTGCACCCTACTGATATTCTAGGATTTAGATATGTAAATGATTCTGATTTCCTTCTCTCTCCTCTGCTATTCTTTTATTTGGGGTGTGTGTTCTTGAGAGGTTTTGTTATTTGACTCCAAAGTGATATCTATCTCTAGGAACACGAATTCCAGGGTCATCTCTAATACTATTGTTGCGTTGAATTATTCCCTTGGACGCTGAATCTAGCAGTGTCCATGAGCTTGTAGAACCATGCATTGGGCATTAGAGATGAAAAATAATAGCAATAAAATAATACACAAAAACAAAGATTTTATATTGCTCACAAATGACCAAAATGGGTCGTTGGAAATTGTAACTCTAAAGAAAAAGAAAATTAATAGCAACAAAGTAGTGCATATTGCTTCTCCCACCAAAGAAAGGAAGATTTTTTTTTTACTGAAAATTAAAGGTAACCTTGCAAAATTACATGACACCAGCTACAAGTATATGAATTGTGGGAGATATAACAATGGCAACTCAACTATTCCCATAGGCAATGCTGACTGACATAATTAATTGAAGGGTATAATTTGGGAATTAGAGAGATTATTAGTGTGAAATGAAATCCCACCTTAGGGATATGCCATTGTATAAACAGGTTGTAGAATCATGTAAGGACTGCTGTATATTAATGTAAGATACAAGCTTGAAAATGCTCTCTAGATGTAGGTGGCGATTTCAAACTTATGCTTGAAATTACATTGGGGGATGGTCTGCTTGCAGTGATTGAAACATTGTAACATAATATTTTGGACTTTGTCCCTGGGAGCCTCCTTAGGTTAAGACAAGCCCCCCAAAGATTTTAGCCATGTAGAATTGTAGACGTACCTGGGATGTACCCAAATATTCAAATTTTCCAGATGAGAAGAAAGGATGCAGAAGATTCAATTCCAGAATTTCTGAAGCACTAATCAACCTTATCAGATTTAATGGTGCTACACGGTCAAACCAAAGGAAAGGGGGAAAATCGATTGCATAAAAACCGGATAGAATTCTCATTTGCAGCAATTGGTTGAAACTATTACAAAGAGCAACCCAATTCATATTGAGATTATGTGGCAAAATAATAATGATTTTTACAGGAAATTACAAGAATGGTGTGAAGAGGGTAGGAACATCATAGGACACTAGATGTTTCAATTTTGAGAAAAAAATTCCAATTTGAAGACGAAGATCATTGATTGGAATAATAATGTCTTCAAGAATATCAAAAGAGAAAATTGTCATAGAAAAACTAAGCCAGGTTCAAAAGGCTATAAGAGATGTTGGTCATCCAACAAATCGTGCTCATCAAGAACAAATTTTGATAGATGAACTGATAAAATTTCAAGACTGGGAAGAGCACTACAGGAGGCAAAGATCCCAAAAGTCATTGAATAAAACTGGCAGACATGAACTCTTACTGTCACAAATCTGTTTTGAACAGTCAACACAACTCAACTTCATCAATTATTAAAGAGAACAAGCAAGTTCTAAGAAGAGTTTTTTGGAAAAGGGTTAAAGTGGGGGTTTTGAAAGGTCCCTCAACCTTGTACAAAAAGCCCTTACGGCTGGATATAGCAATGAAGCGCTACATAGAGAAAGCCACCAACACCCACAGCCGCAGCTGCAACCAGTTTACACAGGAGGATCCCATGCGTGGAATCGAAGTTTCATTTTAGATATAGACAAAGCATTCCTTTTTCTTTTAACAACTGTCCAATCATCACTCCTGTTAGGATCCACATTTTCATCTGCGTGAGTTGGAAGCCGACTCTCAAAGGCAACCAAAATTCCATCATTGGGCTCCTAAGTTTTAATTTGATTATAGAACAATTAGAAGCAGCTCCTAAAGGAAGTGACAATACCTGATCCACCATAACAGATCCAACAATTGTCGTCGAAGGGGGGGGGGGGGGAACATGAATAGTAGTCGGTGATGGGGGGGGAACATGAATAGTAGTCGGTGATTGGGTCTTCTTATCGTCTAAATCCTTTTCTTCACTAACCTTTGCCGGATCATCTGTAGAGGGAACATGTTCATCTTCAACAAACAAAAGATTTTGATGAGAATCCTTCCACCAATAAAGTTTTTTCTTCTAGCTTTTGCTTTACTGACAGGCAATCTAAAGCAAGATGCCCTAGGGCAAAACATTTCTTGCACCTGAAGGGAAAGCCTTTATAATCAAGGGGTTGTTACCAAACTCTATCCAAGACTTTGAGGTCAATAGAAGCAGGTAGATCAAGCAAGGTATAAAATCTTTCCCAAAGCATTGCCTATAGCAGTCAAGCTTTCCTCGCCCCAAAACTGTAGTGGGAGATTAGGTAAATGAACCCAGATCGGCTTGACATTGAAAGTAGCGGTAAGTGGATTGAAGGTAGGAAACCATGGTTTCATCAATAGGTGATGATTCTGAATTTCCCAAAGCTTGGAAAAAATAGAATCCCTATCTTCAACAGAATTAAAAGCCACAGTAAAAAACCCCTAGCACAAGGGTAAATGTCAATCCTACTTGACACAAGAGGACGCCAGTTTGCCGAAATCCATGAGTGGAGGAGCTGAAGTCCCAGCCAAAGGCCATTGAAGTAAAAATCCTTAGCCTCTAACACCGAATCCCCAAGGGAGACTAAGGGAGAGGACTTAGTAGCAGTGAGGGGTTTAGAAAGAGAAGAGGCCGAAACCGCAACAAAAGATCACTTCCCAAAAGCAGAACCCAAGCCCACCTTCCTATCCTGAGCGGGCCGAGGGGGAAAACAGTCCCCCTGCTGCCATTGGAGAGGCCAACATTGTCAGGGATAAGAGGAGACTGTGCGGCCTAAGGGCTCAAACCGCTAGCAGGAAGGGTGCCGTTGCTAGTCCCAGCCGTAGAAAGAGAAATGCAACAGGGTTGTAGAGAGGAGCCTTGAGAAGAAAACGCGGAGAGGACCGTCATTCCTTCACTTAATTTTTTTTTTTCAGCTCTACTTTGCGGTTGATAAGTTCTAAGCAGAGTTATCTAAGATTTCGGGACATCATTTTTGGGACAACAATTGTTTTCAAATTTTGGGAATGACAAGGGGACAACTGATAAAAAATATATAATATTCATATATAGTACAAATATAACATGAATAATTCAAGAAACTAAGACTTAAAATTGAAAGTTTGAAGATTGAAACCATTAATCAAATTATTCGTCACATAAGCCAAGGCCCAAAATGCTATATTTAATATTCAGTGTTCATATTTCAATGTTTAATATTGAGTCATTGACATTAATGTAGAAATTAGAACTGAGAATCCAAGATACATTAATACGTCATACTAGATAGCGATAGAATGATACATCAACAACATCAATATGACAATGAAAAATACGTCTTCATCAATCAACATGAGAAGAGTACAACTACATATGTTATTATGTGATAACTCATAATAACCCAACATGGCAACTCAATAATCAGATTCCATTGAGGGAACACTTGTGAATTGCTCCTCGTCACTAAAAGTATCTGTATCAGCATCATCTACATATGCAAAGAGGATCTCAACTAACCCTCTTTGCTCTTGATGTTTGTCAATCTGCCTTTAATCCTTAGGATCTACATCTCACTGTAATGTCAGGCTTTCCTTGTACATAGGTGTCTTTCGATCCATGAGGCAAAAGGCACTATATACAACAACAAGTTTCTTCGCTCTCTTAGAGGTTAGTCTGTTTATCTTAAGAGAGTGGATCCACCCATATGTTGACCAATTCCTCTCAGAAGTAGAGGAACTAGAAAATCTAAGAAAGAGGGTGAATGGCAAGTGTAAGTAGCAATTCTAGAGGTCCATACAATTGCCACTAACCAATTGGACTCTCTCGTGCCAATGTGCCCCTGTCTATCTTTGTCGAAATTTTGTAGTCTTCTAGATAAGCTAAGTTGAGCCAAACAATTTTGACTCGTGTATCATCCCCACTATACTTTTTTTAGGGCTTTCAAGAAACCCTTCCTCACCTCCTCATCATCTACAAGAACAAATCTGCTGGGTCTCTTATGATAAACTTCGGAATTAGTGCACATGTAACCATGTGTAAAGCGGTGTTCAACTTCTCCCATCTCCGCTCAATGATGGGCTGAATATTGTGATGGTAGAACTCTAAGGTGGGGTCCCTTGCCCGAATAACAACCTTCATCTGGCCAAGCATGCTATCAATACATTCATATATCTCACCAAGGTTGGGTCTAGTGTTTTAAAAACCGGTCAAACCGGAACCGGAACCGGCTGGTTTGACCGGTTTAACATTTTAAAGCACGAACCGTTTAGTAAACCGGATCGGTTGACCGGTTTTAGCCCAAACCGGCCGGTTTTGTACGGAACCGGCCGGTTTGGGCTAAAACCGGTCCGGTTTCATCCTGAACCGGCCGAGTTATGTAAAGACAACATTTCTTTCCTTTTTTGGATTTTTGGTGAAAAAAACACAAGGATAGAATAAAATTTGCCATTTTTGGAAAGGGTCCGGGAAGATGTAGCAGCAAAAACTTGCATGTGCCATAATTTTCATTTTGTGGCTCCGTTTCAGGTGTCATTTTCTCTAAAAGTGCATATTTTCTCGAGCTCTACACATTGATGGCAATATTTTTCTTATTTTCATAAAATCCATTTTTGCACCTTTTTGGACCAAGTAGCTTCTTGCAATCTTCTGAAAGAATCATGAGCTTTGATTGCCTGTACACAATTTAGTATTTAAAAATACCGGATAGCTTTCCAAAACTCGGCGAGTATTCTGGTCAAATATTGCCGAGTTTTTTTTTTGGGGTCTGCCGAGTATTTGCCGAGTGCGAGCATTCCAACTATCACTATATACATGAGCAAACTTTGCATATTTTGTGTGTAATTGTTGGAATCATGGTTTCTAGTTTTTCAAATATATTGTTTTCTTTAAAAATGTAATTTTTATGTGTTTTTTAGTAAACCGGTTCATAGAGTTTGAACCGGTCCGGTCCAACCCTCGACCGGTTCCGAGTCCGGTTCCGATTTTTAAAACATTGGTTGGGTCTATCACAATCCCAATAGTACATCACACTGAAAACTAAAGATGCAATGTATCTGATGTATCTCACATTTGTGCAAAATATCTCTTTCACCGCCACTACTTTCACATTCTTCCCCTGGTTTTTATTGGACCCATCACCCCTAGACCACTTTGATGTCATTACCATACATTGCAAAGACTCTTGCAACTCAACCATCTTATCCAAGAAAAATAAAGTAAGATGTAAAACATGTTTCTATTGGCCTAAGAAATTCCTTTCTTGAAAAACTGTGAAAGAGTGCCAATGATATATGGTGGTTACAAATGAGCATTTGCACATCTATAGTATCTGCCTCTACACTTGTGACCCAATCAAATTTTCCAATGTCTTTCAGTGCATTGTTCATGTCATGCACACAACATGGGGTCCAAAATATATACCGGTTGCGAGCCTCAACGAGTTTACCTGCTGCCACCTATCACAATCTGCACAATGTTGGCAGGGCCAACCTCTTCAATGGCATCTCGGAAAATGGTGAATTGGAACTCTGCATCCTTCTTTATTGAACAATCAACTGTCCTAAAAAAGTAAGGACCCTCTTTGTATGAAACAATTATTTTTAAGAGTGGGTGGTGTCTAATATCTTTCCACCCATCCATGATGCTGTTGTAATCGTGAGAGACCCATGTGCACCTCATTTCCTCCATCAATAAGTTAACCTTGTAATAGTTCATGTCTAAGATTGTGGTGCTCAGCTTCGTGTCTCCTGGGGGCACATAACTTACACATGCTTTGTCTACTTTAGCCATAGCCTCCTTGTAATAAGGAGAACAAACAACATGCAATGGGATGGGATGCCAATGGCATAAAAGAATTTTCCAATGGCATCATTAATCTCTTCCCTAGCCTTTGTATCATACATATCCACAATTGGATTGGAGGCCACAACCTTCCTCTTCCCCCCCCACTACCAAAAGCATCCACTTTGATCAGCTCATAAGCTGTTGGAGTATTTGAGAAATCACTCTTAGAAGTTTTCAGAGATCGAGAACTAGAAATGGTGCCATTAACACCACAAGCACTAACTGCTGGAACTTTTTGTGTTGTATCTCCATTATACAACCTCACTATTTCTGCACTCTTCAAGTGATAACTGTCTACATAGGCCTACACCGTTCCCCGAGATGTGCAATAAGTGTGCATCCAATCTAGTTATGGTACCCAACCAAGTCAATGAGCATATATCATACTTCCATGTTTTAGTCCCCCGTTAAATGTTTGATCTAAGACACTCAACATTTTGAGCAAATTGTTTCAAAGTTTTCTTTTGGTCGAACGATCATCTAACACATTTGCTCAACATTGTGGAGGGGCAACTAAACTTTTCAACCCTCCCATGTGAACTATCGGGTGTTCTTTCTCCTTACACACCCCACCCATATCATTATTCATTTCAATCTCACATATAACTTCATAGTTGCTGTCTGAACTCATTTTGGGGTTGCAAAAATTAAAAAATAGCAATATAATTATACATTTAAAATTTTTAACACACTTTGCAGTTGGAATAAAAAACAGCACCCTTATTTAAGTTTTTAAATTTTAACCATGCTTGCATTTAGAAATTAAAAAAAACAGCAATGCACATATGGCAATTCCCCTTGTTCAACCCATTTTAATTTTAGAAATAATAACTAAAAATCAGCAATGTATGCATTTTGACATTAAAAACAACAACAATGCCCTCTTTTGTTTAACGCATTTTGTTACTTGCATTTGAAAATAGAAAAAAGGCAAAAAAACAGCAATGCATCCACTTTAAAATTTGAAAAAACAGCCATGCCCTCCTTTGTTTAACCCATTTTATTTGTTATATTTGGAAATAGAAAAAAACTAAAAAAAAACACTGAATGCACATAGAAAGGAAAAACATCAATGCCCTCCCTTGTTTAACCCACTTTGAACTTTGAAGTTTGCATTTGGAATTTTAAAGAAAAAACAAGCAGAGGATCATTGTACATACCTCTTGCTACTTGCTCCTTGTCTTGCTCTCTCTTGCTGCTTCACTTGCTCTTTGCTCTTTTCTCTGTGTGATTACAATGAGTGTGAGTTGTGTTTTTTAGAAGTTTTGGGAGCCTTTTAGGTTTAGGGTTGAGTAATTAGCTTTTAGGTTAAAGATAAGAGTAAGATTTTAACTTTTTAAAGAGCGAGTTGTGTTTTTTATAAGTTTTTGGGAGCCTTTTAGGGTAAGGGTTGAGTAATTAGATTTTAGATAAAGATAAGAGAAAGTTTTTAACTTTTTTAAAGAGTATTTTTTTAGTATTATAAAATAGTGTTGGGTAGTAGGGGTCGCTGGGATGTTCCTCGACCATCCCGGTGACGTGACAACATCCCCTAATTTCGAAAGCATCCAAAACGTCCCGGGTGTGTCCCTTATACTCAGGGGATGACCCTTTTTTTTTTGCATTTTCCTAGAAGTGGGGGGACGTCTTGTCCATGTCCCCAAGTCCTCGGGACCTCATAGATGGCTTGGGGATGGGGTTTTGCGTCCCCGCGTAACACTGGTTTTAAGTGTCCTAAAGAAATAGTTGAATATGCTATTGCCTACTTCAAAACTCTAGTCACCAAACAAAATGATAAGGAAGACGGGGTCTTTCTTTGCAACATTTGAAAATGGATCGAAGACAATGAGAACGTGCAACTCCTACAGCCATTAAAGGAAGATAAGATAAGATAAGATAATGTTATTAATGTCCAACACATGACCACAAAAGTAGGTCAATGGGACTGCAGAATACAAAGCAAACGAACCTAGCATGAGGACCCAAACGATTCACCCGAAATACAATGAGAGAAGGAGAGGAGGAGAAGGAAACAACAGAGGCCGAGAGACCAGAAATGAAGAAGAGAGAGATGACAGTGTGGGGAGGGAGCGGAAGGAGCAACATCCTCAACAACATCACCTAACACTCAAGGCCGGATGGGAGTAACTGGCAGTGCGCCGACGACAAGAAGCAGAGACTGTGGAATGCCTAGGGAGCTGGTGTCCGGGAGGAAGGCGGTGCCTCAAAGTAGGCCCGGTGGATCGCTGTCTATGTGGAGGGGCCCTGGGACATGCCTGAGATAGGGAGCCTCAGGTGAAAGGAACGAAGTCACAAGACTTGACGGACCTAGACTAGGGGTCCAAACACGTGACCAAATACCGCTTAGCATCCCTCACCGGGGAGAGCAACGGGAAGAAAGAAGTGATCAGTCTAGTAGCCATCCGTCGGGGGGGAGGATGGAGGAGCCTGTCTCGAAGCCTGATGGCCTCCTGAAGGTAGAGTGCAAGACATCTCTGATCATAGTAACTGAAGAAAGTTGTGAAGGAAGGAAGCTCGCAGAACATGCAATGGAATCGCCCATGAATCTCATAGTAAACAGGACATCTGAAAATGAAGTGTTCTTCTGTTTTAACCATAGTTGGAATACTCGCCTATAACTCACCGAGTTATTAAAAACTCGCCAAAAACCATGCAAAACGAGTAACTTGCCATAAAGCTCGCCAAAAACGTAAAAAAAAAAAAACTCACTGAGTTTTGGCGAGTATTCCCGAGTATTTGCCGAGTTTTGGTGAGTATTCTTGAGTATGAGCAAATTTATGTTTTTTAAAGAAATTTGAGTATTTTTTAAGTTGCCAAGTATTCCTGAGTGTTGGCGAGTTTTTGCCGAGTTTTTTTTTTTTGGGGTCTGCCGAGTATTTGCCAAATGCGAGTATTCCAACTTATGGTTTTAACCTCCTGGAGAGAGTAAAGCAGGCAAGTCCGCTCCGAGTGGTCTAAGTGATGATCAGTCTCAATACGGAGTCGATGTGAGCCCACTCGAAACTGACCCAGAGAGATACGAAGGGCCTGAAGAGAAGCTCAAACAACTTGATTTCCGGGTGTCGATGGCTTTCCAGTCTCTTCTACCAAAAATTCTGAGACCTTATTAAGAAAGATCTACTAAATGTGGTTGAAAAATCCAAAAGAAATGAAAAATTGCTTTCTCAAATCAATGCAACTAAACTGGTATTGATCCCAAAGCAAGCACATGTGAAGTCAATGGACAAATTCAAGCCCATAGCTGTCTGTCACATGATCTACAATATCATGTCTAAGATCATTGCCAACATATTAAAGCCACTGATCTCAGAATTGGTATCTGATACACAATCAGCCGTTATTCTGGGAAGACAGATTGCAAAAGACATTGTAGCTTTTGAAGAGATCATGTATTCTAAAAAATCTCAACACAAACCATGACTAGTGTTAAAGTTGGATATGTCCAAAGCTTTTGACTGTTGCAATTGGAAATTTATCTGTACAACCTGAAAGGCTTTTGGTTTCAGTGTGGAATTCAGATTGTGGATTGAAAGTTGTTACTCCACTCCTTGCTCGGTTTCTATAAAAGGCAATAATAAATGGTTCACACCAACAAGGGTCCTAAGGCAAGGAGACCCACTAATCCCATCCCTGTTCATCCTAGTGAGTGTGAATCTTCGTAGAGACATAAAAATGCTGCAAGTTGGAAGCAAGACACATGGGCAGCCTGCCGTTGAAAGATGACAAAGACACTTGGGATCTCAAGTCACAGATGACACAATCCTTTTCTCTATGGTAAGAAAAAGGCTATCCTAAACATAAAAAAACACTATTCAGCTATCAAGAAGCCTTGGGCGAGGTTATAAAGGCTTTTGGTTTCAGTGTGGAATTCAGATTGTGGATTGAAAGTTGTTACTCCACTCCTTGCTCGGTTTCTATAAATGGCAATGATAAATGGTTGACACCTACAAGGGTCCTAAGGCAAGGTGACCCACTAAATTAAATGCCTGTTTGTCCTAGTGACTGTGAATCTTCGTAGACACATAAAAATGCTGAAAGTAGGAAGCAAAACACATGGGCGGAGTGCCATTGAAGGAGGAAAAAGGCACTTGAGATCTCAAGTCGCAGATTACACTATACTTTGCTCTACGGTCGGTAAAGAGGATATTCTAAACATAAAAACAACATTATTCAGCTATCAAGAAGCCTCAGGCAAGGTTATAAATGGCAGCAAATCAACTATAATTCTTAAAAAAATTCCTCAAAGGAAAAGTGAGTAAAACCCTCAAGTACAAGAAATGCAGTCAAGTATAATGGATGCCTTGTTTTCCCAATCCACGGGAAGACAATCAGCACACTGTGGGATAGAATAAACAAATGGCTGGAAATCAAAATGTCACACTGGACTAATTAGTGGCTAACACTCACTAGAAGAGCTGAAATTGTGTTAAGCAGTCCTACAAGTTGTTCCTCTTCATATCCTTGCACTCTTACCTATGCTAGTCTTGTTTGACGATGAGATACAAGCTACACAAAGGAGATTACTTTGGCAGGGAACAAACCATAAGTACCCACTGATTGCTTGGAAAACTGTAAACAAGCCAAAGACACAAGGATTAAATATTAAAGACACACACCTTTGCAGCCAAGGAATTGCTGCAAGACTTGCTTGGAGACTACAAATCTGAAAATAAAAATTTATTTGGACATCATGAGACACAAATATAAGCCAGGATAGAATTTCCAAGCTCTAGTTTACAATTGGAAACCTCCTCTGGCCTCCTCTGTCAGCAATCACCAAACATATGTGGGAGGGAATGAACTTCATGACAACCTCACCTGGTAGATTGGGAATGGAAAAAAAGCAACGTTTTTGCAGGACGACTGGAATGACAATAAAATTCTCTCCATAGAAGACTTGTTGCAAGTTCAGAAAATGTCACAAGATAAAGGTCTTCTTAGAGTATCAAGCTTTGTAACCAGAGATAATGAGAAATCAGAATGGGGTTACCATGCCATTTATCAACACAGGGCTGAGTTTCCCAACCAAACCAAGAGGCTTAAAAAGGAACTCCAATCCAGATACATTATGATAACCCCTGATCAGGACAGACTTATCGGGGCACACAAAAACAGTGCGGAGTGCACAATGGCCTTTGCATCCAACCATCTTCAGCAAAGCAATCATACTCTTAGGAAGTGGACTCATTTGCGGTCATCACATCTATGACCTAAAAATAAAACATCTGATAGACAAAGTAAGTAAAAAAATGATGGAAAGGCTTAAGCAAATGCCCTAATTGTAAGGATCAAAGTAAACTTAAATCATTTGTTTGTAACTTATTGTTATGTCATACAAGTCTGGGACATGCTTGCCAATCAATTCAGCACCAGCACTGTTCAAAGTGATTCTATTGAAAATATTTTTAAATGCATGGATTGGAATAGACATCAATATGAAATGCATAGTTTATATGCAAAAAATAGCTGCAGGAATCATTTTATAGAACATTTGGAAGGAAAGGAATGAAAGAAAGACAGCGACTCCGCTTGCTGAAATGAAAGAAAGACAGCTAGAGGACATGATAAGAGAGATTAAAAATCAAATCAAAATGACCTTGCTTACTGAAATCAAAAGTAAAAAAAGAAACAGAACAGCACTTTCCGATCTTGCAATATGAAAGATCTTCAAATAGCCAAAAAAATGAAACCTTCTGTTCTGCAAGTATAAGTGAATCACAATTCTGCCTAAAGAAACATGGAACCCACCTGAAAATAATTGGTATAAACTCAATTTTAATGGGGTGCCAAAGAAAAACCCAGGGAAGGTAGGAATATGGGGAATAATAAGAAACATTTTGAGGCAATTTAAAGTGCCATACACACAATATGTGGGACACCAAACTAATAATATGGCTGAACTTCAGGACTTCTCATTGGGGATGGACCGGGATTAACTCCCCTCAAAGTGCAAGGTGACTTCAAAATCATAATTGAAATGGTGAAAAATTGGTAATCTTACTCGAGCTGACTGGAAAGTGCAGGCAGTCCTTGGAGGAATAAAGTGTTATTGAAAACCTCCAGCAAATCACTCTCGAATATAAACCATTTTTTTTCAGTTTTATAGCCGATGCCTTGGCAAAAATGGGTACCAACCAGCAAAGCATGGGTGGGAACATATACCAGCTAATAAAAGAGCAACCAAACAACATCCAAGGAAAAATTAATAGGAAAGTACTGCAGGTCAATGCCCATCCTGCTAACTGCAAAACACAATGATGCCTGAAGTTTGGTGGTATTTGAACCCACTCCCTTTCTTTCACTAGTTTTTAAATTAAAAAATGTTTAATATTTGTGTGCTCCTTAATGTCTTCTAATGACCATTGTCTATTCAAAAAAGTTAGACTTTAAAAGACTTTCTTAATTGCCATGCCATGCGCAGCTGTAAAAACACTTAAACAAACCCAATTCCATACACACCTCTAAAAACACTTTGCCATCACTATATTCTATATTCTATGTTCTATATTCTCTATTCTGTATTCTATATTCTATATTCTATCTTCTATATTCTTATCTGTTTCATCACTACTATCACTTTTACCATTTTCAACCCTGCTATTAGCAAAGACCATATCACTTGTCCCAATGTCATCACCCCATTTTAATTTTACTTCCTTAGCCCCACCTTGTAGTATTCCCCCACTTGAATATTCAATCTTCTAAAGACTCTAGACAGCCTTCTAAAACCACCATGATTTAGTATTCCTTTGCGGCCATGTGCTTGTTGATCAAAAACAAAAAATTATATAATTCTCAAATTCTCCTTTTACAAGGACCATATGGAAAGCTACAGAATCTTGCCAGAAATGCCCTCCCATGGATGAGTAACAGGACCCCTATCGAACATATGCTAAGCTGCCAGTAAATGGATGATTAGGAAACGTCACATGAAAGCGTCAGTTTCCTGTGAAACAAATTTAAAACCTTCCATATGGATGTAGTAAATTTTCCTTTAGTAATATCTTACCAAACATTCTGTCTGCTATAACATTTCACTTCTCTTTAGTTTTGATGAATTGATGGGCCATAAAAAGGACAAGAGTCTGAGATTGCTATGCAATATGTCAAATGGACAAGGGTAGAGGATGCCTCAGATGACGTCTTCACTTTCAACCCCAGTTTGTTGGGCCTAGAAACATTCATGACTATATTAGGAACATGGCTTCTATTAGGATGCATGAACCCTTAGCTGGAACCCCTTCATCATAAATTATTTCTTTTAATGGTTTTATGCTTGCTTTACTTGACATCAGAGCACAGCAATTTATATGCAAGATTTGACATCTTTTCATTAGGACATTTCTTCCTGATCTGTTGCAGCTTGGAACAACCATATTAATGGCTATAACTAACTGAAAAAGGCACAATCTAATGGATAAGTCTATAAGAAAAGACTTTGTATACTGCAGTTGCAAGTGTGTACAAAATCCTCAAAAGTATTTAAAGATTTGCAACAGAAAAAATAGAATATTAATGAAGAGATGCCGATTAAAACTATGGCTAACACAGTGCAGAAAGAAAAAAGAATTATATGTGTAGTTCTTTAAAGAACTAGGCTATTCCAATTGAGGATGAAAAACCTGAGAAGATGAGCATTGACAAAGAAACGAATGCATCTCCTAGTCAACATTTCCAAGGTGGAGTGGTGTTGATAATGAATCCACTGGTCTCAGGTATATCTATTCTTTTCTTTGCCCTTAGTCCTCATTTCACTTGGGCCCCTCTTCCTCCTAAGGGAAATCAAATCACTTGGGCTGGTAGTTCTACGATTGATGGACATCTGGGCTCTCTGCTTGCCTCATCTTCAAACCCGTAATGGGAATCAACTCCTTTAGCTTTCCAAATATTTATGCAGGTAGCCCCAGTTCTAATCCTTTTAATGACAATCCAAACCCTCTGCCGCCCCAGAAATCATACTGGTTTCCTTGCAATGAGTCTGATAATATCACAATATATCAAACTCAACCCCCCACACTGCTGCCAAAAATGAAACAATACTGAAGGTAATGAGACATTCCCCGTAAGGCCCTACAAAATATCACTCAGAGCACTGACAATGTGGTTGTCAAAATTGACGATGAAGGGATAAACATCTCTCCATTAAAGAAATTCTTCTGTTGTGGTTTCCTACAAGCAGCAACAAAAAGACTGTATCCTTGTTTTACAGGAGGTTGTCACTCAATATAAAGATTGCCTCAACTTCCTCGCACACAATTTCACTAAGCTCCAGAGCCGTATCAAGGCTATTGAGCAAATTCTGATATCTGAAAAGAATAAAAAAAATGCTTGCAAACCTAATGATGTTCAATGAAACAACAAATTATGCTAAAACAGAGCAGCTCACATATTGAGGCTATCAAAAGAGGAGGCATGGGGAGCAATACTCTTTTCTGACCTGCACCCACCACCGCTGACCCCGGTTGGAACCATCAAATGGATGCTAAGGGGACGAGGACAAAATGTTATTCTACAACTCATGGCCATCAAGGAAACCATGGATGAGCTTTGGAATACGACTTCCTATCTGTTCTCCTTTTTGCTGCTGGTTTCTCTGTAGTGTTTGGGAATCATGGACTAGTCATCATAGTACTTGGCTTTGATACTTTATACAATATGTTTAAACTGCTATCTTTTCTCCCTCCTTTTGACATATATAATGGCTTGTTATAAGGTATGCCACTTCTAAGATCTCGATGCATTCTCCTCTTCATTTCTATTTGCTTGCTGTAAAAGGAGAAAGGTTTTTGTAATTGTAACAATTTCATATCTATAGTTGTCTTTTATCAAAAAAATCTCTTTTATAAAAAATAAAAATATTTCATGCTGGACATTTATGGAATCCCTTCACAAAGACCTGGTTTTTTGAATGTTTGTGTAAAATTGATTATGGCACAGCCTTTTTTAAAAAAAATGATATCCCAAAGTGCTTGTTATATTACATATTCTGTTCAATTTGTTTTGTCCTGTGTGGGTTTAGTCTCTTTGCATAGGGCATTATTCTATAACGACCCCTTGTTTTATCTAACCAGTCAGAATTGTTTCCATTTGCTTTTACTTCACCTGGACAAAGCAAACACGATTGCTGATGCATGTACATTAGGAAGTAGTCAATTGAAAGCTTTATTTGCATAGTGGTCTTATCAAGCTGACTGCCAACAAGTCACTATTTCTTTTTGATGTATCTATAGTCTTCCATCAATTGCTTTTGGTTTGCATATTGATTCTTATAATTGTTGTTCTTCTCTCAGAAGGAGACCTCAGATGGAGCTTCCACCAGAGGTATGTATCTAATCCTTTGTTTTATGTTCATGGTTATTTTTTTTCTTGGACGTGAATCTCATGATACAATATTAGATTAACAGGAGAAATAAATTTATCCATTATATACAATATCTCAAGTCCTTGCTTTTTATTCATGTAGATCTTTTACTGCTTTCTGGTACTCATGAGGGGAAGATATATACGCCCAATTGTATTGGTAAACGTGTCCGTGTATGGTGGCCTCTTGACAAAAGGTGCACTAAGTTGTTCTTATAATCCTTTTCTTTGTTATATACAAAAGATTAATGATTCTCAAATCAACAGATTCGTAATATTTCTTCTGTAATTTGAATTTATTTAAACTTAATGCTGAAAGTTTTTCATCAGACATGATTGAACTTATTATACGTCTAATAATCCACTCATTTGTGATGCTTTTGGAAAATTTGGCAGATGCTAGAACATGTCAAATAGTAGGTGCTAATCATATTATTAAAGTTGTAGGCACTCATAATTATATAATAATTTGCATCTTATGAACAGGTTTTATGATGGAATAATCATAAATTATGTTCGAGATACTCACGAGCACACTGTGAGTTGTGAATGCTTTTCCTTACTTTTAATTTTAAGCGGCTATGTATACAATTATCTACTACCTAATAGAGATAAATGCTTATCTGGTTGAGTCGACAATGTGCCAGATTCTTTATGATGATGGTGAAAAAGAAACACTTATTATGTCAAATGAGAAATGGGAATTTGACATCACTGTTCCTGCAACTCAGGTTTCTTAACTTCTATAAATTTTCATAATTTTCGAAATGATGTTGCTTCATCTATACTGTGAATGTGATGTGTTCACAAGCATATACATGCTTAAATACTGATGTAACTGTATATACCTGTATTTTGTGGGTTTGCAGAGAAAGGAGATGCCCACTAATGGATTTGTAGATTCGTTTGCTGACACTATCAGGTTCCATTTACCCCAATTATTATCTAATTGTTGAATTAAGTATCTAGAAAATGATGTACTCATGGTGATTATTGTGTATTTTGAATTGGTATATGTTTATGTTCATTTGTCAGTCAATTTAGATCTTTCGGAAGGTAGTAATAGCTCTATTCTTTTCATTTTTCTTGTGAAATAGTTTTCTAGCACGAGTATTTTCCCTTGTCTGCTAATTCTGGAGAATCAAGCCCCTCACTGGCATTTTTAAAGCATCTTAGCTTTTCTCTCATAAGAGCCTTTAGGTCCCTTATATTCAAGCCCATGTATTTTCGTTAAATTTTTGAGCCAACATGTTGACAAAAGCAGGAAATTTAACCTGTTTTCCTTTCTTCCATGTTCCTGAATCTAACAGAATTGGGAATTTCACCTCATAAATTTTCTGCATGAGTTGAGAGAGGTCATTTTCTTGTTTAGGTTGGCTCGTGAGTGTGACGTCCCAACTGATTCTAGAAAACTAATTGAGCCTAAGAATGCTCAACATCTTAGTAGCATCCAGTAAAGGGTTTGAGACCAGCACAAGGCATTTTTGGCCTTCATACTAGAATTTATTTTATTTCCCACACTCCCACTTCATGAGTTTTGGAGAGCAACACAAGGCATTTATTTACGAGTTGTCCATCTCGTCTACAAATAGAAACACACTATCATTCCACCTAGGGTTTTCTAGTTACTGTAGTTTGTCTTGTTATCATTAAGTATTATTATCAACTTATTATGAATTACATGGTTTGATAGCCAACTTTGTTATGTTGTTAATGATTGTGTTGTCAGATTAGGTAAGTATCTTAACGATTCTTAGTTATGTAAGATTGTAGACGGTTATGTTTTCATTAACTATTGAAATAAATTGATGCATGTTAGAGTAATAGTATGATGTGACATCTCTTTGTATTGAACAATGTTCTATGCACTACCTTATGATAAAAAGTAATTATTCTCTCATGCTTTTCTATGCTATGTTATTGTATGTATTTACAATTTTGCGATTTATATTGCTTTGATAATGTAGTCTTTTGTAGCAAACATTTCTTCCAAGTCGAGTGCAAGCAACTTGGTCGAAGATAACCATCTTCTAAGATCTCAACACGAAATGTAATCGTGAAGCACACCAACATTAAATTTGCAACGATACGAAGGGAGGTTTTCTTAAGAAAAAGAAAGATTTGAAGATCGGAGTCATATAAGAAATAATTAATGCCTTCAAGCTTGAAAAGAACCGATAGAAGAAGACAACACAGTCAAGGAGTGGACCAAGTAATTAGACACTCTATTCAATTGAAAGAAAAACAAAAAAGAAGCCAAAGGTTTTGAGAGGTAGCCAATTGTAAAAATTCATCAAGAGTAGCACAAAGTTGAAGTGGAAATGGAAGTGAAAGCCTAGGCCAAAGTGTAAGTAGAATTCAAAGTTAGAATCAGAGCTAGAGTTGAAACCAAGAAAGGGTTTAACCAGAGCTAGAGGACCCTATGCTACTCACGAGTAAGGAGTGGGCAGAGATTGCAAGACAATTGCCTCTTCTTGAGGAAGGAATTCTAGACCTTCTTGACAATGCCCCTTTGTTCAAAGGGAAGTTAGGAGAAGAGGGAGAGGCCTATGAAAAATATTCATTGTATTGAGAATTATTGATTGATGATTGAGCTAAACACACCAAGGTATCCAATAGGACACATTGAAATGAGCAACATAAGAAAGTAATTTGATGAGGAACAGGTAGTGTATGGATCCCCTAAACCAAAGAAAGGGTCAAGGATTGTGATATGTTCTATAGTATTGAGGAACTCTGAAGGGTCGAGGATTATGATGTGTTCGATAGTACTGAGGAACTAAGAAGGATCAAGGATTGTGATGTGTGCGATGGTATTGAGGAACTAGGAAGGGTTGAGGATTGTGATGTGTTTGATAGTATTGAGGAACTAAGAGGGGTCGAGGATTGTGATGTGTTCGATTGTATCGAGGAAATAAGAAGAGACATGGATTGTGAAGAGCCATGTGAAAGCCAAAATAAAGTTAGAGAATGTCAAAACTCATGGTCATGGGAACTCCATTAAGTACAAATTCAAAGAGTTTAAAGATGCCAAAATTTATCGTCACTGGATCTCAAGACCTTGTGTGATACTATAGAATGTGCTTTACCATTTGGATTGTTGATGGGTAGATAGATGAGTAAACATAGGATGCAATCATTCCCAATCGTGTTGAGAGGGGTGACTGGTTATTAGTACATGTATGCACCAACTGACAAGTCATCATGGGACAAACTGTAAGGTGTGGATAATGCCAGTGACCATGTGCATTCTTATGAAATTATATGGTGCGCGAAACGAATCACAACACCAGAGAGGAAGGCATGTGAAAAAGAATTCAAGCTCCTTTGAGATGAAATTGAAATTGTCATGGAGATTTGCAACACTTAGCAAGGGAAACATAAGAATGTGAACTTATAACAGAATACTCAAAAATTTGATGCGCAAAGTCAAAAAGGATCCAATTGATGCTCTAAAGAAGAGCTGGTTCACCGAGGGACTTGTTCCCTTGTTGCATAGGAAGATTAAGGTGGTTTCGTTTCTTGAAGATGCATATAATAAAGTGATCAATATTAAGAGAGAAAATAAGACATCCATATGCTCGAGGAAACGGAGCAAAGATGATAATTCAAGGTCTAGCGATGACAATGAACCTAGATCAATGCGATTATTGAGAAGAACAAAGGCAAGGAGCTTTGGTGTACTGATTGCAAGGTAGTTCACACCAAGGCGAATATCCTGTTGTGTGTAATATGTTAAGTTACATGGCATTTTGTTTTGGATTGCCTATATAACTTGTGTTAAGTGTAATTTCCCAAATACACTTACACAAGGGGAGCAATTAACATGCCCACCATGCCAGCAAAGCCAAATAACAACTTCATTAGAATAATAATGTTGGTGGTAGTTGGATTTAGTATGACCCCCAAGGACCAAAGATCATGTAATGTCAAAAGTGTAGCGAGTGGTGACATTTTGCAAGAGATTGTCCGAAAAATCAAAATACGCTATACTTCTTAGTAGATGGTGTGGCCCAGGGGATAAGAGTGATGCCACTTGTTTAAAGCAAGCAAATGTTAACATGATTGATGCAATTAAGGATCATGAAGTAATGGTAATTACTTGAGCACAAGGAAAGAAAACCATAAACTGTGACCCAAGAACAAAGAAGGAAAGATTTGTTGAGGCTAGAGTGGAAGTTGAAAAGGCCATAATTGAAAATCGAAGACAATCCCACGAGCAAATAGAAATGGTGGTGACATGAATATGAAACTTATCTTTTACCGTGTATTTATTGCCCTTCAATCAACACATGCGCCTAGTTTCATCTTTCTTTCGTACCATTACTACTGAAGAAGAGTAAGCACTTTGCCTATGGTGAATAATTCCTACTTCAAACATCTCCTATACTATTTGTTTCAATCTCTCTCTTTTGTAGATATGAATAGCGATAAGTTCGAATGTTGGGCGGTTGGTTGCCTAGTACTAGCTGAATGGTATGATCATGATCTCTTTTCGGAGGCAACCCCTTAGGCATATCTCTGAAAACAACTAAAGTGCTCAGTAATAATTACTTGTGGATCTTGTGGTATAGGTCCTTTTGATTATTGAGTTTCCACTGAAAATAGTTGTGCTACAAACCCATCTGCACCCTTCTTAAGCATCTTCTACATTTGATGACAACTTATTGTGGAGCTTTTACCTGCATCCCACGCAACTCAAAAGTCTTACCCTTAGAATGAAACCACATGAACAAATCTTGGAAGTTCATCTTAACAGTTTCCAATGTAGTAAACCATTGGACCCCTAACACAATGTATGCACCTACCATGGAAATGACATACATGGGGCTATTTACCAGGTAATTTCCCATGGATGGTTTAATATTATGGCACTTTCCTGAATATGTACCTCCATTTGCAACCATAACTTGAAACTTTGGGGCTGGATAAACAAAGCAATTTAATTGCAAGGCCAACTTATGATTGATAAAGTTGTGAGTACTTCTAGAGTTAATTAATATTGTCACCCTTTGTTTCTTCATCAACCTGACGACCTCGAGGGTTTGCGTGGTGCTAATGCCTAAAATTGCATGGGACGAGATGGTTGAGATTCTTTAGCGTCAATCTTAGGCACATCTTCTCCACTAGATGTTTCATCATCATCTTCTTTCTCATTGGGACCTTTAATGTAGAACAATTTCTCCTCAACACATTAATGTCCTTTGCTCTATTTGCTATCACAACTGAAACATAGACCTTTTGCTCGTTTCTCTTCAGTTTGTTGAGTCAATCTAATAGGTTCAGGGAATGATTGTTATGGAAGCATGTGCTCCTTGTTAGCAATGAGAGCTTGTTGTTTGGCCAAATCTCTTTATTCCACCCGACAAGCAACCGCCATGCATTTTGATACAAAACTTGGATTAAGTAGGTGAACATCAAGATGGATGCAATCCTTGAGACCACCCAAGAATAGATCATTAGTTAACCCTCTAAGATGCCCTCCACACATAGGGACAAGTCTTGAAATTGCTGAAATAATCCTCGACTGTCCCCATTTTTTTTTGCTAATTTTCTATTTGGTGGTAACACTGTTATTAAAGTGCATTTTGAACTCATTTGTGAACATTGACCAAGTAACAGGAAGACCCTCCCTTTTCTTTTGCTTACACATCCATCTATACCAAATGAATCATTATGGTTCTAGGTACAAGGATGCCATTACCACCATCTGTCCACTTGGAATGTGCATAAAAAAATATCCATTTGGTTGATCAAGGTGAGTGGATCCTGTTTTCCCCTAGAAGTGCGCCATGATAGAGAATGGTGTGTGTATTCTCTCTTCTGTTGACAAAATTGAAACACTTCAAGGTTGTGGGTAACCTATGATTGAGGTGAACCTCTAGAGTGATCTGGTTCCCTTGTGAATCACCTAAAACTAACAAATTTGACAAGGAAAAGGGAGAAGGAATGCGGGAAATGAAAAAATAAGGTGATATACCAATGCTTTAACACACATATGTATGACTGGATGCAGAAAATACAAGGATGCAGAAAATACAAAGATCCACACACCTGCACAACTCTAAGCTGATCTGCAAAATTAATTCAAAGGTTTGGGTTAAAGGACAACAATAGAGAGAAGAATTTCCACACCAAAATAATACCCTGCTAAACACGATGAAAACTCAGAAAACCAGCAATAGGAGAAGTCAAAATGGAGCTTTTTATTCAGAGATGCAAACACAAGCTAGGATTACAATGGCAAAACAATTGGAAGTAGTGTGTATCCGTTTTTCATGCCAAAACTCAGTCTAGATGGACTGCGTCACATTTTTAGCCCTCCAGTGCATGCAAAATTCTTTTATTTTATTTATTCAATCACCTGTGGCCCTGGGGGAATGCACAATGATTTAATTAATTAAAAAAAACATTGTATAAGCTGCTGCACCAAACCTGCTACTGCTGCCACTGTTTTCTTTTATTTCTTTAATCTTTTTCCCTCTCTCCTTGGCGCCAAACTGCTGCATGCTATTTATTTTATTTATATATTCCTTCATCCTTTATCTTTGGCACAGACTTCTGAGAATAAACTGCAGTTTTCTATTTTAAATTAAATTCCCTTTCTCTATCTTTGGCACATGGGGACAAAAGTTATTTTGTTTTATCCATTGAATGCTATTTCTGGACTGGAGCTGCCTTTACTTTTTTGCACGAGGACAAAAATTGACTTTTGCTTTATCCATTTATTTGTTATTTCCTCATACTTCCAAATATTGTCTTTTCCTTTTTGACTGCTGCGTCCAAAACTGAGGGTCTGCTTCAATTTATTTTATAAATTAAATCCTTCAACTCCATCTTTGGCGCCGCCACGGTTGAACATGTAATAAATTATATTTATTAAACCCTTTCTTCACCTTCCTTTGGTGCCTAGGCCCTGCTGGCAGCATGCTAGCAATTAATAAATATTTTAATTCTCCAAACATGGCGTCCAGACTAGTTTTTAACAGCAGCATGTTATTCTTTTGACAAACCTTATGTTCTGTTATATGTAGCATGGTTTTTTGACTCCAACTTTGGTGTCCAAACTAACTCATACTGCTGTTATTTTAATTAATTAAAAATAACAACCTCCAGCTGCTATTTTTAGCATACAACTCTCCTTCCTTGGTGCCATTTCTCTTATATTTAGCTGCTGTTATTTTAGACATGACCATGCATGTTTTTCTCCTTGTTTTGGCGCCATAGACTGGTATCGATCGCTGCCTTTATTGTTAAATAAAAGAACCCAGCTGCTAGTGCTAAATTTAGTTTCATGCACACTTTGGCGCAAATTCAGACTTGGACTGATTTGTGGTAACATGTTATGCAACAATGGTGCATTTGGATTGGATTGGCTAAAAGATACATCGGGTTGTGTTGAGGATCCACCCTGGTTGGCCTGATCTGGATTTGAGTGTGCACCACTTGAGGATCCTGTGTGATTCGAATGGGAATTCATGAAAGTAGTCACGAACGATCTAATGACCATTAACTCCTTCATTGAGTCAAATTATGCCTTCCTTTCATTCTTCTCGTGCAAGCTATCGTCAAACTCCGCCTTCACATTAGTGAGGTCATCTTTTACCTTCTCTTGGAGCTGGGTGACTATTTGCAATACCACAAAATCTGAAGACTTAAAAGCCATATCTTCGTTATTTGGAGTCAACTTTGGAGTAAATCACCGCTTCCCTTGGTCTTTAGTTGACCCTTTCACGATGTAGGGTTTGGGTCTTGGCGTACAAGGATTAGGATAGAAATTCAAGGTTTGGGGTTTGTTATGGGTTTCACTTGAATAGAGAGAAACACTTATAACAAACCCTCACTAATTTTTTGCAAGATTTTTGAAAATGTAAAAAACTTAGAAAAATTCCGAAAATTGCGGCATATGGAGAAAATTTATGAAAAACCCTAAAATGATGATAAATATTGCAAACCAGATCTAGAAATCTTGAAATATGGAGAACAACTTATGTGATTGATTTTGGAACTTTAGTAAACAAATTGGCAGAGAAATTCACAATGCTTGGCGAAATATAGCTGAATCCTCAAAATTACGGTTTTTGACCAAATTTTGGCTTGAATTGAAGCTTTGATATCACTTGTAAGGAAATTTCTTAGACAAATCAGAATAATAGCAGCAATATAACACCCAAGAACACCAAAATAGAGAGATGAGATCAGAAAATGCAAGTATAGACAACTTAGCCACTTTGAGGGGGCAACCTCCACACCTTACAATAAGATCCAAATGCTTAATATGGTAATCATCTACTCGTTACTACCTCCTATATACACCTTACTTATGTTATGCAAACCACCTAGGCCAACCCATTAAGCATATGAAAGCATAAATAAATGAGAGATGACATGTTAAGAGATTACGTTAGCCACAAGACGACTATATATATCCAGATATATGACATAGGATTAAGGGTGTAGCAGGCACCGAGTCACCTTTATTAACCTATATTAAAAAATAACGATTCAAAAGAAATAAAGTTGGAATATTTTTGAAATACACTTATTAGGGCCTTTTAGAATATGTGAAATAAGCAGATAGATTCTTCCCCTTGGGTCTTTAACAAATGATACCACCAATTCTTCGCTATCCCTTCCAAACGATAATGGATGAATTTGAGGGCATCATCCACACACATATGGTTTGATAGCAAGTATGCCTCCAATTCTAGCAACCATGATCTCACAGAAAGTTTATTAGTACCATCATAAATAAAAATCTCCCCACCATGGTTCTAACTCTGTACAGGGCTGCATGCTTGATATTTTTTTTTTGCTTTTCTGTTTTTATTTTCTGTGTTTTTTTTAATTCCCTTCCACAAGCTGGGAGGGAATTCACTCTGATATCCCTGAAAAAATTACTTTCTAACAAATCTGGGGATTTCCATTAAATCCTAGGAGTAGCAGTATTGCACATATGAACTTTTACAATAGCAATAATAATCAAAATTTTATAAATAAAAACAACGAACCAATATGTGAAAAAATAGACTTCTATTCATAGTTACCAGGTTCGGCCGGATTTGTATGAAATCCGGTTCGAACCGTATTTTTTGAAGCAACCGAATAAATCCGGTTCGGTTTGGCCTTGTTTTTGCAGGATTTTTTTTTTCCTTTTTTGGCGAAAAAATTCGCAAGTATGGAAAAAAATTTGCCATTTTTGGAAAGGGTCCGGGAAGATGTAGCAGCAAAAACTTGCATGTGCCATAACTTTCATTCTGTGGCTCCGTTTTAGGTGTCGTCTTCTCTAAAAGTATATATTTTCTCAAGCTCTACGCATTGATGGCAATATTTTTCTTATTTTCATAAAATCCATTTTTGTACCTTTTTGGACCAAGCAACTTCTTGCAATCTTTTGAAAGAATCATTATGATGATGATGATTATGGTAGATGGATGCTTTTTTGTATGATTTGTCTATATATAATGATATAAGTATACAATAATATAAATTTATAATAATATAAGTATATATATTCTGAACCGGATTTTTCTGTATTTTTTCGGATTTTTTTGCCCTTCCGAATTTAATCGGATTTCCGAACCTGGTAACTATGCTTTTATTTATGTATTTCCAACTAGATACAATAAAACAATACCGGTGTTTGAATTCAATTTCCTGGAGCTAAACTAGCGGAACACTTGCACCCTGAATTGTCACTGCAACCCCTGAATGGAATTGCCAAGCTCAAATGTGAGGTATTGCAAATATGAACTTTTACAACAGCAGTAATAATCTGAATTTTATAAATAAAAACAGTGAACCAATATGTTGAAAAAATAGACTTTTATTTATGTATTTCCAACCAAATACAATAAAACAATACTGGTGTTTGAATACAATTTCCTGGAGCTGATTTGGTGGAACACTTGCTCCTTGAATTGTCATTGCAACCCTTGAATGGAATTGCCAAGCTCAAATGTAAGGGTTTTCGTGCTCAGATCTGTGTGTAAATGAGGGTTTTTGTCCCCTATTACTGATGCAGAAGTAGAAGCTATTTGCAGACAGAAAATAATTCATAAATTTCCAAGATGTGTTACAATGAACCCCCAAGTTTGCTTTTATAACTCCCAAACACTCTAAAGTGGGCATCCCATCCTAAAAATAGATTAAACACTTTAAATAATACTTTTTCCACCCCTTATCCTAAAATTAGGATTTACAAAAGCATGCAGCTCTTTTTTTCCTTTCCCCTCCTTTATTTATTTATTAAATGTAACTAAGAGCCTAATAATAGAAGTCAACCTTCTATTATTATTTTATTCTAACAATGCCTTTTTGAATTAAAAATATAATTTAAGTGTCATTTTCCAATTAAAATATAAAATATCTTTGAACCTCTTAAATTAATTTATTTCCTGTTTCACTTTCTTCTTAGCCTACAAAAAATAATAAAAATAGGCTTCAGGTATCCAAAAATAATTAATTCCGAAAAGGGGACATTACCCTCTCATCTTCATGGGCCATACTTTTGTCTTCCACTTCCTTGTGGAGATGTCTTATTGCAAAGAGATCAAAACACCTTTTCCAGTAGCACTTGTTGCTCTTGTAACAAGCATATATATGCACAATGGTCACTAAACAAACCACACACTATTGAATGCTAATCTGCTTTGATACCAATTTGATCCGTAAACTAGGTGGATATTCCACACTAAGTTTCACCAACACAGATCCTATAAATTCCTAACAATTCCCTATATTAATTGACTTGTTTGCTTGTTAATTTGCATAAACAATCATTAAATGTGCTTTGGAATGAACTGAAAGTGCTGCATAATCAAAGGAATACTGAACAATGAAATAGAGCAAAACAAAATTAAAGAGTCACAAGATTACCTTGGAGAAACTTGAGAAAACTCCGACAAGAGTGAAGCAATGCTTCCTCATCTCACTATCACGTTCTTCAAGTACAAGCTTACTGCCTTCTCAAGGCCACTATGAACACTACTTATGTTCAAACACTATACAAGCTATGCAATTCACTCACTCACTGTTTCCTTTCACACTCTAATTTAGAAAACGAACTTCATCAAGAAGAAAATTTTCTTGGAATCTCTCCCATGCTTACAAAGACCTTCCTCATTCACATATATTCGAGTTTGACACCAAAGATAGCTCAAATTAGAATCCCAAAAGACTCAGATTTTGAAGAGACACTATCTGCAATCGTTACTCTTTCCAAAACATTCTTGTGCGACAAAATCGCCACTTTATGTAGGGGCATTTGCGAAACTGCCACTAACAGTTGCAAAACTACTGGGGCAGTCGAGCAACCGCCACTTTGGCTTCACCAACGGTTTTGTCACCATAAAAAGTCCTCTACCTTTCGGAGGCCATAACTTTTGCATACAAACTTGAAATCGGGTGTCGTTTTTTTGAACGTGAATGATTTTTCAAGATGAACACAAATATGCAATCAAGTTTTGATTTTGATGACATCTTCATAGTTTTTAAGCCTTTGCACCGAGACCTATCTTATTTGAGGTTTATGGTGTTGCAACTTCTCCTTGAATTTTGTTCAATGGTTACATCTAACAAGGAGCCATAGAAACAGTGTCAAGTGATTAATAATCACAATAGTGAATTTCTTAGCTCATGTGGCTAACATTACTGATCCAAAATTCGGATCAGGAGATCAAGGAATAGCCCTAAACAAAGGTTGGCCTACATTCCTTTAAGCTTTACACAAAACCATTTAAGACACGGAATTATTCTTTTAAAAAATTGTAAAATCCCCTGTAACAACAATACAACAGAAATTCATATAAATCTACAGTTTTTTAATTCATACACAAACTAATCCGGTCAATAAAGAATTTTCGAGAGGAGAGAATCAAGATCATTTAAGCTTTGCTCAAAATCATTTTATCCATGTAAGCATTCTTAAAAAAATCATAAAAATCTCCGTATCAACGATAAATGATACGACATAAATCTATATAAATCCACAGTTTTTTAATCCAGACATAGCGAATCCAGTCATCAAAGAATTTAGAGGGGAGAGAATCAAGATTACTTGAGAAAATAAACAGGAACATTTCTTAACCTTTTCTTCTTTCTTTTCAGGCATTCTTTGCAGATTAGTGTTAGGCTCAAGAAGCATAGTGCTCGTACCTTCTTCTGTGGTTGAGCCATCAGTTCCTTGCCCTTTTTCTCCCCTTAACCAGCATATAAATTCGGCTCCCTTAATGAGTTGTGGGGGTATCAAACTACGTTCCTTCTTAAATGTTTTCCTTCCTTGCGAAACACCTCTCGCCAGCAGATAACATTTTGCAGAATGAGCCAATAAAAAAGCCAACAAAATCTACTATGAAAACATAGCAAGCAAACCCACATGCAACAAAAGAAGAGAACTTGTAGTATCTCTAATGGCAGCTGGTTCTTGGTCTTCTCCAATCAGATCGAGGACACCAAGTTGTCTATTACAACCTAATCCTATGAATATTTCGCTCATATGTGTCTACTTTTATTGCTTAAGTAGTAAAAACCACGAATTTATAGTGCAAAATCACTCTTCAATTGTGTCAATATATTTTTAAAGAATTTAGTACTAAGAACATCAACTATTAAACTTTTCATCTTGCATAAGATATATTAATGATGAATTTAGCACAGAGAATAGCATACCTGTCCAGGCTGTCCACATATGTAAACTAGAATTTGTTTTATTCCATTTCTAAGCATTTCTTTTGTGAAATTAAAGTGTTTCACCTGATGTTTATTGTTAATGCCTTATCTGAAAACAGTGCTGCAAGTTTGGAGCAGCAATGAAGACAATAGAGATGCAGATGTAGAGCGTGTTTATTTAATTAAAGCTTAGGTGAGATATGTATTGACTCCTATGTGATGAACCCAGGAACCAATTATAAGCACAATTGAGTATTTTTGTTTCTGATTCCATGTCTTGTGCAGCTTATCATTTTTTTCTTTTCTTGTTATAAGGTGCTTGGCCATGCAGCGAAAAGTAAAAAGCTGACATTATATTTATTGTCAGTCATTATTATTCTCTGTGCAATTGATACTTCAACATGCCTTATCCCTCTTCAAATGTGTGAGGCCGTTTTACGGAATCGAGTAAATAAATTGAGGCATCACAGGATGATTCAGTAAACTCATGATTGTATTGGGGACAGGTGCTATGTGATTATTCCTTGTGTTCTTTACGATTCTTTATTTTTAGACATCAAGGTATAATGGCCTTTTCTCTTAGATGTAGAACTACTCGGTGCAAGCCTCACATGTTTGTGGCAGGATATATTGATTCGAGATTTGCCCTTTGAAAAGACAAAGGGTAGGTGCTGTAGTGTACATTTGAATATCATTTTTTAGTCTGCGGGGAGAGACATTTTTTTTTGTTTCAGAGGAATGCTAACTGCATAGCTTGTACAAGTAATTGATTCCACGCAGCACTGTTTTACCTTTCAGGTTACTGTTGTATAATTGTTTCCACTTCTATTGATTTTTGGTCTGTAATGACTGAAAATAATGAAGGCGAAAACCACAATTTTTAGTGATTATTTTCGTTTTGGACGAACGTCTTCCATGATTGGGCAAAAATAATAAAATAAAGATACAATTGTTAAGTATAGAAGAAAAGTTTTGACTTGAAGGGACCACAGTACCAACTAGATATTAGGTTTGAAAGGCTAGGTTTAATTTTATAAATTGTACAAACAGTGAGAAGTTTAAGGGATATGAAGTGTAGAGTTTGGAAAATAGCAGGAGAGCTGAATTTGAAGATATGCATTAAATGCATACATAATGCAATTTAAGAGTTCATTCTTTAATTTGCATTGATAATAAAAAACACATTTTTTGGTCAAGACGTTTTATATTGGCATAATGTTTTCCAAGAACAAAATGTTTTAAAGAATGATTGTTTATATGAATAGTTCCATGTTTTCATTCAAAGGTATACAAGCTTTTATGTTACATTCTGCTATCAGCAAGAGAGTTTCTTATTGAGGATATTCTTTGGCAATATGTTTCCATTTCTGGCCTCATTGGTCATTTTATGAGGATAAATTTAGGGTTGAATATGAGAACATTGCAAAACAGACTGTACTACATAAAAGCCCCTTTTGAACTTGTTTATTCAGAGCCTTCATGATGATATCCTTCCATTGCCCACCAACTTTCCTTGAAGTAATTTGCAATCTTCTGACATTGGGTTTTTTGGATTATTAGTTTAAAAAAACTGTTGGTGTGCAATCAACTATTTGATTGTAAAATATTTAATCATCATCATAAGAATTTCAAGAGCAAACAGAGTACAAAGTACTAATTCAAAATTCTGTATGCAGCTTGTGAAATCGAAGAACCAGTTTTGCTGGATGAGTATTATGGTGCATGTAAACCATGATTTTCATCAAAAGATCAAAGAGATTGATTTGTAAAATCTCTTATTTGTTGACCATGAGAGTGTTAAAAGGTTAAAGACTGAAGCATTTCATGATAAGTAAATAAATACAATGACTGTGGTGCGAAGTGATTCAGAAAATAATTATAAAGTTGATAAGTCTTCTATTAATCGTATATAAAGTACATTGCTAATCTTTCAAAAAAAAAACAAATGTAGTGGGATCACCACCCCGAGAAAAGACCATTCTATCTTATGGAACAAGAAAGGAGACATTCTAAATTGGAAATATAAATATAAATTGGAAATCAGGGAAATAAATTCTAAATTGGAAATCCAGTAATGAGGCACAAGCTAGCTGAGGCAGAGCATTAAAATAACAATACAAAAACCCTTTGAGGAAAAACCACATAACAATGCAGTATATTATGAAACGAGAGTATTGATGCATAAGCTACTTGAGGCACCCTAACCACTACCACCACGAGGAATTGTCTAAGAGGTGGGCAACCATCAATTGTATGTTGACTTTTACTTGTTTTCTTTCTATCTATCTTGTATAGAAGAAGAAACGACGAGTGCAAGTCAAGGGAATGTTTTTGTGGTAAAATGTTGTACACCCACAGGTACATTTAGAAGTGTGTCCAATCCCCCACACACATTGTGGTTAGGTGAGGGACACTGAGAACTTGATGAGAAGGTCCAATGGTCACATGAACAATGTTTGTCATGACATACCTTATGAGGATGATTAGAAATTAGTATCAAGTGGCACTATACTATCAACAAATGAGGCACTTTTCTAGTCTTTTTAATGTTGGTGTAATTTTCTAATTACACATTAATACAAGTTTACTTATGTAGGTAAATCGTGCTTTTAGGTTTTTTAGTATTTAGTTTAAAAAATAAAGCACATTTTGGAATGTGCAACTTACACTTCTAGAAAGTGCAAGATCCACATTCATTCCGAGTGTTATTTTACCATGTGTAGTGTCTAACCCCTTTATTTGATAAGGTAGACTAACCGCTTGTAATTATGTTGAAGGTGTTTCTTGAAATTAGAGTAAGGGGATGGAGGGTTTCAAATGTTGACATGGACATGATAGGTTGTATGAATGACACATGCAACGACCTGTTTTTATCCATCCAACGGTTCAATTTTTGCTGCAGGCGATTCATCCTCCATAGCGTGCTTTTACAGGTGACAAAGATCATGTGAAGGGCATAATAAAAATGGCTAAGGACCTGTGCAAGGTCAAAACCTCTTATCCTCTCATTGTGGTAGTTTTGGAGGGTGTTCCCGAGCAGTGTACAAGGCTTCTTGCTACTCAATGCTATATTGTTTAGGAAATTGAGCCCATATATCCTTTGGAAAATAATGTCTGGTTAGCCATGCCCTGTTATGTCATTAACTGTTTTAAGCTCTGGATATGGGAGGCAATGACTTTTACCTTTATTTATAGATCATTGTTTCTTTCGTTGTGCCGTATATTTAAAATCGCCATCACAGGTGGGGATTCAGTAACATGGCTTCAACATTTAATCGGGATGTCATTTAATAGGGGGATTCACGAATTGTTGTTGTCCACACTAGTATTTTGGTTGTCTTAGGGCACCCTGGCGACAATGGCTGTTATTTTCAATTATTTACGGTCTTACTGGTGTTTTTGTTAGTGAAACTTACCTTGCTATGATTGACACTCGCCATTACACTTGAGAGTGCAAATTTATTTGGTACTATTGGTCACTGATGAAAATCACCTCAGTCTTATGTATCCTGTCTCCCTCTTTGCCATAAGAAACTTGCAATTACTTGTTCTGTTGTGTAATGAATATAGCATTGCCACACTTGCCTCTCTCGCCAAGAAAAATCATCTCCCTCTGCCTTTGCACTGGTAAGCTCTTTCCTGTGAAAAATACGTTCCATTGCCGACACATTTTTCAATTTGGTTTTGGTTTTCCATGATTTTGGGTTTTGTGGATAAATTTTTGGGTGGTCTTTTCCCTGTGTATAATAAGTGCATATGATGTACAATTTGTGTTTAGGAAAAGAGGAGTTTGTGGGCATGAAGGTCATCATGGCAAGACTGAGTTAATATTACAACAACATTCGAAGCTGAAAATATGGGAGGGTTGCCCATATTCTTGGAAAGTGTCAGACAGTAAGTTTGCCGAAAGGTGGAGGTTTGTTAGATTTCAACAACGTATTGCAAAGTTGCATATGTTTTGAGCAATTGGAGCGAGCAACAATTGCATCTACTCACCTCAGGGAACATTGAAGTTATATCACCAAATGCACAAACAACGAGTGTCCCTTCTAATCAGTTCATCTTTGCTAGCGTGCTACTAGCCTATACCAGAAATGGAGCTTTAAAACAAGAAATCTTACATCTGCTGAAGCATTATTAAGAAGGCATGTTCGGAAAAATGCCTAAGGTTCAAGTGCCTTGGCAATATGTTTGCAAATTTGGAAGCATGTGAACTGTTTGACAAAATGCCTGGAAGATAAAGTGGTCTCATGGTGCATGTTTTTCTCTCTACCCAAATCAAGTTACACACGTCAATGTAGTGTTCATGAACTTTACATTCAAAGGGGTAATTAATCCACTTTCACGTTAATGTTTGTCTTTCTCTAATTCAATCATCTTCCCCATCCACAAGGAGTTGAAATTGATGTATAAACCCCTTGAAAGAATGTTGCACAAGGAACTTGAGGTGTGAGTGGGCATACCCATGAAGGCTCATAGTGGATTGAGCGACAAAATTTGGTACACTTCTGTCCCTCGACTTGGCTTTATAGCAACAATGTGCATCTTTGCTAATGTGGGTGCAACAACAAACTTTAGTAGGAATTTCAACCTTAGCCTATTGGAAAACGATGCATTCCTAAGGCAGATGATGTGGTATATCCTACCTTATCCTCAATTCATTTTTGGATGTTTGAAGATGAATGTGGACAACAATTATGTTAAGATCTTGGCATAGGTAACATCAATAGTGATTTAAGTGGTTCACTGGTTTTTTATTGGCCAGTAATGATGGAAGAATTGTTATTGCTTATGGGGATGGACCTAGGTATGTCTTGGATGAATTCTGTGTACATCTCGCATATTGGCATCTGTTTATGGCCTATCAAATGACATAGGGAATTTCAATATCTTGGGAGAGTGGAAACATGAACTTCTTCATAAGATGAATGCCATTCCACAACTCTGCCTCATTAAAGATTGTGGCTTGTAGCACACCACCTTCCTTTCTCCATATTCTACCATAAACATTTGGAAAACATTGTATGAAGACTTGATGTAATAAAGTTGTCCAGCTTCAAAAATTGAAGCCTATGAACATGTTTGGTCACTTAATTGATTTTCATGCAATCTTTTAAGGGGGAGGGCCCCATTACAACCCCCAATTTACTAATATTTTATTTTAAAAAGGAAAAAACAACAGGATATACCATATAAAAAAATCGCTTGGGTTTGACAAGAGTGTTCCTTAGATCTAAATGTGAAAGTGATTCAATTCATCAGACAATCTAGTGCAAGCTTGCAATATAAAACAATTTATAAATTCATTGATCAAATATGATAAATTATAACTACATAACATCATCATTAGAATTTCAACTTTCAGACACTCTATACACTATCCTCCCTTTGTTCGAAATACTAATAATATCATCTTTGAATTATTAGCCATGGTTAAAGGAAAAGAAAATGCATCCCATCCAACATTGCCAAGAGCTGTCTTTTTCATTTGGAATTCCCGTCTTTCTGTTGGTGTTATCTTAGAATCACAATCAAGACAAAGTTCAGCTACAATAATTTTTGTACAATCCTTTTTACTAGCTTTTTCATTATTCTCATTGTTTTCCCAAATGCTTAGTTAAATTGGGCTTCACATCCTTGGCCACATTGATAGTTTCATCAAGCAATTGTTGTGTTACTTTGGGTTATTTGGAATGTAACAGGATATAGGGGACTCCCACTACTCCAACAAGAGTGAAATTTGGTTGGACTTGCTTAGTTGGCCTAGGGAAATGAAGACTATTTGGAATCTAATTTCCAAATATCTTACCTGTTGAGGGAACTTGGAAAGAGACAATATTTACTGCCCACTTGTTTGTAGTTTTAGCATCCATGGCTATATTTCCTTCTAAGTGGCTAGAGAAATACAAGTAGAATGGATATCCAGATTGCTACATTGATTTTGCAAAGAGAGGAATTGAACTATGAAAGTTTGCTACGGAGATAGGCTGAGCGAACAACCCTAATAATGATTGTGTCCACAAGAATGCCGTGACTACTTTGGGTGCAATGTTAGTCTTCTTGGGAGAACTACTTGATGCCTCAAACCCAACTAATTAATCTCAGTAACTGATTGATGACCATATGTAGTGAATTTTTTTTCTATCCACATACAAACTAGTCGTTAGATAATGAATTTGTAGGCTATAGGAAATGCACCTCAATCCCACCATCCTGCAATGAGCTATAAACATGGCCTAAGAGGTGCCGTCAAACAAAACTAGATGTAACACCCTAATACCCTACATTTGTATTTGCTAATATATTGGCAGAAGAGGGATGTGAAATAGCACAGGGAAGGACGACTCTAGTCAAATGCAGCCGAGGTTTCCTGTTACCTGGTATGTTGTTATTTCCTAATGCATTTCCTGTTGAGTTGTTTACAAGTACCATATTTCTTGAAGTTAATGCATTTGTATAATTTGTGTATCTTCCGGGATGTTTGAACCTGGAAAATAGGTAGCCATAATTACCTCTTTATTTTTGGAGACAAATTACAGGTAAGTTCGAAGTTACTAGCAAAGTAGGATGCATTGCATATTCATTATAACAAATCAAGTCTTGTTCTTGAGGCTGGAAAGGAAGCATAAATTGTATGTTTGATCAAATCTTTAGCACCATAGGTTTTTTTCTGAGTTCAATGTGTTTCTCCATGATAAAGAAATTAGTGGAAACTAAGGGGGCATCGTTTGTATATTGAACCAATGGGCTTGTAGTAGACGTTGTAATAACTAGCATGACATTGATTTAATTTAATTTGAATTAATTAAATCTAAGGGTATTGTAGAGTCACTATTGACATAAATGATAAAATACATAAGTGCCACAAAGATTCAAAGTATAAAACCCTAAGCAAGAGATGAAGAAAGAAGACTTAGGTGATTTACACACAATTTGGGACTGATCTGAGAAGGGAGAAGTGATGAACATAATGCAAGCAATGTCGTTATTGACCTCTGTAAATTTTGCAATTCACGAACAAGGCCAGACAAGGGCGCCTATGGCTAGACATGGGCGCTTAGCAGGGGGTGCTGATGAATGGATTTGGGTGCTTGTGATTGCACAAAACATCTAGATCTAGTTTCTGTTGTGTTGCAAAGAGTGTCGCAAATATTCTCCATTTGTCGCTTGTTGTTCACACTATGATCGCCGAAGGTACTTGTAATATGTAAAATACAAGTTCACCTGCACAAGCCCACAAGCTGCATCAAACCTAAAAGAAAAGATGCAAAATGGGGAGTTGGATTGACCCCAACACTACGTCTCCAACTCAATGTAGTTCTTATGAGTTCGTAGAAATTGTGCCCTAGGATTCCCTAGTGTAAGTTGCACTTGATAGCAGGCTAGATCTAGAATGTAGAAATGTATAGCATGTCTAGATGAAATAAAATGGACTTCCCCTTCATATGCAGTGTATGTAGAATATGCAATCCCTTGCCCCTTGAATGCATGCTAGGTGGATGCCTTCAGTGCTCTTTAGTGCCTTTGGATGCAAACTTAGGTGATGATAATATAATGCTTAGTGTTTGGTTCCACATTTTGAAAACATACCTATGTATTCATATGATTCCCTTGTTTGAATTTTGTAATTGACAACTGGAAGGCCGACCCATAAGTGAAAAAGATGTCCAAAAGATAAAAGGGACCCAAAAGAAGGGAGTAAGATATAAAAGGGCCAGGGTCGCCCAGAGGGGATGAGGGCGCCTGGGTGTTGGTGTTTGAAGCCATAAAAGATAAACACATAAAATACCGACAAGGTTGTTGGGTGCGCAAGACAAAAAAGAAAGCAAGAAACAAAGAAAAGAGGCCAAAGATAGTTGCCAACCACTAGTTTTCTTGCTTAGGAATCATGTAAATGCTAGTATGCTTTTTAAGACGTAGAAATGTACCCAAGTGTGTGATTTTGTGTCCACATTTTCCCCCCAGTTTATGTTGTTGAGTGAATACTCGATAACATAAAGTAGATAGAAGAAGCATACCTGATAACCATGTAGATTGTGTGGTGAACTGTGTGTTGAGTGGACAAGTGAAGCATGGAATGATGCAAAGTGAAGCATGGAGACTACGAAAGGAAAGTGACCCTAAGGGTGAAGCACATTCCTTGTATTGTACCTATTGTTGTGCTTGTATTTTCTGTTGTAGGCTGCTTCTTGTTACGTATTAAGAATGGACCTGCAAAAGAAGAGTGGAAAAGAAGTCAAAATTGTGTATATGAAAAATCGGTGTAAAGTATGCATAAGTATGTAAAATTGTGTAGAAAGGGAAGTGTGCACATGATATGTAAGAGTTTAAAATGATAGAAAAATGTCCTAGAATTTTTGGGCAATCTCACGCCAAACACGAGTTTTTTGGATGATCTCACACAAAGAGTGAGTTTTTTGGGTGATCTCACACCAAAGAAAAGTGTTGAGGAGAGAGGTCTAGTGTTACTCTCCTTCCACAACTCTGCCCAATAACCACGACTGCAAATGGTGTGTCCCTGATTTGTTCATGCTGTCCCGATTTTTCTAAATTAGTTCCGAGTTTTATCGATTGAAGGAATTAAAATAAATTCTACTACTGGAGGACTGTGATTGTACTGTAAAACTGTTGTGAAATGTGCTGATATGAGAAGATGATTGTATTTGACCCTAGGACATTAGCACCCAGGCGAGGTCAGAAGCACCTAGGCGCTAATGTCTAAGTCTGGGCACTGGTGTTTGTACTATGATTCTGACCCAATTTTTTTTCTGGGCCGTCTTATGACTATATTTCTATCCTGTTTATGTACTGTGCTATGCTAAACTTTAGCTTTGAGTTGCTGTAGGGGTGATTTGTTCACCCAATGTATACCCCACCTCGTTTGGGGTGCATGTGATGTAGGTAGGAGAATCCAACCCAAAAGAGAGGAATTGATGTTGTGTTGTACTATATCCTTGTAGGGGGGCAGGGGATGTGCATGGTAGAAACCAAGGTACATGCAAACGAAGTGGCTAGTAACATGTGTTAGTAGTAAATATAGATATCATGTAAAGAGAAGACAATGTAACAATCAAGTGTGCAAACGAGATAGATTGTGAAAATTGGGTTTCAAACATGGGATATCACTCACAATGTCACAAGAAAATTAGGGCTGAAGTGGCCAAAAGTACACAATAAACATACAAGACATAGGGCCATAGCCTACAAACAATAACATACAATGGCAAAAAATGTGAAGCAAAGTGTGACAGATAACCATGGTGGCAAATAGTCTTGCAAAGCAAATGCTGCACATGAATCACCCGTTAACATGTTAGAAATATAAAAAAATATGTCAATGCATGTATGTATCAATGGAAAGTAATGTGCTAGAAATTAGTAAATAATGGAACAATAACACCTGTAATGTGTGAGAGTAGGAAATGTAGATGCCCCCAGGATCCTCGGTGGGACTGGTAAAAGGTACAGTGCCAAACATCATGGCAATGTGTGAAAATATGCATTCATAACTAAAGACCAAGTGAACATGCATGTGTATATGATAAAGATAATGACATACTGAGTATCTAACTAGCATAGTAAACAAAGTGCAACATGTAAGTAGTATAAACAAGCAATAGTAAGTGCAACCAAGATATGCAAATGCAGTGGATGAGTGGAATGGAATGGTATGCAATGTACGAATGAGATAAGAGCAGTGTGCCCCCTAATGGTTGTGTATGAGATGAGGTTCATTTATAAAAGACCCCCTCATCAATCAAGAATGAACCATAGAACAAGAGTACATCATCGGGTAATATGCGTGTTGTGCGAATAGATGCTAGAAAGATCTATCATGAAGCGCAAAGCGTGAAGTTTTAATGATGTGTGGTTCATTTCAGAATTAGACCCTAAGTATTCAAATATGAACCGTGGAACTAGAGTGTGCCATAGAGTAATGATGATACAATGTGTGTATCAATGGGTATGAAATTGTTAAGAAAGCTTATACATTAAGCGCAGAGCGTGAAATGTAGAAGTAGACACTTTGATATGAATGAGGGGGGGGGGACAGCTATGATGCCCCTCAAGTGTGCAAGTGATGGAGATCTATGTGATTATGCCAGAGAGATATTGCGGTGGTGGTGGAGTTTGAAATGTCTCTCGGCCATCAATGTAAGGATGAGCTTGTTTGACAAAGAGAATTGGACACAGAAGTGGAGTAGGGTGGGGAGGGATCTTGAATGGTGGTAGCTTATTTGGGATTGATAACACTATAGAGGACTTGAGAGGAGGATGAGATAGACTGATTTTTAGAGGAGGTTGCTTAGTTAGAATTGGTAACACTGTAGAAGGCTTGAGAGGAGGGGATGTACTGATTTTTAGAGGAGGTTGCTTACTAGGATTGGATCAGATAGGAGTCTCTTGACTTACCGAAGAAGGAACATTAGTGACGATGGAATGATTCTCATTAGATTTGTAAGGACTGAAGTTAGGAGCCCATTGATATTTAACAATTGAAGATGTAGTAGGATTTTGTGAAGTCAATAAAATAAAAACCTGATGCTCAAGGTGCTTGATTCTTTGTTTTAGAGCATAACAATCATCCTCATGATGTCCATTAAGTATGTGATAATTGCAAAATGGGAGACCGATGTATTTTGCAAGCAATTGATGCAAAGAGACTAAAGGATTTTTAGGAACCATGAAAGAAGGAAGATCCAAGTGTATGATCATGATTGGGGTTTAGAAAATGATTTAATTTAATTTGAATTTATTAAATATAAGGGTATTGTAGAGTCATTATTGAAATAAATGATAAAATACATAATTGACACAAGCAAACTAAGATTCAAAGTATGAAACCCTAAGCAAGAGATGGAGAAAGAATACTTAACTAATTTACCGCGTAATCTTGGATTGATCTGAGCACGGAGAAGTGATGAACAAAATGCAAGCAACACTGTTATTTACCTCTGTACATTCTGTAACTCACGAACAATGCCGGACAAGGGCGCCTAGGTGCTGATGACTGGATCATGGCGCCCATGACCGCACAAGACCTCTGGATATGGTTTATGTTGTGTCACAAATATTCTCCATTGGGATCCTATTTTTCACACTATGATCCCTGAAGGGTGCCTGTAACTTGCAAAATAGAAGTTCACCTGCACAAGCCCAAAAAATTCATCAAACCTAAAAGTAAAGATGCAAAATGGGGAGTCGGACTGACCCCGACAGTAACCCTGAGAGTGATCTTACAACCAAGCACTGCACTACATCTCATACTCCATATAGTTCTTGTGGGTGTGTGTAGAAATTGTTCCCTAGGATGCCCTAGTGCAAGTTACACTTGATAGTGTGCTAGATCTAAAATGTAGAAATGTATTACATGTGTGGATGAAATAAAATGAACTTACCCTTCCTCTGTAGTGTATGTAGAATATGCATTCCATTTTCTCTTGAATGGATGCTAGATGGATGCCTTTAGTGATATTTAGTGCCTTTGGATGTAAGCTTAGGTGATGATAATATATTCTTAGTGCTTGGTCCCTCATTTTGAAAACATAACTATGTATTTATATGATTCCCCTGTTTGAATTTTGTAATTAACAATTGGAAGGCTGACCCATAAGGGAAAAATATGCCCAAACGATAAAAGGTATGCAAAAGAAGTGTGTAAGATAGAAAAGGGTTAGGGGCACCCATAGGGGACAAAGGTGCCTTGGTGCTTCTATCCTGGTTGGGCGCTGGTGTCTAAAGCCATAAAAGATAAACAAGTAAAATGCCGACTGGGCTGTAGGGTGTGTAAGACCAAAAAGGAAGAAAGAAACAGAGAAAAGAGGCCAAAGATAATTGTCAACCACTATTTTTATTGCTTAGGAATCATGTCAATGCTAGTATGCTTTTAAAACTTAGGAATGTACCCAAGTGTGTGATTTTGTGTCTACAGAAAAACCTTTCAGGTGATGAAAATTTGAAATGTAGGAAGCTGATACGAATCCCAAATACTACACAATGTGAGGTAGCTTGAATGTTAATCCTTGAATGCAAAATGTTTTTCTATCATCATTCATAAAAAGCCCATAAATTTAGTGAACGCTAGCAGTCATGGCCTCTATACACATGGGAAAACTATGAAACTTAACATTTTAGATGATCACCATATACCCTATTTTGGACTTTGAAATTTAATGGCATACAATTTTTTTATCCAAAAACAAAGATAAGAGCATATAGACAACATATTTTGCTACCAAGTTTGAAATCTCACAATTAAAGCGATTTAACTCAAACAATAGTTGTAATGTACTTTTCCAAAAAATATCTTTCTCACTTATAAAAAGGCTTTTTGCTGAAAAATATATCGAATGTTAAATCCTTTCTATGAAGTTGGCTTCTAGGTACAAAACCTGAGATTTACTTTTTATAAGTATGTTGTGTGCTCCTTATGTGGACACCATTATCCAACTATTAGCTTATTTGATAGGATTTTGACAACCAAACACAACTTAAATTGAATTGCAATACCAAAGACATTTGACATAGACATGTGCATGAAAAATACATAGATGAAGAAAAGAAATGAAAATATTTTTAATTAAGTCCACATGAAAAAATTAGAAGAAACTACTTTCTGGTTATGGCCAATTGAGGCTCTAAAAATGTAAAGGAAAACAAATGTGAAGGCTGAAAATATTTAATAATTATTAAGAACCTTAATATATTTTCGAGAGTAGTGGGTTGACATGGCCTCTTGTTGCACATTTTTCTGTCTACCCAAACCACATTTCACACGTTAATGGAGTGTTCTCGAAATTTGCATTCAAAGGAGTAATTAATCCACATTCACATTAATGTTTCTCTTTCTCTAAATTTTTGTAAAAAATTAAATTTAAGAATAGGAGTAAAGTCCAATAATACAAGAGGGAGAAATGCGAAGAAGACGGCACCCAAGAGAGAATTACTAGATTGCACTGCAAGTTTCATTTTACCTGAAGATTTATACATAGAAATAGTGGAGCACAATTCACTATCGTATTCTGGATTTGAAATTTATCAATGAATGCAAAATGGGTAAGGATGGATATCAATATATTCACCGGTTAAAGTCAATATTCAGATGTGTGGAACTTCTTCTTGGTGTTCCCTCCCACACAAAGGATGGAAGCTTGAGGAATTTGAAGGAAGAAGAGGTGATGTGAGTGGATACTGAAAATGAGGCAAATAATGTTGATGCCGAAGTCACCTTGTTGAGGAGGAGATATAATTAACGACGGAAATTTTATGCTTGGAAAAGAGTAAGGAAGTTATTTAATCACTTTTGGAACTTGTTTACGTCCTTGAATGACACCATTAACTATTTTTTTTAGGTGATGGGAAAGATGGAGATGAATAAATATTAGCTGTAGCGGTCACAAGTGGTACTAGTCATTATTTTTTTGTTATCCCCTATAAATGTGGAAAAATTTCCCACCAAGAAAAATTTGATAACACATTTGCAAGACTGAGTCATGTCCAAGCTATCACGAAAGAAGAAAAGATCGTGGCATGTTGCAATGCCAAGAACCCAAATGTCAAGTGAAGTAAACATCGAACTTGGTGCATTGTGCCTCATAATAAAATTAAGACTTTCCCCATTCGATGCAAGTGATCATGTTTTCTCTGGGAAAGTGATTTGACTCTCCATGTAACAAAAAACTGAGCCTAGATTTGTTAAATGTTCACTAGCCCTCTAGGTAAGCATTGTTGTCGTGATGTTGTTGTTGCTCTTGCAGTTTGTGTTGTTGTTGGACATCTGATGGCTCAAATAGGCTCCTCTGGCATGCATAATGGAATTCCAAAAAAATGTCACGTGATTTGACTATTCACTAAACACAATGGCTGAAATTGCCAAAAATAACTATTGACATTACAAGTGCTGTTTGATGGGGTCTTGCTTTCAGAGATATCTCCAATGTGTGTTGTCTCAATGATTTTCTACGAAGAGAAATGATCAAATAAAAAAAATCATGTATTCTTATTTTAAAGCAACATAAAAAATGTTAAAGGACCTATAAAATAACATAATCATGGTCCTAAAGCACAATCACAATAACCTCATTATTTTTCTTCTTCTTTGAATGTTCTAAACCCAAAGAATTTTTGTGTCAGACAATATTATTTTTGTGAAGTAAATGGACATCTTGAATGCAAGTGTTTTAAGAAACTATCACTTCTTAGTAAGGAAATGAATAATCATATAATCAATCTTTCATCTCCTTCTCATTCTTATAGCAAGGGTAAGAATAAATCCCTCTCTACCTTAGTTGCTTCTTCATCTGGTCTCAAATGGATATTCTACTCCAGAGCCACTCATCACATGGTTTGATAACAATCATTTTTTTCTATGGACCGTTGCTCTTCGCAGAAAATATTTATAGGTGGCTCTTTTTCTTTCAATATTTAGTGACAAAGAACTGTTGAGATTAGTGACCATACCTTCAACAATACTTTTATGTGCCTTTTTTACAATATTTTTTCTATCAAATCACTCAGGATAGCAAGACAATTGAGTTCACAACTGATTCAACAATTATTCAAGAGCACTGTGATCATTCTCAAGTCATTGCAATGGGAAATGTAGAACCTTATGCACGCTTAAGATAATCATATTTGTGCATGAATATCCTTCATATATGTTACTCATATGTACAAATCGGTTAAGTTGCGACATGATTAGTTTGACCACATGAACTACCACTATCTTCAACAACTTCATGAGAACAACATGGTGATTGGTCTTCCTTCCATTTCATTTTACAATGATGTTTGTCCATGGTGTATACGTGGTAAACATCTTGATGATATCTACGTGAAGGGAAAAGTATAAAGAAAACAAAGGTTTTTAGGTGTAATACATGGGCTTGCATTTCCCAAGAAAAATACAAAGCTCTATAATCACAAAGAAAACCTTGGATATTTATGGGTTATCTTGATGATGTCAAAGGCCCCCAAAATCTACATCTAAACACACACTAATTGATCATTATTTGAAGTGTTAAATTTGATGAGCGTCCTCCACATGCAACATCATCACCCACCTCTTATTCCATTCTTGACATAACATCTACATTGAGTAGTTCTTGCAAGGATGATAAACCTATTTTTGATGAGGCTCCTCCACCACTTATTCCTGCATCTTCATCTCTTCTTAGATTTATTCAAAAGGTAATTTTGGATGAAAAAATTGTTGTTCTAGAAGTAGTCAACAATTCGGGGGACAATGGTCCCTTCTCTTTAATGGGAAGGTTAACTTATTCAAACCAAAATTGAAACCCTAGAATGTTTACAAATATACATTCTAATAAATTTTGATGAGGATGTTCGGTATAATGAGTAATTCCATAATTTTGAATACAGAGAAAATATTGTGAGAAGAACAAGATTAATTAATAGAAAGGGGGAGAATAATACAACACTTTCAAAGAAGAAGAATACATATCTTATTTTACTTCTGCATCTCAATATAACTCAAGAACACACATGCCTGCATATAATGAAATTTATTGCAGTGAACAAGATACAGATTGAATCAAAGTTCAATGATTCTTGGAACATAAGTATGTACACAAAGTTTCAACTTTCAGTAAATGCAAACAACATATAAGATAAAACAAAATAAGGAAAATAAGATAGAACAAGAAGGGAGAGAAAGGTTCTTCTTTTGTATTTGAAAATCAGTATCATTTACATCAAAATTTCCCAACATCCAACCCCTTTACAATAGAAAATGAGGCCTTATATAGGCAAGAGGGGAGGAATAACTACCTATTGTCAATGAAAATTAAACCGAAAACTAATCAACCCTTTTGCCTAATGCAAAAGGTCAAAATGGAATCGAACTAGTTTAATCATAATTGTAATTAAGAATTGGCTTAAGCATGGGTACTTTAACATAGGTTCAATAATGATTCAACCTAAGATATGGGAATTTTCTATTTCCTAGCAGCAAAGGGGACATACACACTCTTACAAAAGAATAAGTACAACACACCAAAAGACACAACAAGACCACATAAAAATTAATTAGAATGATGAGGAGATTTTCCATAAGCTTTATGAATTTATATGCAAGGTAATCACTTATAAATCAAACTAATTTTCTGTATGAACTTTGTTATCAACCTTTATCCGACAGAGAGAAACCTATTAATTAGGTAACCTCTTGAAAAGGTGAAAATCTTAAGTGATATATTTATTATCTCTTCCTTGTAATTTATTTGTCAAAATGATATTATGATCTCGAAGATGAAATCATAACAACAAACTTAAAAGAAAGGACAAAAACGATATTAGCATATAAACATAATTACATGAATGACACAACAAAAGTAAAAATAAACATGATGAAGAGATTATTTTTTTGCATTGATGAAAGAGTACGATGATTGCTAAAAATTCTTACTAAGGTCATGATTCAAATCAAGGCCAACATGGCTACAAAATTGCATTTATTTCAAGCTCGAAATGAAGATATCATCAAGGTCTGCTTTGGATATGATAGATAAAGATCTGTAATTAGTTTAGATAAAATGCAGAATAATAAATCAGATAATCAAAAAAATGATATTAAATTTGAATATAGCCGATGCCTTTTATTTTCATACACAATACTCAAAACATTGTCATTGCAACACCTGCAAGATCACTTTCCTCATAAAAACATTGCACATAAAGAATTTTAGAATGAAATAATCTTCAAAATAGCTGCAATACGTGATTTATCATCCCCAATAAATTGTATCTTCCAATTCCTTTTATAATATCTTCTTGTACAAAATCAGTTATAACCAATTGCTATTATTTGAATACTTTCCAAGTAACTAAGTTATAACTTTATAGTAATTCATTACTTATGTCTTATAATCAAAGGAATCGAGCAACTTTAAAACATAAGATATTTAGACATTTAAAGGAGGAATGAGTCACTAAAACAAGGGCCCATTAAGTACTCCATACATGAATTAAATGTAAAACACAACCATAAAGCATTCCATTCGTTTTTAAAAAACAAACACATCATGATTATCAAAACAATAATCAAACTCAAAAACTCATCCACTCGTATGCATATTAGATATATTAAACTGTCATCATAAGTTTACCAATCATCATAAAAAATATAAAGTATTTGCAAATGATTAATATGTCTATCAAGTTCAACAATCCCAGAACATCATAATCAATCCTCTCCAGTCAATTCCAGTGATGGAGTTCTTGCTTTGGTGGTCATTTTAATGTATTTATACGGCTCAACCGATAGAATAGTGCAAGTAATGATCCGAGAATCTTCATTCACCTCCAACTTAACTCTCTTTACCGCACTCGTCACATTAAGCACTGCAAAGAGGACCTAGTATGCTTAGAGGGTTGTGGGGAGTCATGTGAATGCACACATTAGTTTTGCCCAAGTAACAATATCGAGGTAGTAACATGTAAGACATTGTAAGGGGGTATATGGGATGGGGCAAGTTGAACATACTTGTTTAAGGAAGACAGGTTATGATCAATATGTACATGCTAAACATTATACAAAGGAGGATTATTAATTCTATGGGAAGGTTAGGTACGAGGATATGATTCAATCACTTGTAAAAATTCATGAAGGCAAGGTTCATTTGCATCGAAATGTATAGCAACACAGGTGGGTCCATGTCTAACAAAAGGTCTCCTCCCTCGAAGCGTACTAGCTCCCCCTCAGCCACCCCTAAGTGAGCCTATTTTCCACTGTGATTGAGCTTGAAAAATATTATACCCCCATGAGTGATGAGACCCATATCTTCTAGAACCCCAACTATCCCATCTAGACATGATTGCAATACTGAAAATGAGAGATAATTACCATCAATTTAGCATGTTGAATTATTAATTTTCCAAAACAGAGTCATCTTAGTACCAATCAAATTAATAGGTGGTAGTAATCCATATGAGAACAGTTAGTCTTGAAAAAATAAAAGAAACATACATATACATTCTGTAGAACAATTTACTTCAAACCCTGATTTTCTACTTCCACAAAATCATTTTAAAATGTTAAGAAACAACCATTTCTAGAATACCATTTTTCCTTTTGGAAACAAAGAAAATGACTGCATTATTTTGAATCCTTAAAATATGATGATTTTAAGAAAAATATCCTTCAGAATGTGTATGCACAGACAATAACCAATTTGTTCAAAATCATTCCATCATATTCAACTTATAACTACCTCAAATCTCAAATGTAAAAATATAACTATTCAAAAATTTTATACCCAAATCTTCATCATTTCTCCCTTAAAACAAAATAATCGAGTATATTAAACTAATGCATGCATCGACATGGTCTTTTATTACAGATTGTAGAAGCTTCAAAGAAGTTATTAAATAGCTAAACTGAAATCACAAAAATCCAAAATTCAAAATACAGTCAGTATTCATCCACAAAATTAATCATTGAGAAAATAAATTTCGCAAAACAACTGAGATATTATTCCATTTCATCAAACACACATCTCTGCTTCGACCTAGAACGGAGAAACGATGACACATAATTTTATTTGACAAGATTACACAATAACCAATATCCAATTCAACTGCATTAAAATTAGCAATTGGGCCTCAAAATGGACACATTTCACCCATTAAAACGATAATAGCCCCAAAATAATGACTTCATGTTTTGAAAACCAAACAAGAATTCGAAGAAGTCATTATTTTTAACATGCAAATGATATTCATTTCACTGTATGTAAAAATTCTTTGAAATAACCAAATGGGTATGAAAAATAACAACTCGGGTGAGCTTAGAACTTCACAGGAAAATAAAAAATATGAAATGGGAAAAAATGTCATGTCAAATCTGCATTCACACATACCAACTCAAGCAAGAAACACAACTGTCAAAAAACATTTCATACCTGTTGAATACTGCCACATATTTGTTTATACTGAAGACTTCAAGCTCAAAACTAACAATCTGTACTCAACCATAACCATAAACTTGCAGCTCAAATTTCTTCCCAATGAAAAACTAAACAAATGAATTAAATTCCAAAACAACCCATAGTTCAATGCTCATATGGGCTCATTTAATGCCCATTAACTCGCCACCACCATCTTCACCACTATACTCCCGTCAACTCACCACCTCGAAAATCGGTACTTTAAAATGGAGGTCTATACCATGGTCCAAATAAAATCATTCAACATACCATTGCCAATCACCTTATACCACCCTTTGAATTCCATTTGAGGTAAACCAAACATACCATATCATATAACTATTAGTGCAAATTCACAACACCCCCAAATGAGTTATGGATCTACTTTTTTAAGGAAAACTCATCTGGTGTGAATGCACAACATTGAGTTTTCTCCAAGGTGTGGGACCTTGCAAGGTGAGAACACTCTCCAGATTGAAGCTGGTTCTTACTCCTCTGTGTAGGTGTATGCATGAATTTTGCAGAGGTTTAATGTTAAATCCTACTCTAAATTGCAAGAGACAAAGATAAAGGATGCAAAAGGAAAACAAAACTAAGTAAAAATGGTGATACACAAAAGGAGTGATGAAATTCTGTTCTACAAATAGATAAAAATCATAGAGATATAAAACCAAAGCATGCAAAAATTGCCAGAATGTAATGAAAGATCAGAAAACAATGATAAATGCATGAGAGGATTGGAAGATCATTCACAAAACATGCATTACCATTCCCAAATTTAATACAATGCATTACAATGGCAGAAAGGCAAAAAATGTGCCACAGGCTCCATGGAAGGTCTGAAACTCCTCAAATTCACGTGCCAAGGGCAAGATGGGAGTCTGCAAAACAAAACGTCCAACCTTATAAAATGAGCCAAAACTGGCTTTTTACCATCGAGCAAAATGAAAGAAACGTGGAAAACGTGGACCAATTGATTTGGAACTCCAACCACCAACAAATCCCTTCAATATCACCTGCAAAGTGATGGGCTTCATGAAAAAACCCATACGCCAACGTACATTTCTTTGCAGAGCAAGAAAGAGGCCCATACTTCATTAATTTTTGGTGGTTGGAGTCATTTTTTGTGTTTTTTACATGCCAGAGATGTTTTCCCATTTTATCCCATAAATCTCCATCAAAATACAAAATTGAACCCTTCATCGTGTAGAGGATTTCAACATCTTTCTAATGAAATAAAGAACGTGAAAATCAGAGCTCGGGATCGAAAGTTATGCCCCTCTGAAGATTTTGAGCACAAATGGGGAATTTTAGGACAAAATTCGGGTTGGCGGGCCAAAACTTGAAAAATTTCCTCTTTTTTGAATTTGGGAAATTTTTTCCAAAAATTCTCCGTGCCCCGCCACTCCTCTGCCATGTGGTGCTTCCTCATTCGCTGATGGAAATGTGTGCCCAAACCCCACCTTTTTCCTTTGATTTTTGCCTTAGGAAAATTTTCCAAAATTAGTCTGTGCTCTGCCACTCCACTACCACGTGTTGGCTTCTGGGTCACTTGGCGGGGGTACGCTTCAAATTTTTCCTTTGTGCCTCTGCCACTTTGGCAAAAAACTAAAGTTTCCTCTTCCCCTCTGACTCCCGCCGCTATCAAGGACATGTGTCGCTTCCACATTAGACGCAGGGCCTTCACAACTTTTTCTCCATCCTCCTCCATGGGCCTGCGGGCCAGTTTTTCCCTTAGCGCCCTTTTCCCGCTTTGGAAAAAATTTCAACTCTGCTCCGCTGCCCTGACTTCCTCCGCCACGTGGTACCATTTCATTGGCCACGGGCCTACTTACGGAAATTTTCCCCAAAAAACTCTGTCGGGCCATAACTTGAAAATTACAAGGAGTTAGGAGGAAAATTTTACCTTTCTGGTAAGGTGAGAAAATTCTCTATTTGATGGAGCCATTCCCAAAAAAATTTGAGTCCTTGAAGCATGCCAAAAATTCATTTAAGTGCCAGTAAAGGAAAAGGAGGAGGAGTTAGCCAAAAATAAGCATGGGCTTATTTTGGATAACAATAACCTCTTAACCATAACAGTGGGAAATCCAAAGTTTGGATATAGTGTTTAAAGGCAAGATTCCAACTTATTATTTGAAATATCCATAATCAACATGTAATCAATACATTCAAAATGAAAATTGGGTGGAAAGAGGAAATATATTAGTCAACTACAATAAACAAAAATCGATTTCAAACATCATTTTCGGCTATTGCCACCTTCAACAATTTTTTCCAAAAAGGGAAAATCAAGAGCTTGAAAACCATACAGAGATATCAAAAAGTGAAACTTGATCTCCATTGCTAACAACTCACCATCCATGTTGATACACAAATATATATATATATATATATATATATTGAATTTATGATGATAGCAAACAAATAAAAAATTGCCATGATACCACTTAGTGTTGGACAAATAAAATAATACATTAAATACCTAACGGCCCCTGCCTGAATAATTACGAATACAATAGCAAACAAGAAGCAATAGGAATATTCATGACTTAAGTTTTTTAAAAAAGGGGGTTAAAATTTTATCAATAACACTACCCAAACTAACTAGTTGTTTAATTAAGTGATTAATCAATTAATAAGTCAAGTTACATCAAAATGAATTTAAATTAAACATTTCATTTTTTAACAAAGTAATGTCAATGCGAAAATATAATTAGTTGTGTTAAGAACTTGTAGAAGGAAGAGAGGAAAGAGAGGAAGCATGAAATTTCAATTTCAGAACATGCATCCGGAACCTAGTGATTGCAACAAGAATTTTTGTCTCCTTAGGCACAATATTGTTAGCTAGATTATTCATCCATGCTCCAAGAAAATTCTCCACTTTGGAAATTTTGTCTCCATATTGAGATAATCCTTTGGTAGCCTCCACTATCACATTATTGAGTTAAGACAAGTCTTCAATTTTGTCTTTGTTTACAAACTCTGTCTTGTATAAGTCTTCGTTGATGAGCTTCTTGAAGTCCTCTTTGATTTCATACGTTGAATTCTGTTGGGATGAATTTTCCTTAAAAAGGTCACAATGGAGAGCTTGTATATCTGTAAATATTTCAGATTTTAAGGATTCACCTTTTTGAATGAAATTTCGCAATTATGTAGAGGCTTCTTCAAGAACTTTCATCCTCCATTCAACACTAAAGGACCATGTTTGTGATAGATTGTTCTTAGAATCATCGAAAATATTTTCGGAAAGAAGGATTTTACTTCATTTGTAAGAGCCATGATGTGGAGGTCCTAAATGACATCTGCCTAGATTTTTGCTTCTTTTTTTAATACCATTTTTTCCACCCCTGAGCTGATCTTCTTTTGAGATGAGATAATGTTGTCATAAGTATTATAGGCTTCATCAATGAACTCTAATCATGTGATAAGTATTTTTTCCACCTAGGCTTCAACTTCTTTGCTTAGAGTTGCATGTTTGTGTTACTTAGTAAATTTTAAGATCCCCCTAAAAATATTCGTATCATATTGCGAGGTGAATATGTGAAAATGAATTTCGAAATGATGATGAATTTGAAGTTTGAAACGAGTTTCTAAATGGTATGGCGAATCATTTGATAATGGTATCAGCCGGTAGCAATTTTTGGCTGATACTATATGTTGTCAGTTGACAGTATATGTTGTCAAGCCAACAACATATGTAATTTTTCAAACATCAGTTTTTTGACATAACTGTTAAAAAAATGCTGTCTCAACAAGAAACATGTAACTCGCAAAAATATTTTTTTGTGAAAAAATGTAGATTTCGCTAGTTTTTTTATGGGAATTGTTTTTTGAATTTCTTTAGTGTTAGCAGTTAAAATGATTGTCTTAGTGAGAAATTTGTCCTCACAAAATTTAAAGTAAGTAAATTTTTTCGTATACTCATTTTTCCCCTCTAACGACGTCACTGAAAAAATGCTACCAACAGATAACATACATTTATGATATCGTCTGATAATAGTTTTCATGCTACTGATCAATATCATTTTTATGCTACCGACCTATAGCATTTTTTCCTACTACCGGATGGTAGCATTTTTTTCACAACCGACCAACAACATTTTTTATGCTATCGGCTGGTAGCATATTATATGCTACCGGGTGGTAGCATATTTTACATTACTAGATTGGTAACATATTTTCTGCTACCACCCCCAGTAGTATATTTTTTGCTACCGAACGGAAGCATATTGTATGCTACCAGGTGGTAGATATATTCATGCTACCACCCGATAGCATATATTTATGCTATCAACCATAATCATATACACTACTTGCAGGCTTACGAGAAAGGCTTACCTGGGTTGTCTTATATGATGACTGCTTTTTGTAGATCGTCAATGCCCACACTAAATTTGGAAATTATGAATTTATGTTTAATGTCGGAACTATAATTCGAGTATATATAGGCAAATGTGGAAAATTCATCTTTAGTGATAAAGGTGAATTTAATATAAACAATCAACTATTTGTTTAAATGCTTGAAGAAATGGCCAAAATAATAACGTATACCCATAAAATTTAGACAAAATAGTAAGTTGTCGACCCCCTAAAAATTTGCCAAAACCAACTTTCGAAATTTAGAATATTCCTGAATTAACAAATATTCACCTCTAAAATTTTCCTTGGTTTGTGTATCTCATCAATATATTTTAAATCAACATCAACATGCACAATGAATGGCTGGAGTGAAGATAAGGGAATTGGATCCAATGGGGTGTTGTCAGATGATAGGAAGGATTTTATGAAGTTTTCCAATACCAGTACATGCTCCTCTAATAGCTCCTGAGTTTTTAAATCCTTTTCAACTCTCTCAATAAACTTAGAAACAATCACCTCTAAGGTTATGCACTTCACCTTCAGGGGTTGATTCTCCCATAGGTATTCTTGTCAATTCAAAATAAGCCACATAAACACCTTGTTCACTTTTATCTCCTTTTGGTTTGGAAATTTCAAGAAATTGTTTTCCTGAGGAATCTAAAACTAACTGATAGGTAGTTTTAGCTTTTTTAGGGGGAACAAAGGTACACAAGGAGTGCAACTACAACATCATATTTAAGAAACTTCAACCTTGGACCGAGATTTCCTCTTCTTACTGTCAACCATAGGTTGTACCCAAGTAAATGAATCCCTTGATAATGTTCTTGAAGGAGGCAAAGTGAGTGCAAGTGGTGGAGGAAGGGGTTGTGAGATAGAAACAATAGTTACCACAGGAGAGGAAGAGGGTCTTCTCACATCCAACTTGGGTCTAGAAGTGTTGACTTTCCCAAGATCTAGAGCTGCTACTTCCACCACATCTTTTTCTTCTTCATCATCTTACTCACTTTCTTCTTCTTGTTCCTTTTCATCATGTTTCTTTTCACTTCCTTCCTCCTCACTTTCCTTCTTGTTCAGTTTCTTTTCTTTTCTTAACTGTTTGTTCATCTACTTCTCCTCCCACTTCTTGTATTTCATCTTTTTTATCATCTTCTTTTTTGGGTGTCACAGTCTTCTTCTCACCTTCTTTAGATTTGTCTTTCTTTGTATACACCTTAGTTCCAGAATCTTGTTGAGAGGGAGGAGTTTGGTGAGGAGTTATCTTTGAGAAGAAGTTATGCTGAGGAGAAGCCTCTTGTTGAGAAGTGTTGAACTCCATTAGTTTCTTATTAAACCATTGCTTTGTTCTGAATAAAACAGGAGAAATTGAGCTCGTCTGGATTATTCTTCTCTTTTTGTAACCAGTCAATTGTAGGGAGAGGACTGAATTGATTATAATTGGTGAATTCAGGAGCAAACAAATCATAACCATCATCAACCATGTCCTTTGGCACCTTGTGCAATTTGAAATCTTGAATTTGTTGCAGTGTCAGCTTGCTATATGCTCTTTTTCTTACCTCAAAATCATCTTCACAGTCTGCCCAATAGTCTTCAATTGTAGGCATGTGCAGATAAGATAATTGGAGGTTATTGATAATGAAGTTCTTACTATCAAAGGATGCCTTCTTCTAATAAGGATGTAGGTTAAAATGAGAGATACTTCTTTCAACATTCTAAGCATCAAGAGCAAACTTACATGTCTAATTTCCCAAAGATATGGGAAATTGGATGCCAAATATCTTTTTGTCCCTACAAGTCCTGTGAATAAGATCCAATTGTTTACATAGCTCAATCAAAACAATTTTCGTCACTGCAATAAATAGAGAAGCTTGTAAGGGGCTCCCTCAAAACTTGTTGTTCTGATATATGAAAACTTCTTGAAGCTGGATAAATAAACTGCCATAAACAACTATCAATTGTTTAGCTTTTTGTGAAACCCTACTGGTCACATTACCTTCAATTAATCTCCTCACTAAGAACATTGTGAAGGCATCATTAATCCTCCGGTGATGAATTTCGCTGTTTTCATAGGTTAATTGAGTATAAAATTCATACATATAGGAAGACTCTGTCTGCTGCCTTGGTTTGATAAACCAATCCAGATTATGTACCAAACTATGGTGTAAATTAAATATAAGGTCATGTAGAAGGTTTTGGTTTGATGGACATGGGTGAGCCATTGGGTTAAATTTTCACAAACTAATTTCATCCCAATTCAGAGCCTGTTTGTCCTTCACAAATCAAATTGATGAATACACACAGCCAAGCTTGGAATTCTTTGGTGGATGGAAGACCCATTACCCTTGCAAGACAATGTTATAATGTCAAATAATTCTTCAATGAAATCACTTATGTAGAGGATTTTAGGAAACTTGGATGGCCCTCACTTTTTCACCTTCAACCAAGATTTAGCAATCATGGATTGGTATTTGTTTGGGGTTAGGTCAAAATATCTTTGTGAGCATCAACCATAGTCAAAAATTTGGAATCATCAAAAGTAGGGATACTTAGGGCCAATTTGATATGGTGAGCATCCAGTTGTGCAATTAACTGACTTTGGGGATCTTTCAATTCCTTGGTTTGTTGGTCAAAGCAGGAAGCACAAGTTGGGATTTTATCTGAACATATTGAACAGAGGTGGGAAAACCTCTTGCATGGGCTAAACCACTGCTTAAAATTCCTCTAGGCCAATATAGTTGGGTTATCATCTCTCATTCTGGTCTAGAACTCACTCAGATCCATATGCTTGATGTCACTATCCCCTATTTTAGGGACTGAGGTTTCCAAATAGAGGAAATGGGTTCATACCCAACATATTGGAATTTCATTTTGACTAAATTAAGCACTTTTCAAATACGAATGGATTCTCACAAGAGATTTATGAGGGAATTGAAAAGAAGGAAACCAAGATAAGAAAAGTTTCAAAAGTGGGAAAAACAGTGATGAAATTACTTACTAATTGGATGGGAAGGAAGGCGACCTCTCAATGTTTCTAATGCAATTCAAAGTTTTGAAAATGTCCTAAAAATGAAGGAGAAATAAGAAAAAGAGTGTTTTCTAGGTGTAGGAGGAAAATGACAAGGCAGGGTAAACTCAAAAAAGTGAGGACAAAAATGAATTTGAAGAGGTTTATATAGTGTGTGGAAATCCTATCCCGTAAATTTTTGCATTTAAAGCTTTATAGAGACAAATTATCTATGGGAAGGCCCTAAAGAATACCATCGTAAGGGGATTAAACTCCCAACTTTTCCAACAAGTGTTTTAAGGTCGGAATATCAGTTAATCAGGGAATAAATGTTATAAGGGAACAAGTGCTTGTGGTTCCATTTGGTCTCGAGATGCCTGACTTGACTGATAAGGGAAAACAAGTCAGAGGAAGCGGTGATTCAGTGAACAGATGACCTCAGGGAATAGTTCTCGGTGTGAAAGGAGTTCCTGATTCATCTGATTAAGCGATGAGGGAAGATAAGTCAGTGAATTGGGGTACATTGGGAACATGGGAATAGGATCGTAGGTTCCATCAAAAATTGAAGTACCTGATAGAAATAATGGAGGTAGAGATAATGGTGAATCAGAGAACATGAGGAATAGTGGAATAATTCCTCCTATTTGTCAAATAGTCGATTTTACCGTTTTCTTCACAAAAAAACAATTTTTGACAAACTCCTCAAATTTTTCTCTTCAAACACTGACTCAAAACATGGAAGCGGTGACCAAGAATGTAAAGAACAAACCTATGACTCAAAATTTTCAAAATTTTAAACATTTTGTGGTCTTAACCAGCAGATACAATTTACAGTTGGTTCTTCTTATGGTGATCTTAAAAATACTTGTATTTAAGTTGATTATAGAGACCTCCCTTATGCATACATTTCCACCACATCAAAGCCTCAATCCTTAAATGATGCCAATGGAACTTCTGATGATATACCGATTTAATCTAATTTGAATTATATATATATATAATATATATATATATATATATATATATATATATATATATATATATATATATATATATATATAAATGTTAAGCATTCAACCATGTAAAACCATGAACAAATGAGAGATATATATGAATTAATTGATTTCTATATAACGTGGAGGTAGTCGGGACCGCGTATCTACTAGATCTAGCTAGAAATGATGCCACAGTGGCCTATAGAGAGTTATGGGACTTTTAACTGTGGTGGATAGAAGCTCCAACATGAGGACAAGAGAATCCAGGTGCTAGTGTCTGTGTGAATATTCAGGATCTGATCTTTTTTTGGCTCTGAAAGGCATCGCTCCAATATGTGCTTTATTGCTGTGACTTTGTTGTTGGGGTTTCGATCACACCTGTAACCTACAAAAAAACCCTAGCTATCCATCTACACAAGCTCACAAAAACATTATATCTAAATAAAATATGCAATATGTGAAGTCAGATTGGCCCCGAAGGTCACCCAATGAGTGAGCTTAGTACTAAGTGCTGTACTACATTTCAAAATTCATGTAGTTCTGTGTGCTTGTGTGTGAAATAGTGTCCTTAGGTTTTCCCTCGTATAAATGACACCAAGATAATGGGCTATAACTAGCTTTGATGTAAATGTGTGGTATGGAATTCAACACCTCCCTCCTTATGTAATGTATGCAACCCAAAATGGAGTCCCTTTTGATAGTAGTTAGAGTATATAGATGTGTTTTCCCTTTTGAATTTCCATTCGGAATAATGGTGAGTATGTTGTGTATATATATGCGTCCCTTGCTTGAATTTTGACATTAGTGACACAAAAGAATGATAATGAATACATGATAAGGATAAGAAAATAAATAAGGCTGACCACAAATGATAAAATGTGTAAAAAGAATAAGGAGGATAAGAGCACCCAAAATGGATACAAGCGTCTGGGCATTAGTGTCCTGAGACCACACATGAGTCATGTGACAAAACAAATAAACAAGGATCCATGTGAGCTTACCATAAGTGAATGTAGAACTAAGAGGTGTAAAAGAGAGTCATAATTTAAATCAATCAAATAATGTACAAGGACAAGGGAAAGTGTCACAAATTTGTACTTTTATTACTTAATATTCATACATATAACAACATACCAATGACAAAGTAAAGTGGTGATACATGCATAATTTTGTGTCTACATTTTCCCCCCTTTAAGCTATTTGAATGAAATTCAAGTAGTGTAAAGGTAGTAAGAAACATACTTGTATAGGGTATGAAGAAGCCATGTTGCAGAGTGCACATAGAACAAAGAAACTTGTAGCATGGCAAACAATGGATTACTATTACGATCCATGTAGTGTAGAAGGAGATAACAAATTGTCGTAAGGAGTAACTTGGAGAATTATTTGTGATGATATTGGAGAATTTTTTCAAAGATGATGGAAGAGATAGGGAGTGATCAATTCCCAACCCAATTATTTTATAATTGAAGGATTTAGTTGTCCTGCTACCAGAAGAAGAGTGTTGGGGAGAGTGGTCTATTTTTCCATCCTTCCATGACGCTTCCCCAAAAGGTCCAACCATTGCAGATGGAGAAGGACCGAATTATTACCTATTTAGTTTTGATTGCAACTTGTTTATCCCAATTGAAGAACCCACATAGGATCAGTAAAGGAAAGTAAATGATGTCTGATTTCCCTCACTCTTACAACAATGAGTATTTTGATTTGAATAATATTAGATGGCTCCCAAATTAGGTCATTTGGAAGCAATAGTAGTTAGAATTATCGTATTGATTGATTGATTTGAATGTTAAAATTCGGTTGAATACGATGTACTTTGAAAATTACTCATGGAGATATTTTCTTTTGTTTTCCCCCCATATTAGGTAATTTGGAGGAATGGATTTGAAGTAGAAAAAGTATCAATTATCGTATAGAATAAATGTAACCATGTTTGAATGAGATCAAGGAGAAAGTGTGATAGTAATGTATTAGGAGTGCCAATTAATTATATTGTATCCTGAGAGGGATATAAGATGATCTTGAATGTATGCCCCCCAATTCGACGAAAGGGCGAGGGGTGGATAAAAAATAACTAAGCCGAAAGAAAGGTTGTTAAGGATTTTAATAGAAACTGTGAGATAATATATGATAGATGGTAATGTTAAAAAATTATGTGTAGATATAGAGTGATGAATGTGCCAAAATTGAAGATGAATTGTTTATAAGTGTCTAGTATTGTCCTAGATGAGACCGCGGTCTAGATGGCACAAATAGAGAGAAACCGAGTAATGAGGCTGAAGATATGATCCAAACTGTGCATGTGTATTAGTAGCAAGTATGGTATCAAGTAGCAACTATAGTATAGAGTAAAATTGAGTTACTATATATAGTAATGTGGAAGGGGTGAATAGCAATTTCATTTGTATTGAATGTGATCGTAATTTGATCGCTGAGCTGTGAGGATGCCATGCATTAGAGAGGATATTTAGACTATATTTGAGGGGGTGACGACGGTTGTGGCTATGCAGATGACTGGAGACTTGGTATGTATAATCGAATCTAGTAAATTTTATCAAACATGTGTGTTTTTATCATTTTTAGAAAAAAATGAAATTTTGTAGAATTAGGCATTTTTTATGAAGACAAAAGTGGATAGGGCGTTTCTATCCTTCAGGACACTAATGCCTAGTTCTTGGCACTAGTAACATGCTTCTGGGTGCTAGTGTCCAATTCTTTGACGCTAGTGTCCAGAGGTAGGATTTTGGCACTGTTTGGGTATTATAGGTTGTTATGATGGTATTACAGTTAATTTTTAATGATGCCAGGGTGTTAATATTGTGTTTTGTTGCTGTTCTATTTTGTGTAGAGGGATATCCACTTAAGAGAGTTCCATGCAGGCCGTCACTTGAGCACGTTGCTTGGTTTGGGGTTGACGGATGATGAGTGGGATATATTGGACCATGTCAACTTGTGGCACATTACTAGATTGGGGGAGATACCCCATTATATGACTTTATTGATAGCTTTGTGGGCGAGATGGTGCATTGATACTCGTACATTTTGGTTTCCGACAGGAGAGATGATAGTGAAGTTCAAGGATGTATACGAGATAGTGTAATTACCTATTGTTGGAGAGAGGGTGTATGTGATGGTGGTAGTATATTCTCGTGGTCAGATGAGGGTGATATAATGATATTTTATGGGGTATTGAATACATGACATGACATATATTAGCTTGGATGTTATTGTGAGGTCTGGGGTTCTGCAGTTGTAAAATTTTATTGCAGTGTGTTGTCTACTCAAAATTCCCCTCTCTAACAAGAGCAAATTTTGAAAATTTTGAGTCTTAAGTGCTTTTCTCTGAGGTACCTAAGTCGTAAAATTGAAAAAATCCAAGTATTGGGCCTTTCTTGCATGTATTTCGGGCTTGTCAAACATTTTTGTCCCGACTGTCCCAAGTTCCAAAGTGCAAGTTGTTCCCCGACCGGCCGAAATCCCCGAAATTGTCCTATCTTCGGGCCCGTCGGAAGTTTTTGTTCCATGTGTCCCGAAAGCTTTTGTGCAAGTCATTCCAATTTCGGCCGAACCATCCGAACCGCGTACTTCGCACCACTTTGTCCCAAATATCCCAAAGTCAAAAGTACGAGCTTTCCCTTTTTCGGCCGAAGCTTCCTAGTCGCGTACTCCGGAACTATCTGTCCCAAAAGTCCCAAGTCCAAGCGGGCCTGCTGTTCCAATTTCGGCCGAAATGCCCGAACCGCGTACCTCGCGCATTTTCGTCCCAATTGTTCCAAAATCTTTTGTGCATTCTCTCTCCATTTCGCCCGAGCCGCGTGTTTCACGCATTCGCGTCTCACATGTCCCAAGCGTGCCTAGTGTCATCCATACTTAGTTTTTTCCTGCTCACTCCAAGTATGGCACTTTTCAAGTTGGTGGTTGTGTAATTAAATGCGCATTGAATTCACTCCGCTCCCCAAAAGGCTATATAATGAACATTTCCCCTTCGCATTTTCTCACATCTTCCTTGTTATCCTTTGCTCAAACCCTTGCCGCTTACAAACTTGCGCACGTTCCTCTGCTTCTGTAATTCCATTCCAAGTCTAGTTTGCAACCTTGTTCCCCTGAAACTATCGACATGAAGATCAAATTTCAAGGACAAGAACAGATTTCTCCACTCGAGTCTGCTGTAAGCAACATTGGAGATAGCGAGGCCCGACATCTCGATTTCGGTGATTTTTGGGCAAGGATGGAAGATGCGAATCCCTCACCGATGGCTCAGACAATTTATGACAGTGGTTTGGCGTACGCTGGAGGATTCCCAATTCCAGTACAGTGTGCTGATATAGTGCTTGCATGCGGAGCTCACTTCGACCCCGCCTCAAGTGAATTGACAAACGTACATGGGGAGCTCATCGCCAAGCTAGACGCTGCCACCATTGGTGCCGCTCTGAGGATCCCAGAATTGGACAATGCCATAGTTGTTTCCCAAGTCCAAGCGCAAGCCATGTTCGATCAAGACAGTGACAAGTACAGAGCACGAGTGGCGAAGTCCTGGCTAAAAAACCCTAAGAAGGGAGCTTCCCGCCTCACCAAAACCCTCATCCGAGCAGACTTCAACGAAGAACTGTCAGATTTCATAATACTGCTGGCTCGGGTCATGGGTTTGCCTTCCACCAGCGAGTTCCATTTCTGGATGTGCCCGCTCATCAGTATGGTGTGCAAGGGTACACAAAATATCAACTGGGCTGAGATCATCAGCATGAATCTGACGGAGCAGCTATCCAACGTACTGCAAACAAAGAAGTTTTTCATGACTTCGTATCTGATGTATACTCTAGCAGCATCAAGGCAATGGTTTGGATTCTCATATATAGATGCCCACAAAGGCAACCCAGTGTACACCTATTGCCCACAGTTTACCTTGGAGACCAGCAACCGCAATTTCAGAAGGGTTAATGATGCTTTCACTATGTACGTGGTCCGATTGCTCGAGGGTGACACCGCCAGGAGGTTTTCAGATGAAGCCATGAACTTGATATCACGGTATGGGGCCTACTTCATCCAATTCAGGAAGTTCTCATACATCAGGCTTGCTGGTTATGAGGGTACTCCTCTGTGGCTTCCCATGTTCTGCAATGACAAGATGGCCTTGATTGAAATATGCAGGCAACTGGACAAGTTGCACAGAACTTGCAGAGACAAGAAGATTTCTAGCTTGCACTTTCCCATCTCTCTGGGAAATTACACGTGTAAAACAGCCCTGGATGCCCAGAATATAGAGAGAACTTTGGTCCCTGTCACCGTTCATTTCTTCAAGCCAAGAACCTGCTTTGACTTGAAGAAGTTTATTGAACAGAATATCAAGATAGTCTATCACCATGTGGCAGATACAGAAGACTACTGGGCCGACTGTGCAGACGACTTTGAGGCCAGAAGAAGGCATTATGGCAGGTTCTCCTTACAATTGATTCAAGAACTCGGTCTGTACCAAGTTCCTGAAGGCCTCGAAGATGATAATTCTGAGCTATACTCATATGAGTATGAAAATGTGATCAAGCACACCCCTCTGGAAGACCTAGATTGGAACAGAAAAGAGAGGGATGATTTGGCTGAAATCCTTGCTCCAGTCTTAGTCAGGACTAAGGTCTGGTTCAATAAGAAGGTCCGAGAATTCAGGAGACGCTCGGGAGAATCCTCCTCCAAGGATGCCTCGACACCAATAAGAGAAGCACCAGTTCCAAGGTCCGAAACACCAAAGAAAACCTCTCCTGCCTCAGCAACTCAGGGACCTACGGAATCTACTCCTTCTCCATCCACTCAGGTATATAAGAAGAAGCTCAAGGAAGTAAAGAAGGAACCGGTGGAAAGAGATCCTCAGGAGAAACAGGCAGAATTGCCTATTGGACCAGAGAACATCATCATCCTCAGTGAAAGTGAAGAGAGTGAGAGGCCAACTCCTACAAATTTTCCTGAGGACCCAACATATAAAGACAAGGGGGTCCAGAGCACTGAACTTCCAGGTGCTATTGATTCTTCTACTGCCATTGTCTCCAGTGCTCCTTCCACATCCCAGCTTGAGTCAACAGCTGCACAGACCTTGAGTGTCATGAGCTCCCTGTCTCTTGGTCCCCTTGCTCCTCCTGTAGATTCTTCTTCCTCTTTTGCATGGGTGCAACCCTTGGTTGACAAAAGGAAGAGAAAACCATCCTCCCAAAACCTGGGACCAAATTTTGATGCTGTTGTAGCCATGTTGGGCACCACGCCTTCTCGTGCCAAGAAAGCAAGAACCACCTCCAGAATAGTATCTGATACTCGAGGTCAGCAATTCCTGGAGATTGCCAAGCCTGCTATGGACAAATCAGAACAGGACTTGCAAGTATCTGACTTGGAGCTACTGAGAATCCCAATGGGAGAGTCTACCCCTGAAGGCGAGATCCATAATCTCCAGGAAACAGTCACAAGAGTTATTGGGAGAGTGGAAAAAGGACAGCAAACTATCGAACAGCTGGAAGAGCAAGCCAGAGTTCTTACAGGTTTCATCAAGTCTCTTCTATCTAAGGACAAAGTTTTGGATCCCACCCCTTTGACTGCTCTACCTCCTCCTGTAATACTAAGCCAAGATGAAGTGCAAAGTATAAAAGATATGCACAAGTATTCTGTTTATGGCAGAGCTATCGAAGCCATGGTGGATGACATGCTTGTTGCTGGGTTAAACTTCATCGATGAAGCTTTCAAGCTCTATGAAAAGGTGAGTAATATGCAACTGAAGCTCTCCTCCACTATCAGTACCATGGATAAAGAACTCAAAATCTGGAGCAGTTGCATAGTAGACCTCCGCCTCATGGGACAAACAGATGAGAACATCCTAATGGCGAACAAGATTTTTGATGATGCCAAAGACAATTTATCAAAGTCTTGGGTCTACAGCGTAGAGTGGAAGATCAGAGTATTAGAAGAAGCTGTGGTAGAGATGAAGAATAGTTGGCAGAAGGGAGAAGCTTTCAAAGCACTGACAGTTGCTGCCTTCAAAGATATACATTGTCATCTTCAGGATGAAAACTCTGGTGCTTTTCTGTCCCTGCAAGAAATCAAAGCTCAGTTCAGAGCTTTTGTCAAAAATGATCTGTTCAAGGAAAGCACCATCTCCAAAGAAAAGATGAAGGACATTTTCTCTCTTCAATATGCCATTAAAGAAGCAAATAAAGATTATCATACTCACGTCGAGTTTGATAAAGAGATGGAGAAGTGTCAAGGATTTTGGACTCAGTCTGCTGCCAACACGTCGGTTCCACGTGGCAGAGACATAGCCGAGGCTTTGAAGAAGTTCAGGCAGCGAATTCTGAAGACATTGGGTCCCTCCCTGTAGCTGGCCACCTGTCTCCTCCTTCTTTCTTTCTTTTCTCTTCTTCTCTTTCTTTTCGTATTCCTTGTAATTAGTTAGGATATTGCAACCGGCGATACTTAACTATTCTTTATTTAAAAGAAACGGTTACAAGACGTAACTGAATTGTAATCTATATAATGGCCTTTACACGCCATTTTGGAAAAGGAAGAACTTGGCATACTCTCGAAATTGTAAATAGATCTTGAACGTATCAATACAAAAGGGCTTTCTATTCATTCTCTATCTAAATCTCTGTACCTCTGTGTTTTCCTTTAGTATTGTGAAGATTATTTTGTACCTAATTTGTTAGTCTCGCTGATTGCTTTTGCAAATACAATGATCTTGCACAACCAAGAAAGAACTTTGTGTCTTTGATTAATGAATCTGAAGAAGGTCGTTTGAAGAACTTTGTGTCTTTAATCATATTCAGCTAATACAAATAATCTTGTTCCAAATTCCCTGCAACTTCGCACTCGTAAAGAATTATTCTGTTATCTATAATTCCAAACGTTTGCTATTCTGCTTATCTTCGTACCCTCTTTCCTCAGTCCGTTTGTAACTGATGATCTTTGTGGAAAACATTTTCGTGGTATCCAAGTTCAACCATAAAATAACATTCTGTATATTTGTAAATAAGTTTGTATCTTAATATGGGAACCTCTCCCATTAAAGAGGAGGGACTTCTTGTCCCCTGACTGTTGCTCTTCTAAAAAGTCCTATTTGAAAACCAACAGTTTTTGGCGACTCCGCTGGGGAAAAAATCACATTCCAGTACTATAATTTTTTCGATCATCCTTTGATCTGGCGACTCCGCGTTTCACTCGAGGGAGAAGGGCCCTTGGTATCGAAGATTCTTAGTTTCAGCTTTTGGAGCAACAGGGTTTTCCTTTCCCTTCAAATAGAAGAACTCATTCAACGAGCACTCCACCTGTTCGAGAAAGAAGTCCTACGTGTGGCGTTCCTTCAGAACCTGCTAGTCCTAATCTACAAGCTTTAATCCTTGCTGGTGTTACAGTTCCCCTCCGAACTGTATTTCCAAGAAGAATGGCGCAAGTACCATGGGGTCAACGTGTCGGGCCCCTGGCCCTCACTCAGCCTTTGCATGAGTTACCTAGAGGTAACCGAAAGAACTTCCCCAAATTCAAAGGCGACGGCAAAGTGCACCCTGATGAACATATTGCAGCCTTCATAGTTGCGTGTGGAGTCTTGGGGGTTGAACATGAAGACGTCTCAGTAAGACTGTTCGTCGAGACGTTACAGGACAATGCTGCTGACTAGTTCTATCACCTTCCGGCTGGTGCCATCATTGACTGGAATACCATGAGAACTCAGTTCGAAAGCCGTTTCAAGCCGGCAGAAGATGTGCATGCACTGCTTGCCCAGATTTCTCAAATAAAGAAAGATCCATCGGAACCCATGAGAGAATTTGTGGCGCGATTCAACAGACTGATCAAAAAAATTCCTGTGAATACTCGGCCGGTTGATCAAATCCAAAAATGTTTCTTTTTGAATGCCCAAACGCCTAAAGTCAGTCATGCTCTAAGAAGGGCTAATCTTGGAACGTTAATTCTGGATCAAGAACTGGCTGTTAGTGTCGAGGATGACCTAATCATGTCAGGGAAGTTGAAGAGAGATCCTCCCAAATCTAAATCTGCTGCTTTCTTCCTCTTCCACCTCTGGACCCAATACTGATCCATTAGTCCAGAAACTTGCAAATGATCTAGTAGCTATAAAGAAACAATTAGCTCAGCATGCACCGTATGCAGATGTTCCGAGAAGAAATTTTCAACCCAGAAACCGTTTGCCAGCTCCCCACACAAGATTGGCACTTGAAGGACCTCCCGTCAAAGTTCCTGTGAATGCAACTTGCGAGGTCGAAGAACCAGAAGATGATAATGAAGCTTGTGAGGAGTTCCTGGAGGAATTCGATGATGATGCAGAAGAACCCGAGGGATCTCGAGTCAATTTCTTTACCACTGAAGGCATTGATGATGCAGATGACTATGATGAAGTGGTAGCAGATATGAACAGCGAATCCTTCGCTGTCATGACTCGGGAACAGACACATCAGAGGGAAAAGGTGACACAACCCCTGAAGAAGTCCAAAGAGCAGCCTGCAACTATTCCTGTAATTGCCAGAAGAGGATCTCCTATTCCTACCTCATCTGCACCAAAGGTAAGTACTACCAATCCTGCCCCCAAAGTTGCTTCTTCTTCTTTTTTCTCCTAGGGTTGATAAGCCTAAGATTCCAAATGATGATGGACCATCCACCTCTGGATCCTTTGACATTGTAGATCATCTAAAAAGGACCAAAGTTCAAATTTCAGAGGCTGAATATTACCAAACCCATCCAAAAGCTTTTGCCAAGATGATCCAATTTGTAAATTCCCATTCCAAGACCACCTCCAAAGGCCTTTTGCCCACACCTCCTTGTGCACCACAGCCTAGTCTAGTAGCTGATGTCACCTCGCCTGGTGACAAAATCAAGCCTTTCTATGTAACACTCCTTATAGCTGGCCACAGGCTTAGTGACTGTGTCATAGATTCCGAAGCTTCAGATAATGTGATGCCCGCTAAAGTAGCTCATGCTTTAGGCTTGACCCTTACCCGTACTTATGGATCTTGCTACTCCATGGAAAGTAAGGAAGTACCTTTGGTGGGAAGGATTAAAGATGCACAAGTGGCTTTCGCTGCTTTACCTGAAAAGAAGGTCTTGGCCACCATACTAGTAGCCGACATTCCTCCTTCCTATGGAATGTTGCTAAGCAGAACTTCTGTAAAGATGTGGGTGGAGAGATTCAAATGGATTGGTCACACACGCTCTCATACTTGTCAATGGACAAATGAAGAAGCTACTACCTGAGAAGCAGTCCGAGTACATTGTGCAGAAGACAGATGATCCCAAGGCACAAATACTCTATGAGGACAGGGCCATGGTAATTACATGATTTTGTCCCCTGATGAAATCCGACCCATGCAAAATATCACCTAAAGATCCCAATGGTGTCTGGAGTTTAGAATTCGATGGCAATTTGTTTCCTTCGGCTGGCTCTGGAGCTGGTGTTCTGCTAATATCACTTGAAGGCTGCCTGCACCCCTTTTCATTTAGAATTGCAGTTCGAGAACACTAACAAACACAGCAGAGTATGAGGCTCTCATCCTTGGACTTGCAAGTGGCCAAAGACGAGGTGTTAAAAATCTTTGGCTCGTGGTGATGCAGAGCTGGATTGTGAAGCAAGTCAGAATCCTGTTTCAGGTAAAGAACGGGAGCTGAAGCATTATCGGATCCAGGTTTGGGATTCAATTGAATTCCTTGATGCCTTCTCCATTGAGAGCAATTCCCAGAGAAAAGAACAGCAGAGCTGATTCACTGGCTGTCTCAGGGTCTACTATTGATTCCTCCATCCTAAGATTCCGGCGGACAGCGCGGTAAGTAACAGATCTCATCGTGGGAACTGTGTGCCACACGGTGGAACAAGTGCGTCGGACGGTCTTCGAGCGAGTCCGACCTACACACGTGAACTGCGCAAGCGTTGAGAGTTCCGTCTCCGACAGCGGCCTGTCGCGACGGGCTGTCGTCACTTGTGTGGGGGGCGCGCTGGTGCTGCGGCAGTGACAGCGACGTGGGTAGCGCGGGAGTACTCAGCGGCAGCACAAACAACGAGACTAAGATCTGCACATGAGGGGTTTGCTTACGTACTGCGAAAGGCTTATCGGTCAAGATGAATTCCGCATCAGAGGACGAGAAGGGCACTAGGGAGGGGTCAAAGAAGGGCCAAGAAAAGACAATAAGGGAATTCTGCACACGACCAATGGGGCTTTGGCCTTCATGGACTCAACGGAAGCATTGTGAAAAAGAGCGAAGAATGACACCGCCTAGGAGAGCCGGGTAGCGGAAAAAATCCGCAACAAAGAGAAGAACGTATCCGAAGGGAAGTAGCCGCAAGGAAAGAAGATTCCCCAAAGGTTTGTGAGGGGGAGAGTGTTGAAAACATGACAGATACGTGAGATCTAAGCTTCCACTGGACCTCAGCAATCAGCTGAGTATGATAAGATTGATATTGGGGAGTTCTGATGGCCCGAAGCTGGTAAATATCGGGAAGTGTTGCACATCAGATGAAAGGAGAAGAGCAATTGACCTTCTAAGGAAATATAAGGATGTGCTTGCTTATTCTTATGAAGATCTAAAAGCCTTCAAGCCAAAAGAATGCAGGCACTCTATCCCTCTCAAGCCAGGAATCAAGCCTTTCAAGCAGAAGCAAAGGCAGTACAACCCAAAGATAGCTGACACCATATTTCAGGAGATTCAGAAACTGCTAAAGGCTAAAATCATCTTTCCCATTCACCATTCGACTTGGATTGCAAACATTTTACCTGTTAGGAAGAAGAATGGTGAGATCCGCATCTGTGTTGATTTCAGGAACCTGAATCAGGCCTCTCTGAAGATAACTACCCTCTGCCTATGATGGATCAGATTTTGCAAGCGGTAATAGGCTCTGAGATGTTATCTTGCTTGATGGATTTTCTGGATACAATCAGGTAGAGGTTGATACTGCTGATCAACATAAGACAGCCTTCACAACTCCTTGGGGTACCTGTGCCTACAAGGGAATGCCTTTGGGCTGATTAATGCCGGTGCCACTTTCCAGAGAGCTATGGATCTGGCTTTTGGAAGCTTGAAAGGAAAATGTATAGTCATATACCTTGATGACCTGACAGTGTTCTCAAAGACGAGAGCGGATCACTTCGACCACTTGGAAACAGTTTCTGCAAAGATGCCGAGAGCATGGGATTTCCTTAAATCCTAAAAAATCTGTCTTCTGTGTTACAGAGGGAAAGTTATTATGACACATTGTCTCAAAGGATGGCATCAAGATTGATCCTGAACGAGTTCAAAGCCATCCAACCAGATTCCTCTCCCTACTAGTAAAAGGGCGTGCATTCCTTTTTCGGTAAGATCAATTTCTAAGAAGATTTCATCCCTGATTTTGCTGAATTAACTTTGAATAGTATTCTCAGATGATGAAAGGAAAGCAAGCATTGGTTGGTCTTCTGAAGGAAAGGAATCCTTTGAGGGTATCAAGAAAGCTATTGCTAAAACTCCAGTTTTGGCCTGCCCTGATTTCAGCAAGGGATTCATTATCTACTGCTACGCTACAGATAGTACTCTAGCTGCTGTCTTAACCCAGGAAGATTCTGATAAACATGAGCTACCAATTGCCTTCATGAGATATATCCTGAAGAACCATGAGCTAAAGTACACCATGATGGAGAAGCATGCCTTTGCAGTAGTCAAAGCTGTCAAGCAGTTCCGTTTCTATATCCTCAACTCTCACTCTACTACGGTGCTGGTCCCAGATACGACTGTAAAGTCAATTCTCACGCAACAAGAATTTGGTCCAAGAGGGGAAACTGGGTGGCTAAGGTCCAGGAGTATGACCTTGATATCAAGCCAACCATGCTGGTTCGGGGAAAAGGTCTTTGCGAGCTCATTGCTGAAGGAGCCCAACATGAGTTATTGGAGAAGAAAGCTGACCTTCCTACTGTTCTGTTCCTGAGTTCAGTTGATGAATGGTATGCTGACATCGCCCATTTTCTCACCTACGGGGAATGCCCCTCTCATTTAACTACTAAGAAAAGAGGACTGTTAAATTGAGATCAGCACATATGTATTGTGGGAAAATGCCTTGTTCAAGCGTGGTTTGGATGGGAGATTTCTGAAGTGTGTAGACAAGGAACAACAGAGAAATTTTCTCTCAGCTTTTCATGATCAGGCATGTGGAGGGCACTATTCATCAACAGTCACAGCTCATAAGATACTCCGTGGAGGGTATTACTGGCCTTCCTTGTTCAAAGATGCATCCAAGTGGGTGGATAATGTGAGGCCTGTCAGACTTTCGTGGGAAGACCTAATTGGATTCTTTGCCTCTCAAGCCAGTTGTGATTGAGGAACCATTTCAACAATGGGGTCTGGACTTCGTTGGTGCACTCAACCCTGTTTCTATCTAGCGCTGGACACACTCATGTGCTAACTGCTACTGACTACTTCACCAAATGGGTGGAGGCCATTCCAGTCAAGAGCACCACTTCTGAAGTAGTATGCAACTTCATCAAAGAGAACATCTTGGTTAGGTATGGTGTACCTAACAAGATTGTAACAGATAATGCCTCAAACTTCTCCTCAACTGAGATAATGGATTTCTGCTACGGGTATGGCATCTCTCTGGCTCATTCTTCAGATTATTATCCCAGGGAAATGGACAAGCAGAATCTACCAACAAGAATCTGGTGACTATCATAAGGAAGTTGGTCAATGAATCTCAGAGAACTGGCATAAGAAACTTTACGATGCTCTTTGGGCAGACAGGATCACACCTAAAAGAGCCATTGGAATGTCCCCCTTTCAAGTAGTGTATGGAGTAGAGGCTCAATTGCCAGTGATAGTGGAACTACCAGCCTTGCACCTGATGAAGGCAATTGAAGACACTAGTTTTCAGTGATGCTCTGGACAAAAGGATCATGTACCTGCACAACTGAACGAGGATAGATTGGAGGTTGCTGACAGAATATCTGCCCACCAGCAGAAGGTGAAGATTCTGTTTGATAAGAAAGCTAGGAGCAGAGAATTCCAGTTGGTGATACCGTGCTGTTGTGGGACAAAAGACATGAACCTCGTGGTAGCCATGGAAAATTTGATTCTCTGTGGCTTGGACCTTTCAAGATAAGACACTTTGCTGGTAAGAACTCTTTCTATCTTGATTACATGGATGGTTCCCCCCTCCCAATTCCTTATAGTGGGCAGTATTTGAAGTTGTTCAAGTCCTAGGTGACTAGGGGAGGTCCCTTTGTATATTATGTACAGTGTTTCTGCTTTTCTGCTTTTGGTGTGTTTCCCTTATGTTGTTGTGTGGGTTGCCCTTGTATTGGTTTGTCCTTGACTCCTTTTGCCCAATGGATAAGGCACTGGTCTGCTACAACCAAGTTTGTCTAAGTTCTTGCCTTGTTTCATTCAGTGACAAAACATTGATGTGACAGTGCTAGTGTCCTAAGACACCAAAAATTGATGTGACAAAACATACATGCAAGGATCCTTGTGACATGAACAAAAGTGAATGCATAACTAAGAGGTGTAGAGAGAGTCACAATAGAAAATCAATCAAAGAATGTATAAGGACAAGGGAAAGTGTCACCAATGTGTAATTTTATTACTTAATATTCATACATATAACAACGTACCGATGGCATAATAAAGTGGTGATATGTGCATAATTTTTTCTCTACAGATATGATGATGGAGGAAGAATATGCTTCACTTATGAAGAATGAAACTTGGGATTTAGTCCCATATGGTTCATTTTAGATAGAATTTTCAAACCAAATATACAACAGACGAAAGTATCGAAAAATACAAAGCATAATTCATCGTAAAAGGCTTTTCCTAAGTCAAAGGCATTTACTATTATGAGAACTTTACCCTAGTTGCTAAGTTGAACTACATCTAGCTTATACTTTCTATTTTCATATCTCAAATATGGATAATGCATGCAATGGATGTGGAGAGTACTTTACTTACAACGAACTGTTGTGAGGAGATCTATATAGAGTAGTCTCCTGGATTTTTTCAAGACTCCTCACTTGTATGGTTAGTTGAAGAGATTCCTTCATGACATTAAGTAAAGTACCGAACAAAAATGATATGGAAGATGGATTCTTTCATTCTCTTCCTCCTCATTCAATATTATCTATTTCCATTTTGATACAACCTAGAATACACTTTATAAACCCCAAGCAGCTGGCACAATCACCCAACTACTGATAATGAACATTCTATAAGTTTAACAGGAAAGAAGTAATCCTATTATTATATTGAACTCCATGTATGGAAAATTATTAGACGCTCGTTCCGCAAACTATAATTTTTTTTGTCGTGCAGTATCCCATCCCATGTTTTGTCTCCACACATCACCTTCCAAAATAGCCTGCTCTGAAAATGAGTATGTCCCGAATCACTTGTCTTGGCAACCATTCCATTCCCTATCCTTATCCGCGCCTTCAAACTGCACCTTGTTACTCGTGCAAATCTTCTGTGTGTCCTTAAAACAAATTGCTGTTCAATAACTCCGACCCTAACGACATTTCATCTCGATAATGGACTCGTCTCGGATTTTCCAAAGACTACGCCTGCGTCTGATTTGAAAGATTTTTTGCCCGCACCCCACGCTGACTGCACAGCTGTTCATGCCTGGTCACAAGTGGGGACAATTCCCTCCTCTGCATACATCCTCTCTCTTTCTTCTGCTGGAGGATCAACTCCTAGATATTCTATTTAATATCATTCCAATGCTGCGCTCGACTCAGTGTTTTCGCGCTCTGCTTACACACACACACTAAACCGAGGGTCTGTTTTACGCATACACACCTACCACCGACCACATGTGTGTCTGTCGACTGGTGGTCCTTGCTGCCCTACCGACATTCAGTAATCGTAGCGAACATCAGACAATTGCTAAACACACTAGCTTTCTTCCCGCAGAAGAGCCTATTTTGCAACAGGGCTGCCCAATCCCCTCTCTCTCCTTAGAGGGGGCTGCGCTTTTGCAAGGGCGGCACACGTCTAGGGCAACGAGTGCCAATATTTGCGTGTCCCAAGGCTCATATTCATGGGCCTTCAGACATCAGGATCGCACCAGAGTTTCTGATTCTTATCATTGCTTTTGGTGCGCAAAAATATTCAAAGCGTGGGCGGCGTCTTCAGATTATCCTTCGATTTGGGTAATCCTCATAAAATTTTGAATTTTCCTAACTATGAGGCCCTTGCTCTTTCTCTTCTGGTGTTGATCCGCTGTGGCGCTGACATTTGATTGGTCCATCTTCTAGCACTAGATCAACCAATGTAACACCACATAATACATAGCGGAAGAACTTTTAAGTACCTTTGACTCAAGATGAGGTCTTGATTTCAAAATGTACTCTCCATTTCTTTTGCCATGTTAATGGAACCTCATTCATTTTTTGTGTTTAGGTCGTTTTTATCCTATAAACATGTTATTTCTTATCTTTTTCCTGTTTTCTTCAAGTAGGCAAATCTAATGGTGGGTAGCCTTATCTATGTTCCTCCACGCCACTCTTCATACCTGAACCAGCATTGGGGTCACTTCTCATCAACTAGAGTAGGCTTGACCATCATTCATCTTCTTTAAGGGTACCTTCTTCACCTCCGTGAAACAAGATTTCCTCTCACCATACAAATTTGGCTCACATCCATGTTTATCGAATGGACCAGGATATTGTTTTCCTTGTGCATGTTTGTTGCCATGTTTTGGATCCATCCATCCATACCATACAATTTCTCAAGGCCTACTGTACTCTGAAACTGGGCACGAACAATTTTTATTATATCCTCACAAAGCCCATACTTTGCACAACCATATCCTCACTTGTTTTTTCCCCTTTGTTTTAGCCCCTTAGGAACTTGAGCACCAAGGTTTGGAGATGACCCTTTCTGTCTTGATTAGTAACATGCGCTTGGGTTCCGCTCTGTACCATCTCTTCTACTTCCTTCATCCCCTCCTCTTTTCTTTCATTTATTCATCTCTGGTTCCTCATTCTTTTGGTTGTACGAGGTCCCCCTGGCGCACTCTCTCAGACCTCCTCGCCTCCTCATTTAACTTCATTTTCTCCTTCCTCTTCTTCTCAGGTGCGTCGTTCAGAGGAGTGTCTAGGTGATCTTATTCATAGGTTGCGGTGTTCTTGTGCCTTGGGTCTGGTTCTTCTAATACCTTCTTAAGTTGTGGCTCTTTTAGGGACTACATCCACTCCAGTCCTCTCCTGTCCGCGCCTGTGGTGAGTTCTTCTTCTGCTTGCTCACTGTCCACCTGTTGTCTTTGGGCTAACCTCTAACCTCTATGATCTGAGCCTATAATCTCCATGTTCTTCCTCTTCCTCATCTATCTAATGTTAGCAGCTTTGGCGCTGAACCATTCTCCATGTATTTTTTGCCCTTAGTGGCCTTAGGAGGCAACGCTCATTCTCCCCTACTTATTCTCTATGGCTAGGCCTGTGCTGAATTATATAAATTAAGTGTTAATCCCACTATCCCCAAAAGCCAAAATTATTGGCTTTCATCTTAATGACGGCAAAATGACCTCTCAATGTAGGTAGGAAAACATGGTGGGAAGGATTACAGATGCACAAGTGGCTTTACGCTGCTTTACCTGAAAAAGAAGGTCTGGGCCACCATACTAGTAGCCGGACATTCCTCCTTCCTATGGATGTTGCTAAGCAGAAAACTTCTGTAAAGATGGGGTGGAGGATGCAAATGGATTGGTCACACGCTTAATACTTGTCAATGGAAACAAATGACGAAGATATACCTGGAGAAGCAGTCCGAGTTACATTGTGCAGACAGACAGATGTCACCAGGCACAAATACTCTTGAGGACAGGTGGCCATGGTAATTACATGATTTTGTCCCCTGATGAATCCGACCCTGCAAATCTCACATAAAGTCCAATGGTGTCTGGATTTTAGAATTCGATTGGAGGAAGTTGTTCCTCGGCTGGCTCTGAGATGGTGTTTGCTTAATATCACTTGAAGGCTGCCTGCACCCCTTTTCATTTAGATTGCAGTGCGAGAACCCACTAACAACACAGCAGCGTATGAGGCCTCTCATCCTTGGACTGCCAGTGGCCAAAGAACGCGGTGTTAAAAAATCTTTTGGCTCGTGGTGATGCAGAGCTGATTGTAGCAAGTCAGAATCCTGTTTCAGGTTTAAAAGGGGTGAACGGCGGCTGAAAGCATTATCGGAATCAGGTTTGGGATTCAATGATCCTTGATGCCTTCTCCATTGAAGCAAATTCCCAGAGAAAAGAACAGCAGAGGCTGATTCACTGGCTGTATCAGGGTCACTATTGATTCCTATCCTGAATCTCTCAGGATAAGTTCCATGGAGAGGTCCACCGACCTAGTGTCCCTGGACAATACTAATAACTGGCAAGTCTTCAACGACGACCAGCATTTGCTTTCCTTCCTGTAGCTCAAGGCAATTTGAACACGATTTCGAAGGAAGTGAAAACCTGCCCGTGATAGCGTGTCTCCGACCAAGACGTCACCCCAAGGAGAAGAAAAATGATCAGGGAAGGGTGCATTAAGCTCAAAGGAAATAAATTCCAAAGTTTGGTGAGTTTGGAGGAGTTGTTTGATAAAAAATGGACAGATACGTGAGATCTAAAGCTTCCACTGGACCTCAGCAATCAGCCTGAGTATGATAAGATGAATTGGGAGTCTGATGGCCCGAAGCTGTAAATATCGGGAAGTGTTGCCACGCAGATAGCTGAAAGGAGAGAAGAGCAATTGACCTCTAAGGAAATAGTAAGGATGTGGCTTGCTATTTCTTAGAAGATCTAAAAGCCGTCATAGCCAAAAGAAAGCAGCACTCTACCCTCTCCAAGCCAGGAACAAGCCTTTCAAGCAGAAGCAAAAGGCAGTACAACCCAAAGATAGCGGAAACCAATTTTCAGGACATTCAGAAATGCTAAAGGCTAAATCATCTGTCCCATTCACCATTCGACTTGGATTGCAAAACATTTTACCTGTTAGGAAGAAGAATGGTGAGATCCGCATCTGTGTTGATTTCAGGAACCTGAATCAGGCCTCTCTGAAAGATAACTACCTCTGCCTATGATGGATCAGATTTTGCAAAGCGGTAATAGGCTCTGAGATGTTATCTATGCTTGATGGATTTTCTGGATACAATCAGGTAGAGGTTGATACTGCTGATCAACATAAGACAGCCTTCACAACTCCTTGGGGTACCTTTGCCTACAAGGGAATGCCTTTTGGGCTGATTAATGCCGGTGCCACTTTCCAGAGAGCTATGGATCTGGCTTTTGAAGCTTGAAAGGAAAATGTATAGTCATATACCTTGATGACCTGACAGTGTTCTCAAAGACGAGAGCGGATCACTTCGACCACTTGGAAACAGTTCTGCAAAGATGCCGAGAGCATGGGATTTCCTTAAATCCTAAAAAATCTGTCTTCTGTGTTACAGAGGGAAAGTTATTATGACACATTGTCTCAAAGGATGGCATCAAGATTGATCCTGAACGAGTTCAAGCCATCCAACAGATTCCTCTCCCTACTAGTAAAAAGGGCGTGCATTCCTTTTTCGGTAAGATCAATTTTCTAAGAAGATTCATCCCTGATTTTGCTGAATTAACTTTGAATATTTCTCAGATGATGAAAGGAAAGCAAGCATTTGGTTGGTCTTCTGAAGGAAAGGAATCCTTTGAGGGTATCAAGAAAGCTATTGCTAAACTCCAGTTTTGGCCTGCCCTGATTTCAGCAAGGATTTCATTATCTACTGCTACGCTACAGATAGTACTCTAGCTGCTGTCTTAAACCCAGGAAGATTCTGATAAACATGAGCTACCAATTGCCTTCATGAGATATATCCTGAAGAACCATGAGCTAAAGTACACCATGATGGAGAAGCATGCCTTTGGCAGTAGTCAAAGCTGTCAAGCAGTTCCGTTTCTATATCCTCACTCTCACTCTACGGTGCTGGTCCCAGATACGACTGTAAAGTCATTCTCACGCAACAAGAATTTGGTTCCAAGAGGGGAAACTGGGGTGGCTAAGGTCCAGGAGTATGACCTTTGATATCAAGCCAACCATGCTGTTCGGGGAAAAGGTCTTGCGAGCTCATTGCTGAAGGAGGCCCAACATGAGTTATTGGAGAAGAAAGCTGACCTTCCTACTGTTCTGTTCCTGAGTTCAGTTGATGAATGGTATGCTGACATCGCCCATTTTCTCACCTACGGGGAATGCCCCTCTCATTTAACTACTAAAGAAAAGAGGACTGTTAAATTGAGATCAGCACAATATGTATTGTGGGAAATGCCTTGTTCAAGCGTGGTTTGGATGGGAGATTTCTGAAGTGTGTAGACAAGGAACAACAGAGAAATTTTCTCTCAGCTTTTCATGATCAGGCATGTGGAGGGCACTATTCATCAACAGTCACAGCTCATAAGATACTCCGTGGAGGGTATTACTGGCCTTCCTTGTTCAAAGATGCATCCAAGTGGGTGGATAATGTGAGGCCTGTCAGACTTTCGTGGGAAGACCTAAATGGATTCTTTGCCTCTCAAGCCAGTTGTGATTGAGGAACCATTTCAACAATGGGGTCTGGACTTCGTTGGTGCACTCAACCCTGTTTCTAGCGCTGGACACACTCATGTGCTAACTGCTACTGACTACTTCACCAAATGGGTGGAGGCCATTCCAGTCAGAGCAACACTTCTGAAGTAGTATGCAACTTCATCAAAGAGAACATCTTGGTTAGGTATGGTGTACCTAACAAGATTGTAACAGATAATGCCTCAAACTTCTCCTCAACTGAGATAATGGATTTCTGCTACGGGTATGGCATCTCTCTGGCTCATTCTTCAGATTATTATCCCCAGGGAAATGGACAAGCAGAATCTACCAACAAGAATCTGGTGACTATCATAAGGAAGTTGGTCAATGAATCTCAGAGAAACTGGCATAAGAAACTTACGATGCTCTTTGGGCAGACAGGATCACACCTAAAAGAGCCATTGGAATGTCCCCCTTTCAAGTAGTGTATGGAGTAGAGGCTCAATTGCCAGTGATAGTGGAACTACCACCAGCCTTGCACCTGATGAAGGCCATTGAAGACACTAGTTTCAGTGATGCTCTGGACAAAAGGATCATGTACTGCCACAAACTGAACGAGGATAGATTGGAGGTTGCTGACAGAATATCTGCCCACCAGCAGAAGGTGAAGATTCTGTTTGATAAGAAAGCTAGGAGCAGAGAATTCCAAGTTGGTGATACCGTGCTGTTGTGGGACAAAAGAACATGAACCTCGTGGTAGCCATGGAAAATTTGATTCTCTGTGGCTTGGACCTTCAAGATAAGACACTTTGCTGGTAAGAAACTCTTTCTATCTTGATTACATGGATGGTTCCCCCCTCCCAATTCCTTATAGTGGGCAGTATTGAAGTTGTTCAAGTCCTAGGTGACTAGGGAGTCCCTTTGTATATTATGTACAGTGTTTCTGCTTTTCTGCTTTTGGTGTGTTTCCCTTATGTTGTTGTGTGGGTTGCCCTTGTATTGGTTTGTCCTTGACTCCTTTTGCCCAATGGATAAGGCACTGGTCTGCTACACCAAGTTTGTCTAAGTTCTTGCCTTGTTTCATTCAGTGACAAAACATTGATGTGACAGTGCTAGTGTCCTAAGACCACAAAAAATTGATGTGACAAAACATACATGCAAGGATCCTTGTGACATGAACAAAAGTGAATGCATAACTAAGAGGTGTAGAAGAGAGTCACAATAGAAATCAATCAAAGAATGTATAAGGACAAGGGAAAGTGTCACCAATGTGTAATTTTATTACTTAATATTCATACATATAACAACGTACCGATGGCATAATAAAGTGGTGATATGTGCATAATTTTTTCTCTACAGATATGATGATGGAGGAAGAATATGCTTCACTTATGAAGAATGAACTTGGGATTTAGTCCATATGGTTCATTTTAGATAGAATTTTCAAACCAAATATACAACAGACGAAAGTATCGAAAAATACAAAGCATAAATTCATCGTAAAAGGCTTTCCTAAGTCAAAGGCATTTACTATTATGAGAACTTTACCCTAGTTGCTAAGTTGAACTACATCTAGCTTATACTTTCTATTTTCATATCTCAAATATGATAATGCATGCAATGGATGTGGAGAGTACTTTACTTCACAACGAACTTTGTGAGGAGATCTATATGGAGTAGTCTCCTGGATTTTTTCAAGACTCCTCACTTGTATGTTAGTTGAAGAGATTCCTTCATGACATTAAGTAAGTACCACAAAAATGATATGGGAAGATGGAATTCTTCATTCTCTCATCAATATTATCTTATTTCCATTTGATACAATTTGAAAACCCGCGCATGTCCCCTCCCTCTGAAACTCTTTTCCGAGCCTGGTTTGCAGCTCTGTTACTATCAATATGAAGATCAAGCTCCTATTAGGATAGCTTGGGAGAACTAAAGAAGCAGTTACGCAAGGACGAACTTCACTAGACGCCGGTTACATTAGTTTTCAAAGATAGAATTTGTGTGTTGCCTCAAGTCTGAAATCGCAATGGTGTGTCCCCCGTGGCAAGGACATGGCTGAGACGTGGAGGAAAACTCAAACAGCGGTTTCCTTGAAGATGTCTGAGTCCCAAATCAGAACTGGCCACCTGGTGCTCGTTCCCCTTCCTTCTCTCTTCTCATGCATTCCTTTCGTATTCCATGTAATTAGTTACACGAATATTACGTTTGTGCATGTCCTTAGAAAAATATTTTCTAGCTAAAAGAAACGGTTACCGCGAGGAGTAACCGACATTGTCCATCCTATATAAGGGGGGAATCCTTTGCGCCATGTTATAAGAAGGAGGAAGAACTTGGCATATTTTCTGAAAGTGTATAATAGAATCACCATAAAGAAATCAATAAACCTATACTCTACAGCAGGGCTTTCTCTTCAATTGGGAGCATCTGATCTCTGGGTATTTCTGTGTTTAATCTCATTCTCTAATCTCTGTGAATCACTCAATTTTGTCTCTTAGTCTTGTTACGGTCTCTCTGATTGCAATGGCTGTCCGGTTCATGCAAATATGTTTTTCCTTCTCATTATGCAAAAACATAGACAACAATGTGACCATAAGCAGACATGATTCCCTTCAGAAGATCCATATTTTACACGAATGTGTCTTCCCAATCCCATCTATTCTCTCCTTATATGCATCTTGCACTATTGCAAGGGCTTCGTGCTTCGCATTCACTAGTTCTAATATTTTCTGCATCTCCCAATGTCTCATATTTCATGGCCTTCAAAACATCATTATCTTCAACCAGAGTTTCTGATTCTTATCATTACTTTTGGTGCTGCAAAAATATTCAAAGCTTGGTGGAAAACACTTTCTTCAGATTATCCTTCAGAGTTTGGAGTAACGCCTCATAATTTGAAATTTTCCTAACTAAGGAGGCCCTTGCTCTTTCTGCTTCTTGTTTAGGATCCTTTGGCGCTGGCATTTGAATTGGTCCATCTTCTAGCACTAAATCAACCAATGTACACACATAATACATAGCGGAAGGAAAATTCTTAAGGTACCTTTGACTCAAGATGAGGTCTTGCTTTAAGAATGTAATCTCCAATTTCTTTTGCCATGTTAATGAAGGCCTCATTCATTTTCTTGTGTTAGGTCGTTTTATCCCTATAAACATGTTATTTCTTTAGCTTTTTCCTTGTTATCTTCAAGTAGCAATCTAATGGTGGTAGCCTTATCTATGTTCCTCCATGCCACCTCTGTAGATACCTTAACCAAGGCATTTCTCACTTTCTCATCAGAAATTAGAGTAGGCTTGACCATCATGTGTCTACTTTAGGGTACCTTCTTCACTCTCCTTGATACACAAGATTCCTCGCACACATAAAAATCTGGCTCATCCATATGTGTCTGCATGGACCAGGATAATTGTTTCCTTGTGCATGTTGTTGCCATGTTTGGATCCATCAATTCCCATCCATACAATTTCTCAAGGCCTACTGTACTCTGAAACTGGGCACGAATGATTTTTCTTATATCCTCAACATAGCCCATACTTTGCACAACATATTCTTCACTTGTTCTCTTTGTTTTTAGCCCCTTAGGAACTTGAGCACCAAGGTTTGGAGATGACCCTTCTCCTAATCTTGAGTAGTAACATGCGCGTTGGGTTCACTCTTGTACCATCTCTTCTACTTCCTTCATCCCTTCATCTTCATCTTTCATTTATTCATCTCTGGGTTCCTCCATATCTTTTGGTTGTACCGAGGTCCCTGGCGCACTCTCCTCAGACTCCTCTTCCTCCTCATTCAGCTTCACTTTTCTCCTTCTCTTCTTCTCAGGTGCCTCTTTCTGAGGGGAGTATCTAGGTGATCTTCTTATAGGTTGCATGTTCTTTGTGCCTTGGGTCATGGTTCTTCTGAATACCTTCTTAAATTGAGTGCTCTTTAGGGACTACATCCACGTCCAAGTCCTCTCCTTCCTGTGCATGTGGTTGAGTTTCTGCGCGCTCACTGTCCACTTTGTCTGTGGGCTACCTCTCAACCTCTATGATCCAAGCCTCCACTATATTTCATGTTCTTCCTCTTCCTCATCTATCTATATGGTCGTAGCAGGCTTTGGAGCTGAAACATTCTCCATTGTATTTTTGCCCTTAGGTGGCCCTAGGAGCATGAACTCATTCTCCACATACTTATTATTCTATGGCCTAGGCTTGTGCTGAAGATATATGAGTGTGACTCCACTATCCCCAATAGCCAAACTTATTGGCTTCATACTTATGATGTACAAAATGAGCCTCTCAATGTAGGTAGACTGACCTGGATATACATATGTTTTTTTGAGGGTGTGGCTAGTCACAAATCTACCTTGTCTGCATTGAAGTTCAGTCTACGCACATAATAAAATTGTGAACTGAGGCCTGGAAGTAGCGTGTATGTAAAGGCATATGGAATTTTTCACTAGGGACTCCATGTCCCATCCTTCATGGAAAACCGTGCGATGCAGAAGTGTTGATACACCGCAAACTATATTACCTTGCCTACTACTGAAGGTAGTTCCTTTGGGATGTGTCATTCCTCTTTAAAACCCACTGCGTGAAGTTGGTCATACCACATTTCTACCCTTTTCTTGAATGGGACACTCATTGATCCTTCACACAAATATTTCTTGAACCTTTTCGCGAGAAACTTATTCTTCTCCTATCAGGGCACTCCAATTTCCCAAGAGATAATTCTTTGGCCCAGGATGGGCACTCCAAAACTTATCTTTTCGCCTACACGCGCTTCCTCAAAAATCGTTTCTACAATATAATTTGCTAAGTTGTAGATTTCTCCCTCTGTCATCTTCTTTGCAATGTATAGCCACATTGTATTTACCTGTGACCATCTCCCTTGATCATTCAACTTGGTGAGTAGATGCACTGGCTACCTACACTACAGGGTACTTCCTTAATCTTGTAAATTTCCATTCCACACGGATCCTTGGTATACCCCAACTCCTTGCTTGTGGCTATAACCACTGCTTTATCAGTCAGATCACTAATAATGTCTGTCCCATGTGCCCTTTAATCTTGTTAACGTTGCAATTAGGGCCACTGTGAGCCTAACCCTCCGTCGGGTGAAATAGAAGAAGTCCTCATGGAATCTACTCATAAGCCATTGGTATAATGGTTCATACTTTCCAAAATATAGGAGTTCATACAGTTGATAAACTCCTACCCTGCTTAAGCAACTTTTCCCAGTGTCATCATACACTGGCATATCTTCCACCGTGTGCTTGTTGGTCTTTCTTATTTAGTAAAGTGTCCAACTCTCCCTTGTTATCAGTGGTGCAGTGGTTGTAGTCATTTACTTTGCATTTACAGATATGGGAATCCCAATCTTGTCTGAATATTACTCCTTCCGGGTACTACATCTCTAAAAAATTACTTTTGGGAGTAATTTCAACCTCAACTTCCACCTTCTTTTTTCCTTTGTGCCTACTCCAGGTGCTTTCTTAGGTGACATTGTAAAAATTCCACCTTTATCTTTTGTGTCAAGTAAGTTCAAACCCTAGCTTGAATCCACGTGCCCTAGCTTGAAACCACGTTCCCATGATCAAAGCTCCATCTCTAACACTTCTCGACCCTTTGCTCAATACCCTTCACTAATGGGGACACAAGCCTTTTCTACACAAAATTTTCTCTCCACCTCTTGTTTCACAACTCTTTGCACCTCAATATGACTCGCTTGGCTCAGTTTCACTTAGCTCACTTGAATACTTGTGATTACAAAGGTAAAAATGAACCCACATCACATCCTTATATAAATTTTCAAAACGTTGGTGCATTTATTGCTCCTTCACCTACCAACAATCTTCTCATTAATTGACCATTTTCAAAATTTGCAAACATTTCCACATGGTACAATTTCTCTCGCCCAAGCTATAACCTTCTAGCGTGCCTTCCTACCCTCTGGCTACAGACTCTCTCTTCCATGCACTTCCATGTGTCGAGTACCTCGCCACTGCGCCCTCTCATAGTAGTTTCCACAGCCACTACTTACCTCACGTTATATTGTCCCTTCATTCATTTTCATCTATGGTCTTCTTTAGAATAATCTCCTTTCTAACAACTCCTTTCCATACTTGAATAACACCTGTAACAATTTATTCTCATGTGTACCCATTTGTGAATAAAAATAACAACCACCCCACACCAATGGTATGTGTAGTCCTCTATGCATAAAAATACTTTATATTGTAATTAGCTTCCAGCGCACAAAATGCACTTATTACACAAAACACCAAACTAAATTGACAAAGCATAGCAATGAAAAAGGAAATACATTAAAGTAAATACAAAAAGGGAAACCTATACTAAATGGCAACACTTCCTTATTACAAACACCAAGAAGACTTATTTATAATAGGGCTTCAACCTACTCCCTATTAAAGTAACCGAGTAACCATATTCCATCAAGCGCCTCTAACTGGAAAGCACCTGAGTCAAGTATATGAGTGATAACATACGGTCCCAACCAATGCACCTTAAGCTTTCTAGATGGCATAGAAACTTAGAATCATAAAGTAGTACCATCTATCCAACCTCAAGCTTCTTGTGTCTAATGTGTCGGTCATGCCATGCCTTCTGCCTGGCCATTTTCCTACTTCTGACTCCAACGTGCATATGGCATGCCTCTCATCTAACTGTATTAACCTGTCAATTATTTCTTCTAACGCTTGCTCATCAGCTAGACCTCCAGCGTGCACAATACACAAAGAAGGTAACATAAATTCCATAGGAAGAACTGCTTCATCACCAAACACCAACTGAAAGGGTGTGGCCTTATTCAACCTCTTGTAGGTTGTCCTATACGCCCAAAGTACAATGAAAACTTTATCATCCCAATCTTTCCTTCCAAAATCACAAATTTTTGTCAAGGTCTAGCTCAATATCTTGTTGAAGGCCTCAGCAGTACCATTTTCCTGAGGATGATAGGGTGTGGTCTTGTGGTGTGCAACCATAAATTCATCCAATAATATCCTAATTGTCTCATTCAAAAAGTGTGTGCCCTATCACTTGTCAAGCTCAACAGACATCCATACCTAGTAAGAATATTTTCCCATAAGAACCTGTGTTTGTTATAGCTATTGTATAATCCTTTGTAGGTGTTGCTTCTGCCCACCTTGTAAGATAATATGTGCAAGTGATGATATAGCGTGATCTAGTTCTACACACGGCTGGGGAAATAGGACCAAAAAGTCTATAGCCCATTTCTCAAAAGGTTCTACACTAGCAATAGGCCACAAAGACATTTCATCTCTTTACCTAAGTTTTCCAAGGTGCTGACAGTGATCACACGCCTTACAATACTCTTTACAGTCCTTTTACAGGGTCTCCCACCATAATCCACAAGTAGAATCTTACACGTGGTGCTGTCACCTACATAGTGCCCACCTGCAATACCACCATGAGCCTCTTCCATGATATTTGTGCACTCATGCTCTAGTACACACCGGTGTAATACTTCATCTCGGCCTAGTTTGTATAAATCTCCATTGATCAACATAAAGGGTTCCACGTGAATTACAAGTTGTTTCTTCTCCAATGCTTTCATTCCTTCTGGCGCCATATGTGCGTAAAAAGACAACAATATCTTCTAATTCTAAAGGCGTGTGATGTAACATGTACAACTGTGCATCCAACATTGTATCTTTAATTGTCTGCGCATCCTCCCCTGACTGAATCCTTGATAAGTGGTCTAGGACAAAATTACTTTTACCTAGTTTTACCACAACCGTGAAATCAAATTCCTGAAATAAGAGCACCCAACGATATATGCGCCCCTGTAAAATGGGCTTATTTACCAAGTATTTTAATGTCATGTGATCAGTATAGAATACAAAAGGTGTTGCTAGCAAGTACTGTTTGAATTTATGCAGTGCGTAGATCATCGACAAGGCCTCGCACTCTGTAGTTGTGTAATTCTGCTCTGCAGGAGTCAACTTTCTACTAACAAAATAGATAGGATGATCTATAATACCTTCTCTAGGTTGAGCTAATATTGCGCCAATGGTTATGCCAGAGGCATCCACATGTACATGAAACCATTGGTTCTATGAAGGAAAATGTAGAATAGGTGTTGTTGTAAGTCTCTCCTTCAACGCCTCAAATGTGCGTTGCTGCGGTTCTCCCCAATAGAACATCCCTTTTCCTTTTAGTAACTCTTACAGAGGTGTGGAAATCTTCACATATCCTTTGATAAAATTTCTATAATACCCTATATGGCCCAAGAATCTGTGCACCTCACTCTAACTGGTAGGCTCTTCCAGGCCTATAATAACTACAACCTTAGCTGGATCCACTAACAAACCTTCCTTGTAGATGATGTTGCCCTAACAAAGTTCCAAAAGGTGTAGCAAACACACACTTCTTGATGTTTAAAGAGATGCTTAACTATCTACATCTTTCAAACATTAAGCACAAATTGTCACAATGATCCTTAACAAGTCCATACATAGTCCAATCATCCAAATAAACATGAAGGAAGTTGTGAATAAAATCTTGGAATGCTTGAACAACTATGCACGAAAATACAGCAGGCACATTTTTCAAACCAAAGGGCATCACAGTATATGCAAAATTTCCCCATTCAGTGGTGAAAGTCATCTTCTCTTGATCCTCTTGTGAAATTCTAACCTGATGATACCCAGAGAATCCATCTGTAAAAGAATAAACTTCGCGCCCTGCAACGCCTTCTAAAATTTCCTCTGTGAAGGGTGTAGGAAAAGGATCAATCACACATGCAGCATTCAGTTCCCTGTAATCCACACAAATCCTAATCTGACCATCTTTCTTTATGATGATTACCATGGGGCTAACCCATTCTGATTCCTCTAGGGGCTTAATGATGCCAAATTTCAACATTTTGTCAATTTCTTCCTTAACTTTGACACGTAGGTTAGGGTTCATCCTGTAAGGTCTCTTCCTGACAGGGCAGGCTCCTTCCTTTAGCTTAATCTTCATCTCTCCTAATGACTCATGCACTCCATTTTAACTCATGGTATCCCCTAGGAAATAAGTCCTTAAAATTCCATAGTAACTCAATTATCTTTGCCACTTCAGAATCAGCCCAATAATCCTCCAATTGTTGCCTCCTTAGGTTCAACATCCATGCCAATGTTCACTTTCTTGGTCTTCATAGGTTCATGATAGTGCATGCATTTTTATCCACACTATCTAACACTTCACGTATACTTGTTGAATGATCTATATCCAAATCTTCTACTTCTTCATCATCCACTATGTAGACCATCTTTCCTTTTTTCTTCTCTCCTACTTCATCAAAACGTGCTCTGAGTCTGCCTCACCAAATAACTCTGAATGAGTTCTTCAGCCTTTGCAATGTCTCCTCATAGTTAAGCGCTTTATAACCCTTAATGCCTCTTCCACTGGAGGTTTAGTAGAGAAGTAGTCAAAATTTTGGGTCATTCCTATAATCAAGTCCTACCAATTTCTAGTCTTCCTATGTAGCTCTGCATAAGCATACCAAGCTCGTGCGTAGCCTTGTAAATTGGAATAAAGTTTTTGCACCTATAGTGAAGGTGGTAAAGCTTCTTACCCCTCTGTCCAGAGTCTCTCACACTACTGAATGTGGTGTTGAACAGGTTGATTACCATGATACATGTAGATTGTAGTAGGTGCATTTCTCTGAAGAACCGAGTGGTTAGAGAAATTTTGACTTCATTCCATTCCATAAGATTATCCCTGTGAACCATCCACCTACGTGCTATTATCCTGTGCAAGGTATATACCAACATATTCTTTCATTTCCACTTGATTTGTCCACTTCTCCTCCATGGCATGCAGGAATACCGTAGGATCTCCTTCTCTAGTGTACCGAGGTATAGGGTTGTTACCTATCCTCTCAAACACATCGAGGTCTTCTTCTCCACGCAAATGCACTTCTTACATCACGCCCAACCATCTCATAGGTGATCATGTGCCCAATTGTCACAAGCAATACTTGTAGTATCACTGATAGACTATGCATCTTCCCACTAGAGGATTCCTTCCTTTGATGGCTCAAGTACTTCTGGGTCCTGAATGTTGCATACATAAATTCTATTCAAGGTCTTCCTCACTCAAAGGTTCAACATAAGGTGCAGATTTTCCATCTATCAAAGGGATAATTACTCTTTCTTCCTTGTTCTCAAAATTGATATACCCCTTGTTGAACTGTAAATCAACATTATTTGCATAACACGAAGGGCACCCAAGTAGATCTGGGAAGTTGTCTAATTCTGCAAGTGCTAAGACCTCAAAGTCCCCAGTGAACTTGGCCCCTTGTATAGTAATGGATGCATCCTTTAAAACTCTTATGGGAGTGGCCTTAGTTCGATTAGCCATGAACAATACATTAGAGGATGGTTGTAATGGGGGTCTGCCCATCTGTACCCATGCATCTAAAGTAAGGACATTCACTTTTGTGCATGTATCAATCAATATATTACTTAAGAGCCACCCATCCACAACAACATTCAAAGTGATCTCCTTGTCATAATCCAAGCTATGAGGGGGTAGATTAGCATGTAGGATCTTCCATCCAATCTCAATAGTTGCACGTGGAGTGTTTCCCTTAAGCCAATTCCCTAATAATGGAATGATATTCTCCCGGTGTAGCATCTTGCAAACCTCTTTTAAGTCATCAATATCTGATTGGATTGTCTCTGCTACCTTCTTTTGTTCCAACTTCCGTGACTGTTCCTTTAAACATTGTATTTCACCCTGAAGATTTTTGAGTACCTCCATAGTTTCCTGGTAAACCTCCTTCTGATGTGTAGGATCTGGGTACCTTGCATGTAAAACTTCCTCCTTGGTGATGGTAGGCTTCTTCTGTAATGCCTCTCTGGCGTGTATAGCTTCAGCGCTGTGTAGTAATCTTCACAGGTAATACCTCAGGTTCCGGTTTCAACTTTGGCATCCATTAATTTTCCACAGCACGTTGTATTCTAACCATCCTTACACCTTTGTTCTCATGTTTATGTTGCTTGCTAAGATGCTCATATAAGTCTAGGAATTCCTCATAGCTATGATTCTTCCCACAAAAATGAACAAGTAATATTTTGAGGACATTCGTGCCTGTAGTGGTCAGGGGATCCGCATGTAAAACACATTCCATGAGGGAACTCACTTCATCCACCACCATGGCCTCATCCCCTGAATCCACCATGGTATCCTTGACCTCTTGCCATAACCTCCTTCAAAGCGACCTTCGTTCCAATCATAGCGTGCTTGAGTGTGATCATGATCATGGTGCTCACTTTTCCCTTTAGAGTTATCTAATACTCCGGTCTATCACACACCAATATCTATGGCATCATGGATCTGACCAATCAACCTGCAGTCTTTTGTATCATGAGTTTTGGAACAGAAAATTTTACAATAGCAAGATACATTATTCCTTATCGTGCATTGTATTAATGGGAAATGACTTGCATCATGGTCTAAATGACATATCTCACAGTCCAGTATCAATGAACGCACTGATCTGCGAGGACAACTATCTTTGGTGTTCCCTTCCACTTCACAATCTTGTACACCAAATCCCAATACCCATCTCATGTGCTGAATTTTTCGATAGTTTCTCCAATTGACTTTGCCATAGCTATAATCTACGCCTCTAGGAATGAGCTCACTCCAATGTCTATACTTCCAACTGCCTCAGTGCGTAAAGCTTCTTCAAGTGCTTCGCGTGGGTTTGTATGAGTCTTATGTGACAACACCCTTCTAAAAGGTGTGATCAATCCCCCAATGAACCACTGTGCATGCTGGCTTGCATGAATATCATAAGTAAAGTTTAGAACAACAATGGATTGAAGTGAGCATCATATTCCCGAATGCTCTCAGTAGTGCCCTAATTTATATCCTTGAGTGCACTTATACTCTTTTACTCAAACTCAGGGATATGAAACTCCTTAAGGAAAACATCCTTTAATGTTGCATAATCTACGTAAGTATGATTAGGGTCAAACTTCTTGTACCAACTGTGTGTGCATCCCTGCAATGTAGTTGCAAACTGGCTTACCTTGTGCTCAGAAGTTGTAACTCCTATTGTGTGCCACAATATCTCACACATGTACACGTGCTCAACAACATCTTCTATGCCTCTATACTCTGGAAGACGAAGAGGCATCTGTTATCCATATTTTACCCCCTGGAAAAATTGATTTGCCACGACCCTACACAAGAAGAAGCCAGAGAATTCATGTTTAAATCCTATAATTAGGCAATAGAGGAACTCTACAATGTAGTGGTAAGGTCTACGAAAGATCAAACGACCCCGTGCAAGAAGAAATTCAAGAGATGGATTTGTCAAGCAAACCCGTGCTTCAAATATAGAAAATAGAATATAGGAGGGCTCGGAAATGGAATAATAGGGTTGAGGTAGGAAGCCGAGCAGTGTAAAAGAACCATAGGCTCAAAGGAAAAGAAACGATGAAGATTCAAAGTCTTCGGGCTTCACAAATGGTTCATAATGTGCCCAGAAAATGACTAAGTATGGATGAGACAACGAAAGATGCCAAATGTCCAAACGATGCACCTCCAAAGATTAAATCCAAAGGGGCAGACCTAAATGAGTGCTAAGCTTCCATGCAGAGCCCTAAAAATTTACACCGGCCATTGAAAAGTCTTTGACTCAACGGAGGGTGCCAAGTGTCTTAACGACGCACATCTAAAAGCAGGATCCAGGCCGAAGACTCAAACTTGCGCCAGCCCTCCACGTAGTAAATGGTCAACATAGGTGAAAAGGAGAGTGGGCCCAAAATGACTAAGTATAGAGTGTAGGCGGAAGGCACCACGTGTCTTAATGAAGATCCTTCAAAGGTAAAATTTTGAGCGGGTTTTCAAATGAGCGCGGGCCTTCCACATGTCTTAGAGTCCAAAAGGGACAAAGTCACGGGTTGAATAGTCAGACAGAAGCTGGCCAGTGGAGGGAGCCAAATGTTAACATGACGCTATTTCATAGGTAAAATTTGGGGTGGGTTTCCAAACAATTGCCAGGCTGCCACGTGGACCCGATACAAAAAACTCTTTAAAATATTACGTGCACACGATCCAAATATTCAAATGGCCATATATTTTGACTGGAGACTCAGATTTGGGAGGGATAAGACTTTTTGGAAACATCTCAACACCCTCTATGCCATGGAAATATAAAATATCATTCTTAACAAGCTTTGGTGGGTGAAAATGGGAAAATGTCTTCCAAGCCATTAATATAGAGCCCGATTTCTCTAACTACCAGGTTTGATTTGATTTTATCTGTTGGGGAAACTGGACATGACATATTTGGGGTGGATTTGAGAAAGAAATTGATTGATAGTGGTTGAGCTTTCAAAGTAGGATTCAATGCGTATCTCTAGGTGGTTGAAGCAAGATTCGAATTTTTCCCTCCTCTCTCTCTTATTCTTCCCTATATATTGTAACAGAGGGGCATATTCAAAAGGTTGGTCGTTGTTTCTCCTCTGCCCCCCCCTCTCTCTTTCTTCCTTAGGGTAGAACATGGATTCTAAGCCTCCTCCCATTGCTCTGTAATGGCATTTTCTTTCCTCTTTCCCCACCGATGATGTACTGTGTAACATTTTGGAGCAATAAAACTTGTTTCATGATGCATCTGTCCATTCTTGACTTATTTTGTTATCTCTTCTTACCTCTCATCATTACAGGGTATACTATGCATATCCTGATGTTGGTTACAGGTCCTGGGAGATGTGTTTAATGGGTTTCAAAGTGGTGTCTGTGTGAAATCTATCTCTGGTCCATGGTGCATTCTATCCACCCTCTCCTCTGCTCACCTCTCTGGACCCACTTCCTTTTTTTGGTGTATCACCACTTAGTTTAGGCTCTTTCACCCTCTCTCTCTCCCCCCTTGGAATGGTTGGATTAGGATAGAATAGGTTCTTCCTGAACTGGAGTAGCTTGTGGCAGGTAGATTAGGAAGCAAGAATTAGATTTCTCCGGAGGTCCATCTCAAGTTTTGCAAGTCCCACAACTTGAGAGATTATACCATGTTGTGCAATCACACCAAATGCCCCACTTTCACACCCAAGACATTCGGGGGTGTTGTGATTCTACACTAACATCTCCATGTAAATATTCTGAGGTTGGTGTGGACCCTGCTCACCTGATCAAGAACCTCCTATATTACCTCTACCTCTAGAACCACTAGATCCACTAGAACTAGAGCCACCTATGCCCCATGATACCCGACCTATAGCTAGAAGCACACCAGTGGATGTATTTCCATGTGTCCCAACAATGGTACTAAATTGAACTCATACAACCTGTGAAGTGGTACTAGTCCCAGAAGTGAGTACAAAGTGCTACAACGCTCGAGTTCTGTGCAGACGATGCGCCTGAGATGGTACCTCCAAAAAACAAAGATGAATTTTTCCACACCATAGATGTACTTGCTATCTACCTTACTCTTTCTCTTCTATTGCCCAAACTAGCTTGTTGACTACTAGTTGTACTAGATACTTAAAATCCAAGTGCAAGGGCTAGGTTACCAAGCAGGTCCAGATGCACCCCCACAACCCATGTCATCTCTACTGGTGCACTCCCCTATGAGGCCAAGGAGGGTTCCCTATTATGCTTGCCCAAATGGGGGAGTTCCAGATGCTCTAGCTTCACGCCTTCTGTGTGAGCTTTAAATCCTTCATGATCCATCTGCTCTACAATATCATGTTATTTCTTTATCTCCCTCTCACATTCCTCATTATACTCAAGCCACCTTTCTTCTCTTTGCCTCTCTGCCACTAGGTCCGCCATCTTTATCCAAACATGTTCCTGCCCCCACATGTGGTTGGGTTTAGCTAGCCATCGACTTCTCTTCCAATTTCAAGGTTACTATCAAGATTTTGATCACTATTAGAATGCTTTGCAAATAAGTTCCCCTTAGATAACGTAAAAATTGGAACTTGGATACCTCTAGGAAAGAATAAGTGGAAATTAAGTACTCCGAAATATAGCTATTAAAAACACCATGGAACCAAGTATCCACAACATGCATCCAAATCAAATCAACATCATAAAGGGCCTGAAATTATTCTTGAGTCTAGACAAGCGTGCAATACCTCCAATTCCTTTTAGACACATAAGTAACCAACCACTTGTAAAGCTCTACTAGAAAGATAACAAAGAATATTCCATACAAACAATCATAAAAATTCTACTCGACCCACGCGCGTGTGTCAAACTCAGATATGGTGCTAAACCTCTGAGCGTACTCTTCTTCTAGATCCTTTATCCACTCCTCAACACTTTCTAAGGTCAACTAATATGTCTTCATCATGAATCATCTTGAAAACACCTGAAAAAGAGGTCCTGGTTAAGGAACCAATGATGCATCCTAGAATGCACTATATAAACCCCATGTGCGTTGGCACATCACCCATCTTGAGCTGAGTGATCACCCAAAGCGTGCAAAGGTACCAAGACCCTCTTTAGAATTTTTTTGTGTAGGATGTTAACATGAAGAAGATACAACATATTCGTAACCATAAACATTCCACAGAGTATATTCCAGATCTAGATCTTAGTGAATCATGAATTAAACAATAACTTTAATAAGTTTAACCATACAAGAGCTAGTTACAGTCATGCTTAACACCATTATCCATCCAATATACTTCATTATATTAAATACTGTAATAGATAGAAGATTCTTACATTTAAAAATATTACCATAAGCTATGTGCGCATCAAATCCAACAACATAACTCTACAATAATTGTGTGTCCCTAAACTACACAGTTCACTACTTATTTATAGGGGCAGAGAATTACCCTTCATCGCCTATGCACTTCTCAAAATAGGTTGCATTTTTATAATAGCCATGCGCCTTTACATACACATGCAAGTGCACTAATAATATAAATCCTAAAGTTAACAGGAAGAAGTAATCCTATTATTATCTTGAACTCGTGCATGGTTCTTATCAGATGCTTGTTCCCATAATAGCATTTACGTGTCACGTAAGTCTCCATCTTGATGTGTGCTCCACACATCACCTTCCAAAAATAGCCCTGCATCCATGAAAATGGCTAAGTCCAGAATCAACTTGTCTTAGCAAATGTTTTCTTTCCTATCCTTTTGTGCCTTCAAATGCACCTTGTTCCCCGCAGTTCAACGTGATAGTGGGGACACAAGGCGAGACCACTTCAGGACCCTTTTTGGCTATAGGAGGTGGAATCTGGTGGGTTAGGAACTAGCAGACATGGTGGACTTGGAAGATCTGAGGGATCTAGTGGGTCAAGAGTGACATGTGCTGGTGGATTTAGTGGATCTGACAGTGGAGGAAACACTGAAGGGAATAAATGTTTTGATTTAGGAAGACAAGGGCCTCAACCACCTCAAAAAAATATTTTTTGAAATGTATTTGCATCTACCATATTACAAAGGTGTTGAGGATGATGCAAATCATGTACACAAATGTGAGTTGCTATGGCGCATGAAGGGGATCACTACCCTGAAACGGAAGACAAGTTAGTTTGCAACAACGTTGCAAGGGCACATACATAGTTGGTTCCAAAAGTATGATCCCCACCAGACAGTAGTAGATTATAACATGCTAGGTAATGCCTTCTTAGCTGAATTTCACATTCTTGAGTTTGAACAGAAGAGCATTAACGTGTTGAAGGAGATTCAACAAGGAATGGCAGAGAGTGTACACAAGTATGGTGCAATGTTTTAAGAATCTCTTGTTAAAATTATCTTATGATATTCATCCTTCTCAGCATGCTCAATGGTTTTTTTGGAGGGTTGATAACACCTTTCAGGAGAGCGTTGTCACATAAGACTTTCACAGACCCGTGCAAGGCCTTGGAGGCTACCCTGCACACAGAAGGCTATAAGAAGTGTGTATACCGGTGTTATTCCTTTTCTTGAAGCTCATATTGCTGCCATGGTAAAGCAGCTAGAAAAGTTTTCTGAGAACCTCGGCACATAAGACTCACAATGGCCTATGGTGCACGTATTGTGAGGTAAAAGGGAATATGAAGGACATTTTTCCTCGAAGATCGGTACACACCATGAGGGTAGACTGAAATTTTCCACAAATATTATGATGCAATTAGGTGTCCTCTACTACAGCGCGTAATCCATAAGAATGTGTCTTGCTATTGCAATATTTACACCTCTATTACTCATGACACCAAGGATTGTAGATTAATTGACTAAATACATGATGCCATTGATATTGGTGTGTGCTAGACAAGCGTTGCAAAAAATTCCAATGATGATGGTCATCACTATGAAGGACATGCATATGGATAAGCTCATAGAAGAAGATTTTGTGGAGGATTTATAGGCCGTGGCAATCTCAAAAGCAGAAGAGGTGAATTCCCTTGTGGAACTTATTATAATTATGGGTCCATAGAACATTACAAGTGTGAATGTCCTGACCTGATGTAGTGCTCATGGTGTGGGAAGAAGCACAAGTATGAGGAGTGCCCAGAGCTATTTGAACACATGAGCCAACAAAAATGGAAAGATAAGGGCATTGGGATAGTAAGTGTTAAAAAAGAAAACTTGCAGTGGATGCCAAGGGTGGCGAGTGTGTCAGACTTAGAACCTGTACTGGTGACAAAGAAAGTTGAGGGCTACACATGCCAGGGGAAATACCAAAGTAGAGACCCACTGATCACAAGAGAAGAGGTGGTGTATGGGAAGTATTCAGACCCTACCCATTAAAAGGAAGTCTATCAAGAGACCATGGACGTAATCAGGAATCTTCAAGGGGAAATTTAATGTCTAAAGGAGCAATTCAAGAAAGTTGAAGCAGAAGAAAAGCATTGAGGTCTCTATCATCCAAATAACTCACCTAGTTATTTAGAACTTGGTATACATCTTCAGGCTCTAAGCACTTCATTGTAAGGTTGCATGCACTCAGGATAACTTGGCACATTCCCTTGGTTACAGATTCCTCACACACCCTTGCGCACTTTCCCTTCTTCCCTTCCTTTCCTTCTCCTCCTTATTCCACTTCTCCCTTATGCACATCCTCTACGTGTCTACCTTCTTCCTAGCAGGTATTCACCCTGTGCGCGCGCCTTACACTTGCTTCAATCAACCAAGTCCCTAGCCTTATCACACACCCCACATCATCTTGTAATGGTTGCGCCTTGACCATGTGTTCTCTACTCACCAATTTTCCTCATCTCCATGTGTGCGTTGCGCACACCGCCTTCCTTCTGCCTTCTCCCTACGCCCTTTCCTTCCATGCGCATATCTTTGCACCCTCCTCTGCGCCTTTCTGTGCCACATCATCATCTGACATGTTTGACTATGCCACATATAACCAATCTACACGTGTTAACAGGGCGTGGAATCCTTGCAACAAATCAATGAGTGACACGTGGTATAAATGACAAAATATTTACACAATAGGCCATCCTTTTAGCCAATCCAAACACGCCATGTGTTTTGTGTGCAAAAACAACTCTGAAAAACTTCTGATAGTGGTATATGTTACTACAGAGCTCTGATCGACATGTACCTAGACTTTTTAGATAGCTGTTAATGTAGGCTCTAGTGCCAGACATTCAAATTCAAATTCTTGGAGGACCTGGTAGGTGAGAAATGGCAAAATGTTTTTAGGGCATTAATGAACAGATCTAATTTCTTTAACCACCAGATTTGGTATGATCCGCCCTCCTTCCTTCTTCAACATGCAAAATAGACATGGGGAAGTGCATTCAATAGATTCTTAGGTGGATTTTCAGGAATTTAATGCTTCTTGTTGGTTGTTGTATTTCAAATTTTGGGTTTCCCTTCTCTTCTCTTTCCATTGATTCATCTATAAATGTAAGAGTTGGGCTCATTGTTAACTCTGGACACTTTGGATCCTTATGTAATTTGCTAAGGACTTCATCTTTTCTGTATTTTGAGTTGTAGACCTCTAGATCTAGCTCTTACATGTGGATATCAGCCTCTTTTTGCCATTATAACAACTCTGTGAATTTATTGAAGTAATAGAAGCATCATTTTGTGACTATTCTCTATCCTAACATTTTTACATTCCTTCTTCTTTCCTTTTCTTTGCATTGCATGTTTGTTGTGCTATTTCATGTCCCTTGCAGCTCCTTATTTAGTTTTGTTTCATGAAACTAACCTAGTAGATACATCTTAAGTTGTGCTACATGTGCCTAGCCTTCTTTCACACATTTCCCTTCATTTTCACTCAGAACAGAGAGTGGTTTTTTCCCTCTTTTCTGGTGTTATCACCTTTTAGTGTACTTTTCTTTCATGTTATCCTTATATCCCTAGTCCCCTTGGCATTATTAGCTTAGTTTCCCTTTCAGCACTAGGAGTAGTAGTAGTAGTAGAATTAGATAGAGGAACTGACTTTCTCTAGAGATCCGTCCCAAGAGCGCAGGGTCCCCACAACTTGGGGATGGTTCCATTGTTGTCACAAACAACTCGGTTCTCCTAGATCTGAGAAGCGGGTGCAAGATTGACGACCAACAGTTTCTGACACGCCCGATGGGACCAAAAATGAAAGCTTAAATTTTATATTGCTAAGTTTTTGGTGTGTGGAATTAGTATTCCAACCTTTTGAGGCTCATTTCAACACATCTGGCGACTCCCAAAAATTCCATATCTCTGTTTTAGCATCCCTAAGCACCTTTCATGAGAAGAGTGCATACAAGAAGAAGTGCAACAGCTAAATATTATTTCAAGTAAACTCCAGCTATCCTTGAGAAGATTTCATTCCAGAAGGCCCACACGTGCATATCTATCTTTAGTGAGCCACGTCCATTCAAATCCCCCTACAACAGACAACTAGCATGCCTTGTTATGGTGCACCAACCACCCTCCTCCATTAAGGAACTTTGCTAACTTCACCTGAGGAAACCCCTATTTCTGGCCATGTAACATGACATGTCAAATGGTGCACTCAAAAGTATTCCATACTTTACTGGTGACAATCAATATACCCCTTAAGAGCATATCCAAGATGTAGTAAATGTATGTTCACATCTACCTAATCACACACGACGATGTAGAAGTTAGTCTACTTGCAGTCTCTTCCAAATGTAAAGCGCTTCAATGGTACTGAGGCTTGAGACTTGGGATTTATTACCACTTGGGATGAGCTTGTAATAGCTCTTTGTAATTACTTTGAAGATAAGTCAGATCACCTATCTTTGGTGGAGTAAATGACAACAACAAGGAGGGCACCCAATGAGTAGATGACTGATTTCAACATCAGGTTTTAGAAGACTTGGGATAGAATCCATTTTGTAGTGAGACCTATAGCCCACCATGCTTTTCTATATTATCTAAAGGCGTTGAACATTGATATCTTAGTCATGATTCAATCTATGGGAGGTAGGACTTTACAAGTTGCTTATAATATTGTAGTAAGGGAAGATAATAGTCTTATTCAGGTGGGAAAAATAGCTCCTAGACCATTTGTGCCCTTGTTCCTAGAAATGTCATAAGCGCCCCACCCTTCTTTGGCTCCTATTCCTGAGAAAAGTGCGCAACCTACTGCATCAACATCCTACTCTCCAGCGAAATAGAAAGAAGACAAAGAATTAGAGAGCTTGATTAGAAATCTATCAAGCAAAGTCATATCATTGGAGAAGCAACGAGCGCAATTCTATAGAGGTAGTTCTAATCATGCGCATAGCCAAAGTAGTAAGACTTGGTGGAATCAATATGGAAACCAAAGGTACATGCCCGACCAACAGAATGAAAAATGGCATGCTAATGCACATCTGCCCTTGCAAGTTGTTCTTCTTGCGCCCTCTCTCCCGGCACCCAGTGAAATTCATGCACTTGTTCCAGTTCAGAATAGTTTGGTGCAGGAGTCAAAATGGTGTTTTCCTTACAATATGCCTCACTGTCAATATCATTGTACCAATGTTACTTGCACACAACCTTATATGATCCAAAATTCTTCAACCTGTGAGTCTTTAACAAGTGCAACTGAAGAAGAAAACCAAGGAAGGACATAAGATCCTATAGAGGAAAACTTTATGTTCTTTGGCACTAAGGAATTTTATGCAGTCAACCAAGCTACAGAGGATATAAGCAGACTGTGCACCCAAGTTGCGGACAACACAAGATACAAGCAGAGAATGCTCGAGTCTGGCATGCAGGTCACATTTCCAGAAACACAAGCAGACCAACAAAAGTAGAAATATGCAGCCAACTCATCTAATAGTAAAAATTCTCAAGTCCCTCCACAATAGGTCTCACGCAAAACTCCTTTAGAAGCAGCGGGTGCCCTTCCTTTGGTAGGTTAAGCCTTAGCTTCGGCTAAAGCCCCTATTTTTACACCTGAACTGTCAAGAAAGGACGTCATTGTCCCTCAAATGCACAAGTCATCAGGTCTTCCATTCAGCATTATGGACCAAATGAACAAGACAAATATAAATATCACAATGTGGGATGCCCTAACCATTCCATCCCAACACGACCTGTTAGATGAATATCTGGCTCAACTTCTGCACATTGATCCAACTATTCACAAACTGCACGCTTCCATCAACATCTTCCAAGAAGAAGAGAAGAAATTAAGTAAAGTTTTTAAAATTCCACCCTTCTATATGTCCTTGATCATAGACAAACATCTAGTGCATAATTGCATGATAGAATTGGGTGCTAGTACCTCTGTTATGCCCAAGTGAAAAGTTGATGTCCTAGGTCTTAGATATAACCCCTTGTCTAAAGGAGTCCTGCAACTTGATGGCTTAATTTTCACTACCCTAGGAATCATCAAATATCTTGAGTTGACCCTTCATGCATGTCCAAGCCTCACCATAACTCATGATGTGTTTATCATTGACTTACCTCATTTGTTTTCCCTATGTCTATCAAGAGAATTTACTGCAAAAGTGGGTGGTTACTTGGTTTCTGATTGGTCTCATATGTTACTCAAGACAAAGTATGGTACCACCCGGTTTACCATATAATCTGAGCCAATATTTTCCTATCATGTAGAGTCATATGTCTCATCCCCTCTCCAAGCCAACTGTTTAACCCAAGAACAACCTTCAGTTCCTAAATATCGTCCTCCTCTCCCACCTTCTATTCCTGATCTAGTACTTGATGAGTGGGTAGAGAGACACCATAAATTTGACCCATATGCTATAGAACTGGAAGCATATGAAACTGGGCATGGTACTTACTGCATTCTTGAAGAATAAGTTGTGTTTCCACACACACTCAAGAAAGACCAAGTTGAACCCAGTCTATGGAATTTATAGTTTGATGGTTCCAGAAGTATAAATGACATGGGAGCAGGGGTTGTTCTCATTTTTCCATAGGATGAGAAATTCTTCTTCACTCACAGGTTGCAGTTTGCATGTTCTAACAATGTGGTGGAGTATGAGTCGTTGGTGCATGACCTTCTCATTGCCAATAAGAAAGGGATTAAGGCCCTGCAAATATTCATGGATACAAAATTGGTCATCCACCAGGTTACCAACAATTGCCATGCAAAGAATAAGCTTCTCAAAGCTTATAAGCATAGAGGTTGGGACCTCCTTGAGAGCTTTGATCCTCTAAATATATAGGTGGTGCCACGAAAAATGAATAAGGAAGCTGATCAAATGACCGAGCTTGGCTCACAGTTCTCTCCTGCTAAGGATTTTGTCAAAGGAAACACTCAGCACATCAAGATGACAATCATACCATCCATTCTAGATAACAACACCAGCTGGTAGGTATTTGACAGTGACGCGCAGATCATCCAGTTCATCCAAAATGAAGCTGAGTTCTCATCAAATATGCAAGCTAACTTGCATGACAACTATGGTGACCAAGTAATATAGCTAAAGACAAATAATTTTCCTAAAGGGCTGGTCACCTTAGATAAAATGTTTATCCTTGATGATGAGTTCAAGGGCAAAGAAAATTATATGCGCGCCGCGCAAGAAGACTGTTCCCTAATCACTATTGCACGTAGGAAGGATTTACTACTAAGTAAGGCCTACACACATGATAAAAAGTACGCCTTCATTTCTCTCTATCAAAAATACAGTGATATATTTTCATGGGAGTATAAAGACCTCAAAGGTCTTGATCCAAGTGTTGCTCAACACTGCATTGACCTTGATCTGGCATCAAGCCCGTCAAATAGAAGCAGTGACCAGTCAATCCAAAGATAGAGCCCCTCATGAGAAAGGATTTATCCAAAATCATTGAGGCAAAAATTATTTTTCCTGTCAAGTACTCTACTTGGGTTACAAATCTAGTTCTAGTGCGCAAGAAGAATGGTGAAATCATACTCTGTGTTGATTTCAAATATTTGAGCAAGGCATTTCTAAAGGATTATTATCCTTTGCTTTCAATGGAGAAAATTCTATAGACTGTGGCTAGTGCATAAATATTTTCAATGTTAGATGGATAATCAGGTTTTCAATCAGATCCTGGTCAAAGAAGAGGGATCAATTCAAGATAATGTTTACAACTAAGTGGGGAATATATGCATATCAGAAAATGCCTTTCGGTATGTCAAATGCAAGCACAAACATTTCAATGTGCTATGGACATTTCCTTCAAAGTCTACACCAATGAGTTCATCTTAGTTTACCTTAATGACATAACAGTTTCTCAAAGTAGAGCGCAGATCATATCGGTGCACCTGGAGAAAGTCTTTGAGAGATACAGAAAGTATGGGGTGTCTCTTAACCCCAAGAAGTGCATTTTTGCAGTGGCGTAAGGAAAAAATCTTGGGCCATGTGGTTTCAAAAGGATGGCATCACAATTGATCCTGAATATGTTTTACCCATCCTAGCTCTTTTCCTTCTAGCACACAAGAAAGCCTTACACTCCTTCGTTGGCAAGATCAACTTCGTTAAGTACTTTATTCCTAACTTTATAGGATTGGTAAGGCCAATCACCGTAATGCTCAAGAAGGACATGACCTTCAGATGGGCAATAGAAGGAAGAGAAAGCTTCAACAAAATCAAGAAAGAAATTACTTGTGTGCCAACACTCATCAACCCAGATTATTCAAAATACATCCTTTATGCTTATGGCGCTGATACGAGTGTTGTTATTGTCCTAACACAAAGAAAAAGAATAGGGATTGGAACAACCATTGGCTTTCTTCAGCTAGACACTGAAGGATTATGAATTAAACTTACAGTTACATGTGTAGACACCTATAGTTTGATCAATACACTATTATTTCTAATGGTGCACTAACGCTTCTTGCATTTGCAAAATTGATGGCACATTACCAGTTAGACCCTATCTAACTCCCTTCTCATGACACCTTTTTGGTCATTTTTCCTCTTATAAAACCATTTAAATAGGTTGTTATAGCTTCGTTCTAACTACATTATCTTCTTATTCCCTTCTAGCCTGCTTCTATTATCTCCCTAGACTATCAATCCACTTCGTTGGATTGATTAAGCCCTTTAGAAACCCTTCCAGAACCCTAATTACTCTATAAGAGAGATTAATTAGTCTAACCTAGTTTAAATAACCCTAAACATAGTCAAATCACACTTTGACTTGCTAAAAGTGCTTTTTGGACTTTAGCCTTTGTCCCACATGCACCCAAATCTCTCTTTTTCTTCCAAATCAAAAACTATAAATAGGGCTATACCCCCTCCCTCATTTCCTAAGAATTCTCTCTTCTTCCTAGCATAGATTATAGCAATTTGTTTAGGCTTTAGATTGTATTTCATCTTCTTCCATTTGAGCTTAAAGAATTTGATTTTGTATTTCATAACATTAACATGGAGTAAAAGGGAAGATCCATTGGCCCTGAAGCCATTTAATGGGGAGATCTCTTTCTCTTAAACACATAACTGAATGCTTATATTCCTCTTAGGTTCATTATTTCAAGCTTTCAAAAGAATAGAGGATAACTCCATTTGCTTAGTTTTGCATGTTTATTTCAAATTAATGTATGCAAAGAAGAAAACCTTGCTCATTTTCTTATCGCATGGTCCATTGATTAGTTTGCTAAAATCCTTTGGGGATTCTTTAGAGATTCATACCCCAAATCCATGGCTCTGTGCAACTTTTCATTGAACACATTTGGCACGCTTGGTGGGACTGCTACCAAATACTTTACCAAATGGGTAGAGGCTGTCCCTCTTACCTATGTCACTGGTGTGCAGATTTGAAAACTCATCATGAACCATCTCATATGCCGTTACGGGATCCCCTTGGCCATTGTCATTGATAATGGTAAATCCTTCAAAAATAAAATGGTTAAAACATTGTGTCAACATTTCTATATCCAACTTAGGTGGGTCTACCCCTTATTACCCTCAAGGTAACGGACAGGAAGAAGCCACCAATAAGGACCCTTGTATAGATTATGGAGATAATGGTCAGTAAAACTGGCTGTAATTGGCATCTGCAGATACATCCCCGCCCTCTGGGCCTATTATACCTCCATCCGCACTCCTACTGGCGCGACCCCCATATTCACTTGTCTATGGCACTGAAGCCATTGTACCTTTGGAGGTGGGGCTTCCCTCCCTGAGACTATCTTGATAAAGATGAAGACTACAGAGTTGCTCGCCTTGCAGAGTTATAAATATTAGATGAAAGGCGTATCAGAGCGCTCAATCACCTAAAATTCTATCAGAATAGATTTTCCAGAAGATATAACAAATGCATCATTCATCGGAAATTTGATGTAGGAGATATAGTTCTCAAAGAAAACCAGAAGAATACCGTCAAAGACAGAGAAAAGAAAGGAAAGTTCAAGGCTAACTAGTTAGGTCCTTATGTTGTAATTGCAAAATATGGATGAGGAGCCTACAAAATTGCATATTTAGATGGTGAAGAGATTCTAGAACCTATGAATGCCATGCACTTGAAGCGGTTCTATGCTTAGGCATGACAAGAATATCAAATAAGAACTAAAAATTTGAAAAACAAAGAAAAAACAAGCAAAAAAAAAGAAAAATAGTAAATAAAAAGTAGGTCGTCCTCATGTGAAAACCACACAATTGTGGCGCAGTGGGTAGGTCTTTGAGTGAAAACCAGTTTTTGGCACTCAAGGAAGATTCACCGGACATAAAGTTACTCTTGTGAAAAGTCGGGTAATAATTACCACTTTTTAGGTACGACTTCTCCTGCTAAGTCTAAGAACCCTACTAGGACCACCTTTGCCTTGCCATGATTTGGTTTGTTTGCTCTTGTATCTACACGGGGGACATTACCTTTCTATACTCCCATCCAATGCTGAGCATACATGCACCGTTGACATCTTTTCACACATACATGTGTGGCATTCTACCTTTTGTACATTCCCACATCACACTGGGGGCATCCACACTTCTTTGTTCTTGTACATTGCTTTCAGAACATGACCTTGGGAAATATAAAAACATTTATAAAATGATACACAAAAATCTAAACATCTAGAAAATTTCCCTTTTCAGGGATAAAGCTACATTCATCTCACAATGTTATCTTAGGGAAACCTAGACAACAGTGAAAAATGTAGCTATAAAAACTTATCTTTTTAGATAAACCCCAAAAACATCAGAAAATATGTCAATGTTGTCCCGCAAAAAAAAGTAGTGCTTTAATTAATTTTAGTTGTTGGTTTGTATAGTTTTGATGTACTTATTCTATTGAATTGTTGGTTCTTTAAATGGATTGTTTGCTTATCTGATTTTGAATCTTGTTTGATTTAAATTATGTATTGCATTATATACATTTGGGAACTCTCATGCTTGTAAACAATTGTTGTAGGCTTCTTTATTTGTTATGTGCGTCTATTTGAAGTTCATTTTTACTTGCTTAGATTAGATCTCATCTTAATCTATTATTAACTTTTGCATGTGTTTGTTTGGTTATAGTTTGTTGTGTTGTTTGTATGTGTATATTTTTTTAGTTTTGTTAACTTATGCTTGTGTTTTTTGCACTGTTGTTAGTTATCATATCTATCATATATCATTTTATCACATTTCTAACATCATGCACTATCATATATATACAAAAATGCTAAGTATTACATCATGCATGTATGCTAAGCTAATCATCCCATATCGTATCATCAATGGGGGCAAGAGGGGTTGCACATAATCACAAATCTATCCCCCCCACACCAATATCATCTAGTATCATCCCAAGTGCTAGAATATAAACTCAGAAATAATCATGAATCCAAAACATGTGGTGCTATCTATAAATATATCATCAATATGAAAGCATGAAATATACACATTTATGAACCTAAGGTATGCCACACACATAAAGGAAAGAACAATCATACATCATAAATCCATCATAGTATGATACATCAAAATGTTTGTATATACATGTATAACTATCCAGGTCAGTACTCAAAATAATACATCATCGATCAATATGCCATCAAAAAAGGGCATGCATAAAAAATAATCAAACCTTCATCACAAGGCGTCATCAAAATAATGGTATACACAGCTATACATCAAAATCAGCCTTCATAAGAGGCATGTATACAAGATATCTGTACAAAAAAAAGAATATAGAGCTCAACCACAGCTCTCACCCTCGTCGAGGCTCCCAAGTTTGTCACCTAGTCGATAGAATAATGGTGGCTGTGATGGACCTGCACCAGGGCTACCTAACTGATCTCACTGAATGACCTGATCTCTGTGACCTGGAGCCTATCGCACTCACATCTGACTACTAGAATAATACTACTTGTTGATCTACTAGAACTGCCTTGAAGTAGGCAGTCCTATAGTGCATTGCCTCACCACGAGATCTCATTGCATCTCGTATCAAATCTACATCTCCAGAAGTGAGAGCTACATGTAGTGCAGCATCTCGTTGGCCTATCAACCTACCAATATTGGCTTGAGCCTATCTCAAGGCAGCATCCTCTCTATCTCTATCTGTGGTAATAACTTGCACATGGGCTTGTGCCTGATCCCTTTGTGTAATATAGCCTTGTGACTGTGCCTGTGCATGGTCCCTCTGGGCCACAACCATCCACACCTGAGTGTGGGACTAGTGTAGGAGGTTCAATATTTGAGAACTCTATGCAGCCATCTCTCGCATCTGACTCTGCCATGAAGCACTATTGCTGCCCTGGGTAGCCTATGCCCTAGCCTGATCCCTCTCCGCTAACAAAATTTACACCTAGGCGAGTGCCTGATCTCACTATGCTATGAGGGCCTATACCTGTTCCCTAGTTGTGTCTCTCTCACCAACCACATGTAACTGTACTGTAATCGCCACCTGTAACTGTTGCTAAAGAGCAGCTCGTTGCCCACTAGTGCTGCTACTCTCTGGATATCGAATGGTGGGCCCTGCTCTGGAAGTACCTACTGAAGAGGGGTATATATCCCCACTAGAATGCCCACTAGGGGTAACTCTATATCCAATTCCCTGTATACATGTCTTGGCCTAGGCCTGGGGCCCTATCCTTATGACTGCTATGGTACAGGAACCTGTCCCCTGCCTCTAACATACCGGTGCACATCAGGCCCACCCTCATCATCATCATCATCACTATTAGCTCCACCCTCACCACCGCTAGGAGGCCCCACTGGAGGAGGTATCACACTGACGTCATACGCCACTCTGGGAATACTCAAATGGTGTGAGAGCACACCGTGGTACCATGGTCCATACTCCAGAAAAGTACCTGGATCTCTAATTTGCCGCAGTGGTACCCACATAACAGGTACCACCTGTTGAAAAATGACCAGTGCTCTATCATGAGTAATTTGTGGATCCATATCAAAATGCTCTCTGGCTCTACAAGCATACCATCTGTCTGGCCCAGGAACATCCTGGGTAAGGCCAAACTACCTCTGGCACCGATCTACTATGTATAGCTCTCGCATATAGCTGCGGCTACCCAAGATAAAATGTTTAACGGTAGTAGTGCTAAGCTCTAAATCATCCTCTGGCCATTAGAAATGTTTATAAGGCCTCCATACAATGGAAGCTTGCCGCATCTCATCCAACTGACATAAGTAGTGGTATGTAACTCCCATAAATGGTCACACATCGTCCCCTACCAGGACCCAGCCCATCGTAGAAGGCTCGTCAGGAGCCCAAGCTCTCAGAACACCTAAGGGGTGACCAATAACAATGTGGTCCCACGCCCAAATCTGTAGCAAATGGGCTGGCTCTATAGTCTTCTGACGGTAGTAAGTGATCAATTGAAGGTCCTAGTATAAGTGTGCTAAAATGCACTGACCCTAGCAGTAGGTCTCTCCCTCCACCAAGCCGTGTATCACTCAAAGGAGGCCGAGCGGAAATGAAGCACCAATCTTGCCAGGGAGGAAACCTCCACTGAAAAAGGCCATCCTTTAGACCACTACTCGGTCTAACTCTAGATCATCAATACATCATGATAATCTGATAGACATCTCATGTCGTGGTATCGTGGGGATGCCAAATAACTCTATAATATATCGCTGAATGTCAATCCAGCTGCTCGTAGTCTTGATAAGTTGCCCATGAATCGGGACCCGCATGATGCGCCATACATCCTCTAAGGTAATGGTAATCTCCTCGGTCGGGAGGTGAAAGCACTGACTCTCATTGTGCCATCGCTTTTCTATGACTTTCAAAAGGCCATGGTCTAATGTAATCTATGGCATCTTGGCCACATGAGTTAGTCCTATCACATATAAGAGGCTCTCCAGGGTCGTTCTATCATCGTCATCAAATTGTGCCTCTATCACAGCTAACCAACCGTAGCACTCATGAGTCTGAAGAACGGGTAACATACGCTGCAAAATCAACCCAAGTGTTAGGAATTTACCTATTTCTATATATTTTTCTAAGGAAAAATAATTCTTTAAATCATCTAACTTACTAAGTATTCCTTTCTTCTAATCTACTCTAGTCTAAATTTTTCTATACTTGGCTATTTTGCTAGCTAGGGTTTGTTCGCGTCCCTACCAATGCATGCGCACCCCTAGTCTATTTTCCTCTTGGCTGTAAGCCACACAGGATGCCTATGTGCCCAGTATGACACTTACGTGCCTAACGTTACGCACACATGTGCGCGTATCTGTTTTGCTTCCATATAACGCATACGTGCCCCTAAAGTGCTAATCTCCTTTTCGACGGGTATGTGTGCGCGTATCTGGCTTTTGATAGGTACGCATACACATCCATGTCCCTGTCTAGTATGGATGCGCGTGTGCGTCCATGTTTGTTTTGATGCATGCACATGTGTGTACCGTCAAACCGATGTATACGCCCACGTGCATATGTCAAATTCCGTCCCCACCTACCTTAGAAAAACCCTAAAAAAGTAATAAATGCGTAATTAATAGGGGAATAGGCCACTCATGAAAGGTCCATCTATTGGGTCGCACATGTAGTCTCAGATGTGATCCACGTGTCTCATCCTCCTTGGTATTCTTGCCATTTCACTCCAGGGCTGTCGCTTTCACTCACTGTAAAAATTTGCAAAGGCTCTAGTAGAAATGATTGGTCATGATTGTTTTACTGACCCCAGGTGGGTATATTAACCCATCGTGATGCCTCTAGGGCATGTTTTCTCCATCGTGATCATTCTAACCTTCTTCTATCTGCTATGATAATTATTTTTGTATTAAAAAAATTATTTTTACTAATTTTCACACGTAGGGGCACTTCGTGCCGTCCAACGGTCACTTCTCCGTCACACTGGGATAATTTGCGCCCCTTTCAGGTGCCCTTTTCTTACCTTTTCCTCTCTTTTTCATCTATTTCTCTCCCATTGTGGTAATTACTTATTAATTTATTTTAAATAAATTATTCTCGATCTGTTTTTCTTCTTGTTGGAATATATTTTGGCTTTTTGATAGCTTTTCCTTCCCACTATCACCCTTACACGTATTTTTAGAAGATCTTAGATCTTTTGAAATTGTTTTGACTGATAAAAAAATTCAAAAAATTAAAAAAAATTCAAAAAATTCAAAAAGTCAAAAACATTAAAAAACTTTGAAAATGGCTCAAAATTGGTTAAGCTAATCATCTACGACTGAAATCTGTGTCTCTCGCATGACACTCATCCCAAATCTTGCTGACGTTTTCAAATTGTTCAAAGCAACAACTCACACATCACCAAAATCTTCAATCACCTACATAAGCTATGTTTCTTACTTATTATGTACTCTAGGGCATTATTAGTTGCCTGGTACTATTTTCATTGCGCACTTTACTTTTTCGTAGGACCCAAGTGTCCTTCATCTTTTCCCTTGCATAAAAAAATTTTCTTGGGGCATTATTCTTCACCCTTATCATTTAGCAAAACATTTGGGACTACATCTTGATTAACAAAATATTTATGCAACTATCTTGAACATTGTTGGTTTAAGTGTGTGCGATTGTACGTATTTCCCTATTACGTGATTTTGTTTATTTCTCGTATTGCATTACATTTGTGTATGTTGCATGGAATTGGTTGTTTTTAGCACATGACGATCATTTGTATATTGGATTTTCATGTCATTTTATGCCTACGTCGCATGCTCATAGTTTAATAAGGATCAATGAGGAGGATCCTAAGCATTATGATGATAAAACAATTAATAGCAATTGATTTGTGGAGATCTCAAGATCCCTTTTTCTTCTTGTTTCCCATCTTCTCTGTACACTTTCCTTTTTGTTGTTTCCTTTTTTGATCGCCAATCAAGTTTCTTCATCACCCCATCAACACTCGAGGGGGAATCCTTCGTCCTTCATCCTGTTCATTTTTCTTCCACCCCTTTAAGAAATTTCTACTTATTTGCATTTGTCTTTTTTCTTTGAAGTGACGTAGCTTACATCACCTCAAAGAGGCGCAAATGTAGACACCTATAGTTTGATCAATACACTATTATTTCTAATGGTGTACTAACACTTCTTACCTTTATCAATTGACAGCACACCGCCAGTTAGACCTATCTAACTCCCTTCTCATGACACCTTTTTGGTCATTTTTCCTCTTATAAACCATTTAAACAGGTCGTTATATCCTCGTTCTAACTACATTAGCTTCTTATTCCCTTCTAGCCTACTTCTATTAGCTCCCTGGAATATCAATCCACTTCATTGGATTGATTAAGCCCTTTAGAAACCCTTCCAGAACCCTACTTACTCTCTAAGAGAGATTAATTAGTCTAACCTAGTTTAAATACCCTAAACATAGTCAAATCACACTTTGACTTGCTAAAAGTGCTTTTTGGACTTTAGCCTTTTTCCCACATGCACCCAAATCTCCCTTTTTCTTCCAAACCAAAAACTATAAATAGGGTTATACCCTCTCCCCCATTTCCTAAGAATTATCTCTTCTTCCTAGCATAGATTATAGCAATTTGTTTAAGCTTTAGATTGTATTTCATCTTCTTCCATTTGAGCTAAAAGCATTTGATTTTGTATTTCATAGCATTAGCATGGAGTAAAAGGGAAGATCCATTGGCCTTGAAGCCATTAATGGGGAGTTATTTTTCTTATAAACACATAACTAAATCCTTAGATCCTCTTAGGTTCATTATTTCAAGCTTTCAAAGAATAGAGGTTAACTTCATTTTCTTATTTTGCATGTTTGTTTCAAATTAATGTATGTAAAGAAGAAAACCTTGCTCATTTCTTATCACGTGGTCCATTGATTAGTTTGTTAAAAGCCTTTGGGGATTCTTTAGAGATTCTTACCCCAAATCCATGGCTTTTTCAACTTTTCATTGAACACAACATGGAGAAGCAGGTCTTCACCATCATGCACGTGCTCAAGAAATTCAAAAGTATGCTTGCCACAATCATATCAAGGTGTTAGTCTCCCACTCTTTTGTCAGAGACTTCATCATGGGAGTAGAGATTAGTGACAAGAGAGCACGATGGGTGACCAAAATCATGGAATATGATGTGACCATCAAAGCCACAAAACTGGTAAGAGGTAACGCACTCCGTAGGGAGTTTGTTGAAGATGTGCAAAATGAATCTAAGACTTCATTATTTTTGGATGAAGGTCTTCCGTGAGTAGAAATTGAGCAAAATACAGATCCTGGCACATGCGACTGGATGAAGGACATGATCACATTCTTTTCTAAGGGTACATGCCCTCCTGGTCTAAACAAAGTAAAGAGAAGACATCTAAGGTTACAATCTATCCCTTATGTTTTTATTGATGGATTTCTCTTCAAATGGAATATTGATGGTGTAATGTTAGGGTGTATCAACAAAGTGCAAATTGAAAAAGTGTTAGCAGAATTTCATGATGGATTCTCTGGTGGACACTTTTATGCCAAAACTACAGCAATGAAAATCATAATGGTAGGTATCTTTTGGCCTAATTTGTTTGCAGATGCACACAAGTGGGTTACAAAATGCAAATAATGCAGTTTCTTTGTTGGAAAGAAAACATTAGCAATGCTTCCCCTTTGACCAATTTAAGTGGATCAACCTTTTATGCAATGAGGTCTCGACTTCATAGGCATGATCAATCCACCTTCAAGTACTGGACATAAGTGGGTGTTGATAGCTACAGACTATTTCACCAAATGGACATAAGATGTCACGCTCAAATAATCAACCGAATTAGTAATCCTTGACTTTCTTGAAGGTACAATCACAAGGTTTGGCGTTCCTCAAACCATTATCTCTGATAATGCAAAAGTCTTCCTTGGGACCAAAATCACTTATTGTGCTCTAAATTTGGGCATTTATCTAAATACTTCTTCGAACTATCACCCCTAAGGAAACAGTTTGGCAGAGTCAAAAAATAAGAACTTGATCAGAATCATGAAGAACATAATGAACATCAGCCAAAGACAATGGCATACAAAGGTCTCATGCGTGCTCTAGGTAGATAGAATCACAATTAAAAAGGAAATAGGAACTTTGCCTTACAAGCTTGTCTATGGCAAGGAGGATACCCTTCCTTTGACACTAGAGTTAAAATCATTGGCACTTGCCCAGCAGCTGGAATTTGAAGGCATAAAAGAGAGAGAAATTAGAATGACAGAGCTGGTTAATCTTGAAGAATCAAGAAATTCTGCCATGATTAAGCTGGAACAACATCAATAAACAAGAAATAAATGGTTTGAAAAAAAGGCTAGGCCTCAAGATTTCAAAGTTGGGGATTTGGTCTTAAAATGGGATGTTGATAGAGATAAATTAGGGTGTCATTCAAATTTTGATGTACTTTAGAGTGGCCCATACATCATCACTTCGTGCAAGGAGGCTAACTCTTCTGAGTTAACTCATCTTGGTGGAGGCATGCTGTAAATCCCAGTAAATGGGATCTATCTCAAACCCTTCAATTAAGTTTGCTTCATCATTCTGTATATATTAGATTAGTTTCAATTCCTCTAAGTGTGCTATGCACACGTTGTTTTTTTGTACATAGTTATTTCTTCTCGCGTGCTTCCTACCCGTGCTCTTCTTTTGCTTCTAAGATGCATGCCTTCCTTCAAAAACTTTTAGGATTTAGAATAAAGTCAAGAAATGATCCTTCAAGTGACTTCAGATGTAGTTATTCAGTGATACAAATCATAATTTCATGATTACATAATAGAATTCATGCCCAATGGATGCTTTAAGCTACTGATCTCCTTCATCTAGCAGGTAAATGGCCCCGAAAGTCACCAAAACTGCTATCCAAATAACTCACCTAGTTATTTGGAACTTTTATATATCTTTTGGATCTGAGCTCTTCATTGCAAGGTTACGTGTGCTCATGTTAACTTGGCACATTCCCTTGGTTGCAGATTCCTCGCACAACCTTATGCACTTCCCCTTCTTCCCTTCATTTCCTTCTCTTCCTTGTTTCACTCCTCCCTTATGCGCATCCTCTACGCATCTGGCTTCTTCCTAGTAGATATTAACCATATGTGCATGCATTGCACTTGATTCAATCAACCAAGTCCCTGGCCTTCTCGCGTGCCTCACATCATCTTGTAAATGTTTTTCCTTGACCATGTGTTCTTTTAATACAATTTTACATCATCTTTGTGCGCGCATCGTGCGCACCTTCCTTCTTTCTTCTCACTGTACCCTTTCCTTCTGTGCACATATCTTTTTTCCCTCCTCTGCGCCTTTTCATGCCACATTATCCTATGACATGCTTGAGTATGCCACACACAACCAATCCTGCGCATGCCAATATAATGTTAAATCCTTGTAACAAATCAATGAGTGACACGCGGTAGAAACGAAAAAACATTTACATAGTTGGCCATCATTTTAGTTGATCCACGCATGCTATGTGTTTTTCATGTGCCAACAAATTTGAAAAACTTATGGCAGCTATATATTTTACCACAAAGCTCCGATCAGCGCACACCTGGACTTGTCAAATAGCTGTTGATGTAGGCGATAGTGCTAGACATTCAAATTCAAATTCTTGGAGGACCTGGCAAGTGAGAAATGGGAAATTTTCTTTCTGGGCATTAATGAACATATCTAATTGCTTCAACCACCTTATTTGGTATGATCCTTCCTCCTTCCTTCTCCAACATGCCAAACAGATCTGGGGAAGTGCATTTGATAGATTCTTAGGTGGATTTGTAGGTATTGAATGCTTCTTATCGGTGCTTGTATTTAAAATTCAGATTTTCCCTCCTTCTCTTCTCCTTCCACATATTCATCTATAAATGTAAAATCTGGGCTCATTATTAACATTGGACACTTTGGATCCTTGCGTAATTTTCTAAGGACTTCATCTTTTATGTATTTTGAGTTGCAGACCTCTAGATCTAGGTCTTACATGTGGATATCAACCTCTTTCACTATTGTAATAGATCTATGCATTTCTATAAGTAATAGACGCATAATTTTGTGACTATTCCCTATCCTAATGTGTTTGCATTCCTTCTTCTTTCCTTCTCTTTACATTGTGTGCCAGTTGTACCATTTCACATCCCTTGTAGCTCCTTATTTAGTTTTGTTTTGTGAAAATGACTTGGTAAATACATCTTAAGTTGTGTTACACATTCCTATCCTTCTTTCATGCATTTCCTTTCATTTTCACTCATAACAGATAGTGTTTATCCTATTTTCTAATGTTATCACCTTTTAATGTAGTTTCCTTTCATGTTAACCTTTTATCGCTAGTCCCTTGGCATTATTAGGTTAGTTTCCCTTTTAGCACTAGGAGTAGTAGTAGCAGTAGAATTAGATAGAGGAACTGACATTCTTCATAGATTCTGTCCCAAGAGCGCAAGGTCCCACAACTTGGGGACAGTTCCATTATTCTCACAAATAACTCTGTTCTTCTAGATCTGAGACACTGGTGTAAGTTATGCGGCCAAAGGTCCCTCAATTGGATATAGATGATGTTATAGAAGTGTGTAAGATTCTGTGCCAAGAGAATATCATTCCTCTGTTAGGATAATGGTTGAGGGATAAGATACCAAGCGTTAGAACAGAGCAAGAGAGGCAGGTTTTGCATGATAACCTTTCTCCCCACAACCTCGAATACAATAAGGAGATTACCTTAAATGTAGTTTTTGATGGATGAATCCTAAGCAATATTTTTTATAGACATTGGTGTGGAAGTTAATGTTCTCACCCTGGACACTTAGAATCAAATGGAAAGGCCCCCATTATGGCCATCTTCAAAATGTGTTGTATATGGCTAACAAAACAAAGGCAATGGCCATTGGTGTTTTAAAGGATGTTGCTATCACTATCCAAGGGGAGAAATTCACTAGGGACTTTTAATTCTTAGCACTTTTTGAGGAAGACAACTTTCCAACGTTACTTGGGTGACCCCTGGTGCTATAAGAACAATGTTGACTTGCATGTTTCAATAAGGGGTATATAAGTTTTGAGAACAAAGAGGAATGTTTTATTCATTCCTTTGATGGATGGGAAGTCAACGCCCTATATTGAGCCTTTAGGAGAAGAAGACCTAGACAAAATTTACGTGCACTATCCAGGACCCTGAAGTTGTGCAACCAACAAAAGAGGTGTTATTCAGTGGGAAGATGCTCAATCTATAAGTGATACAACTAGTGTGGCATGTGAAAATTGGGGCACATGGGACATATGAGTTAGTCGGAAGGAAGTTAAGAGGCTATGTGATGAGAGTAACAAAGGCGCACTCAGTCAAGCACCTAGGAGGAAAGAATTTGCCAAGTTATTCTGGGGGAGCTGACCCTGATGTTTTCCTATGAGAAATGGAGACCCAGTGGAGATGTGAGATCAAAAGGAGAAGGATGCTTAGCTATACCTTGCTTGGGACCACAACACGTTGGTGGGTGACCCATTCACGATAACCTTCTAGAGTGGCATGAAGTGAGAATTGTGTTCTCTGTTAGGTTTTTCCGAAGTAATGCACCTACTATCATACAAGATTATCATGGGAAGGAACCCTCCTCATTTCACGTCCAAGCATGTGAGAAGGCCTGGATGGAAGGTGTGGAAGCCTTTCCACCTTCTTTATGGGTGCATAAGTTGTACTCCACCTCATAGAAGGTTGTGCATGCACATGGTACATTCACTCAGAGATGCACCATCACATACAAGAAACTGGTAGGAGTTGATGGCTGACCTCCTTCAAGCTTTCAAATATCAAAGTACTAAGCCATCGGTGGATGAGGTGTTGTAGGTTGTTAAGCACCTAACTATGGGAGATAGTGCCATGGTGGAGGATAGAATACTAGAATTATTGGGTGAACCTGGCTTAGAAGTGTGTTTTGATGAGGAAGAATCAGAGGAGATATAAATTGAAGCATGCATGCATGGAAAAAGAGAAAGGAAAATTGGTCTATGTGATCGATGGTGAAGAAGTGGAAAATTTGGATGTTAACCATATTGTGGGTACATGTGAAGTTATGGATAGTGTCGATGAGAAAGCGCGCACCTACCATGAACCCCTAAAAACCAAGAAGGTTAACATTGGTTTGGAGGCAGAACCTAAGGAGGTTACTATTGGAGATTACTGGACAGAAAAGGAGGTTTCAAAGATCATTGATCTATTGCACTGTGAATTTCAGGATTTGTTTCCACATGTGGGTACCATGAGCTTAAAGGAGTTCACCACTCCTTGGGAGAAATGAAGATCAAGTTAAAGGAAGGGAGCGTCACCCAATTTGGAAGAGACCTTATCGAATGAATCTGAATCTACGCATGTCAAAGTCAAGGAGGAGATTGACAAGATGATTACATCAGGCATCATTGAGGTTGTTGAAGAATCAAAATGGATAAGTTGATGGTCATCAACATTAAGAAGGATGGGAGGATAAGGATTTGTGTTGATTATAGGGATCTGAATGCGGTATGTGTTATTGACCCTTTTCCAACCCCCTTCACTAAGGAGATCCTGGAAGGAGTAGTTGGGTGTGAGATCTATTCTTTCACAGATGGATTCTCAGGATATCATCAGGTTAGAATTACAAAGGAGGACCAAGAAAAGAAACTTTTTCCACTGAATGGGGAAGATTTTCCTACACAGTCATGCCTTTTGGACTGAAGAACGTGCCTGTTGTGTTTTCATGCATTGTGGTGCAGGCATTTCAAGACTTCATCCATAAGTTTCTTCAAGTCTACCTTGATGATTGGATGGTATATGGATTAGTGAGGGACCATTGTGACAATCTAAGGTTGATGTTTGAAAGATGTTGGCAGTTGAGGATATCCCTCAACATTAAGAAATGTGTTTTTTCTACTCCATTTGGAACCCTTTTGGGGCATATCATATGTAAGGAAGGCTTGCTAGTGGATCCTACCAAAGTTGTCATTATTGTGGGATTGGGGGAACCTACCAGCCAGAGCGCAGTGCATGGATTCCTTGGGCATATGGGGTATTACCAGAAATTTATTAGGGGGTATGCCAAGATCACCACCATTGGAAAATTTTCTAAAACATAAAAGTACATTTCACTAGGGAGAGGCACAACAAATGGAAATTTGATACATTGAAGAATAAGCTTATCATTGTACCCATATTACACTTTCCTTCTTGGGATAAGCCATTCCATGTACATGTTGATGCTTTCAAGAGTGGTGATTGGGGAAATCTTAGCACAACCTAGAGAGGGAATTTTTGACCACCCCTTGTGCTTTTCTAGTAGAAAGCTAACCCCAGTAGAATATAACTATACTACTACTGAGCGTGAAGCATTTTCAATGATCTATGCACTACACAAATTCATAGGTAGTATCTGTTGGAAACACCCTTTATATTCTACATGGACCACATGGCATTGAAGTACTTGGTAAACAAGCCCATTTTACAAGGGTGCATATGCAGGTGGGTCCTGTTGTTTCAAGAGTTTGAGTTTACGAGTTGTTGTGAAACTGGGTAAGAGTAATTTGGGACCTAACCATTTATCAAGGATTGACTCAGGGGAGGACATGCAGAGCATTGAGGATACAATTCCAGATGTGCAACTATTTAGATTGTGGGCATGTGCCCTCTGACTTGGAAGATATTTTTGTGTTTCTCAAGACGGGTGTGGCACCGGAGGGAATGAAGACTTTGGAAAGGAAGTAGTTAGCCATATGTGTCGCACCCTACATGTTAATTAGTGGAGACTTATACAAGCTAGGCCACGATGAGGTTTTGCATCGATGTGTGTTAGAACATGAACACATTGTAATCATGGAGGAAGCACATGGTGGAATTGCAGGAGGACACTATGTAGGGAATGCAACCATGCACAAGATCCTTCTAGTAGGTTTTTGGTGGGAAATGGTTTACAAGGATTGTATCAAGTATTACAAGGCCTGTGACCACTTCCAGTGCCTTGGTAAACTAGGGAAAAGAGATGAAATGCCATTAAGACTGATTTCCAGTGTAGAACCATTTGAGAAGTGGGAAATTGACTTCGTAGGCCCTATTTCCCCAGCCGCATGAAGGAAAAGTTCATGTTATATCATTACATGCATAGATTATCTTACAAGGTGGGAAGAAGTGGACACCTACAAGGGATTACACAATGGTAACAAGTAGCTAGGTTCTTGTGGGAAAACATAATCATCAGATATGGATGCCCGCTGAGTTTAACAAGTGATAGGGGTACTCATTTCTTGAATGAGATAGTTAGGATCTTGTTGGTAGAATTCATGGTAGCCCACCACAAAGACTACCCCTTATCACCCACAAGCTAATGGGACTGTTGAGGCATTTAACAAAATTATGAATCACACGTTAACCAAGATTTGTGATGTGGGAAGAAAGGATTGGGATGATAAAGTTTTCTGTTGTGTTATGGTCATACCAGACTACTTATAAAAGACTGAACAAGGCCACACCTTTTCAATTGGTGTTTGGTGCAGAAGTGGTGTTACCTATTGAATTCATGTTACCATCACTATGTATAGTGCACGCAAGAGGATTAGATGATGAACAAGCACTTGAGGAGAGGATTGATAAGTTAATGCAGTTAGATGAGAGGTGGGCTATTGCTCTTGGAGTCAGAAAATAGAAAAATCTAGGAAGAAGGCATGACATGATAGACACATCAAGAACAAATAGTTTGAGGTTAGGCAGATGGTTCTATTGTATGATTCCAAGTTTCTGTGCCATCCTGGGAAATTCAAAGTCCATTGGATGGGCCCATACATTGTATCCTATATACTTGATTCAGGCACTTTCCAGTTACAAGCGTTGGATGGAACATGGTTACCAGGCCATTTCAATGGGAGTAGGCTGAAGCCCTACTATAAATAAGTCTTCTTTGTGTTTGTAAATAAGGCAGTATTTCCAGTTAGCCTAGGATTTCCCTTAATGCATTTCCCTTCTCTGTGTTTCCCTTTCTTGTTGTTTGTTCCCTTTCATTTTTTTTGTTGTGTGCACATTGTGCACCGGTAGCCACTTACTATTTCAAAAAATTTCTATGCACAGAGGACCGTGCATCTATTTTTGTGTGGGGTGAAGTGATGCGACAAGTACTAGAAGCTGGTATTGGAAGTTGTGTTTTGATGGCCTGGGTTGAAGGATCAAAAGTGCATAGATTGGAAGAATGCACATAGAAAAGGTGAACATGAGGAGTTTGGTGTCAGAAAGGCTTTACAAAAACCACGTACAAGGGTGAGAAGCATAGGAACAACATGAGGTAGGTGATGTCAAAAATTAGGATAAGGATAGAAGAAGTGCCTTCGGTGCTGAAAGTGCACGCGTAAGGATCTTTAGTCAGTAAGGGTTTTTACGCACTAGAAGGTTGTAGAAGTTTTTTGCAGGATTGGGCATGGGGGTAAAAGTGCTGAAGGTTGGCATTAGGAAAATCCACCTTTAATGTAAAAGTACGTTGGTAGGTGGCATGACATTTATTATGGAAAAAAGCAAAAGCTATAAGTAGAAGGTCAGGGTGCATTATTTTTTACCTTGTATTTGTGTTATTGAAGAGCTCTCACAAACTAGGGCATCCTTGAAGAAAAGTTGTGTGAAAAAGGGTTGTGAAGATTTGTGTGCATAGCTAGTTTGATCAGTGAACCAGAGTGGAAAAAGAGTACATGGGTGTGAGCGGAGAAGGTCATGTGAGAGGATCCCATGGGTGTTACGTTGTCTTGTGGAAAAGGGGTTTTTCTAGGTTAGGGTTCGCAAGCTAGGGCATGGGTTTGAAGGAATTTTCGTAAAGGAGTGGAGCCGCAAAGTTGAGCAAAGCCAGGATCAAGAGAAAGGAAGAAATTTTAAGGACCTGATGAAGAAATGACACCAAGGAAAGTAGTAAATGTTTCACCAAAGAAGGGAAAGGGAAAGGGGAAACAAGTTGTCTCCACCAGTTTCAATGAAGAATGGTACATGGAGATGCAATATCCAGATGATGTATTACTTGGTAAGGAATGGGTATCACATGTTAGAAAGATGGTCGTGAGTGACTACAACCATCGAATGAGCACCACAGAGAATGAGATGGCATTGGAACTGGTTCACCCTACAGACAAGAGGACACCAGATGGAATGCCTATCTATGATGATGAGGTAAAGGTGAAAATGGAGAAGGTGGGTTATTGCAACTCTATGAGTTTCCCTATTTTGGAAAACCTGAGTGACTATACCAGTGGTTAATGTCGCATGCATGAAGACCACTTCTACTTCATAGGACGAAGGATGTGAATAACTCCCCAGCTGATTTCTAAGTTTACCGGTCTTATCTATGAAGGAGAATCATTAGATGATGACTTGGATGATAAGGAGGCCATTAAGAAGACCGTTGAAGCTTATGACTACAAGAAGGGTTCATGCTACTTTGACATTTCTATAATTTCTGACCCTGTAATGAGGATGGCCATGTGCTTGGTCACAAAGCTGAATGGGTAGGAGAGATGGACACAAATCAACAAGGCTTGGTTGAATTTTTTGTAAGATCTTGGAGGGGACCATCTATAACCTATCGACTTTCATAGCAGAAGAAATCATCAATGCCATGTGTGATGGAGAGAAGATCATGTTTGGTAATTTCCTCCTTACCATTGTCTTTTCAGAGATTGGAGTTCCCGATGGGCCAGATAAATTTGTTTGGGAATACCCAGATGAGAACCCTTCCCCCCACCAAAATATTTGAGCAATACACTTGTGACACCATGATGGCCACCCACAAGGCACACCTAGAAAAATGGTATAAGTGGATGCGTGATGCATTTGACACTGAATGGAGAATACCCAAGAAGTTACCTACTTTACTGCAAGGTGAGGCTGAATTCATCGTATACCAACATTTTTGTATTGGCAGGTTTACTCTGACAGATGGTGCCAAGGGTCCCTGGTGAAAATTTTTGTTCTCCTTCACAACACAATACTTCCAGGCCGGGGTCAATTGATTCAAAGAGGCAAAGAAGCTAAGGTTTGACCTTAGTATGGTAGACCAAGATTACCATGAGCTGCATAAAAATTGATATATCCCAAGAAGTGTGCCTATGTGGAGAAGTATGTCTCCCATGATGTACATATGTTGAAACCAGTGACATTTCCTATTACTGGGAGGACCGCAACAAGGGTATACCTACGTATAAGGCCTAAGTATGAGAAAGGAACTTACATTGAAAATGATGTCTCTATCCTGGAAGACCCCACCATAAGGAAGAATGCCACACCAAGGAAAAGGGAGAGAGAGGAGGCTCCTGAGAAAAAGGCACCAAGCACACATACAATGTAGTTTGTAGGCATGCAGGAGTCAGGTGCAAGACCAAACACCTATGCATGGAGGAAGAAGTCCCCCATAGAAGAAAAAGAGAAGACACCTGAGGAAGAGGCACTAGAGTAAGAGAATTCCCCTGTAAAAGAAGAATCACTAGTGAGAAAGGAGTCACCTAGGGAAGAAGAAAAATAAAAGTCTCCTATATTGGAATCACCAGTTAGGAAGAAGCAAAGAGTAACAGAAAAGGAAGACTCAGAAGAAAATAAGAGCATGGAGGCCATGACAAGGGAAATGAGGATGATGAAGAGCATGGTGAGGCTCAGAATCACCCTGTGTATGATGTACAAGAGTCAGATGAAGGAGGAAATGAAGAAAGGGATGAGGATGAGGAAGGCACCCATAACTAAGGGAGGAAGTGAAGAAGTAAACATGAAGGATCAAAAGACTCCAAGCCTGACTAAGGAGTAGATAGAGGATGCCATGGAAAGGGAGGTAGTAGGAATTATAAAGGAACTTAGTGGATCAAGAGGTGGAGCACAGTGCTTGAGGAAGTATTAAAGGAGACAGAGGAAAGCGCAAGTGTGGAGAAAGGAGTATGGAAGCATGGGTGAAGACCCCAACCTAGCAGTAAGCTTCCCAAAGGTACACACATAGGTGGAAAGGGCATAGTAGTGGTGTAAGGAACAAGAAATGACTTACATTAATGATCCAAATAAGGTACTGCACACATGTTTCCAAAGTACCGTGCCTACAAACCAACTCCTTGCATGGTCTTCTTTTGATGAAGAGGGTGTGTACCCATGCACATGAGGAAAATGCTATCTTGGGATTTTGAGTCCCATGTTGATGACCCTGAATTTGAGGTCAACCGAGATGCATTGATGAAGATACTAGATGCCAAGGGAGTAAACCCTCTGGTGAATGCCCAACAACTATCTGATGAGAAATTTTGTAATGTGCTCAACAAAGTATCAGTGGAGGTAGAAGCAAGACTCTTCAGCAGAAATGATAGAATAAGGGTCTTGGAGGAAGAGCTTGAGAAAAATAATGAGGAGATCATTGAGTGGGACAAAGAGATAAAATAGAAGGAATTGATCAATGCGCAGTTAAGGTGTGAACTAAGGGATGAAAAGGCTAAAGGTGCGTGAAATCCATAAGAAGATAGAGGTCATTTCAAATGCCATAATCTTGAAGCACCCAGACCTAGCCCTGCCTGAGTAGAAATATGAGTCAACCATGCAATGCTTGGAAGACTTGACCCACATCCTCACCATGGAAAGGTGGCCACTCACATTGGAGTTGGCGGAAGAGGTGATGGCGCACCATAAAGGAGGAAGAAAAACTGAAGATTGGGGAGATGGTTACTTGGTATTTCTGAGCTCCTTTCCATTGTAAAGACCACTCACACAAATGGATGAGGCTGTATATGAAAATTGCTGATAGAGACAGGGTAACAAGCATATTGGTTGCTACACATGAGGTGGATCTAAAGGAATTTCAAGAAAATAACAAAGGCAACATAGGGAGAGCATGATAAGATCCTGGCCTGAGGTTGAGAAAAAGTTGGAAGCAATCAAAACCTTGTGGGGTTTGGTTAAGAATCAGCTTAAGGAGCTATATCCCTAGGTCACTCGCAGAATGGATGTGCTTGGACGATCTTAGCAAGCAACTAGAAGGCATTGTAGATACACTGAATGCTAAGAGAAACGAATTGAGTTTTGATGAAGTAAGCACTCTAGTAGGTGACCTACTTCAGTAGGCACAGGGTGAGGTAGATTCCTGGGAGAATATTGAGGCAAACTGTGAAGAAGGAATTCCCACTCCTACAACAGTAGCAGATTCTTCTATTCTTTTGTTCTTTATTCAGATTGTCCCAGTTCCACTATTCTTTATTCTTTGAAGAAGAAGGTTGTTTCTGAGGATGGAGAACACACGTAGTGTGGGGTGATGTTGGACCCTAAAATATTGGCTAAGTACCAAGAGGTGCATGTGCGCACAGGACCAGTGAGAAGAAGGGTGCCTCAAGGGAAAGCACACAGGACAAAGGGGTTTAAGAAGGGTTTTAGTAAAACCTAGGCGCACAGGAGGCAAAACATGGGTTTAAAGGACTTAGCCATATTTGGCATTCTAGAGGCACTTGAGGAAAAGTGTGAGGACCTGACTAGGTGTGATAAGTGGATAAGGTGCCAACCTAGAGCCTTGGAGGCCAAGAAAAGGATATTCCATGTAGGGAATATTCCTAGAGACATCATTACAAAGAGTGGAAGGTTTGCAAAGAGGATAAGCATTCACCAATGAAGGACCACATCGACACTTGGCATGTGATCTACTCTGAGAGAAGGCATGGTGGTGGTCAATGATCTTATTTAAATAAAGGAACAAATTCTTCAGAGATATAAACAGAGATAGATAGAGAGAGAGGTAGATTGATGTGTGTATGGAGAGGCATAAAAGAGAGGCGGGATATACATATGCATATATGGGTACCAGGAAGCAAAAGACAAGGTAACGAACTACTACAGAAATGTTAGATTACACTAGGGTTTAGGATTCAGGGTACTAGAGAGCTATATATAATGTCATTAAGCATTGGCATTGATGTTAGGGTCTATAAATGGGTTATAGTAAGAAGGGCATAGCTAGGAGCTTGTTCAGAGCTTGTTGTATAGGCTGGACCTCTATCACTTACTGTATATGGTCTGAAGATGACCCTTTTGACTGTAATGTGGCTACCAAGAACTCTTTTAATATATATATATATATATATGGGTTCGTTCTGTATATCTTTTTTATGGGTGTAAACCCTTCTGATATTTAGCATGTTATAGCTCATATCTGTTTTCCTATGGTTCATTTGGTGTTTATCTACCTTCTCTGATGCATGGGTGTGTGTGTTTGGATCTACTAGTTTTATGTTCTTATTTTAGGATGCATGTATTTCTATCTCTGCAAATAAACCCCCATTAATGGTGGAACCTTCTCATAAAATCTCACATAAAAGAGGGGCTCAACACCCGCGCATGCCTTGGGTGAGCCCAGTGCCCACTGGGTGATAGGATGACACACTTGGGGTTAGAAAGAAGTATTAAGGGTAAAATAATGACTACGGGGTACTTTTCATTATTCATTCTTAGGGAATCATTTTGTGTTTATTTCTTTTTGAAAGAAAGTTCACATTAAAATCTTCTCGCTTGAAAAAATTCTTCTTCTCCTATTGATCTTAGGGAAACTTTTATTTTGGATTAAAAAGAACGCTTCTTTTTATTCTGTATTGCATTAGTGAAAGACATACTCTTTCCTATTCATTATTGCTCTCATCGAAATTCATTGTGGATTTGGGTTAAAATATTTGCATCTCATTTATGTATGTTGCATTCTAGCTCATCTAAATTGTGGGCAACCTATATAATGGAAGTCATGCCCAGCTGATGGTTGAAAAACTGAACCGTAGTTCACATTTTACAAACTCTTTATACCAAATAACTGAAAACAAACTACACATTTCTTAAACAACATCTTTCCCGGAAGAAGTTGTTAATGATCACACAATCAGAGGATTGACAGTGGACTCCAGCTGGTTTTTTGACCAGTTATCATATCAGAGAAGGATCCCCCACACCAAAACTTACCTGAAATCAACCATAGTTAGTTTATGTAGCGCACCTTCGGTAACCAAAAACACTACTTTATTCACAAGTCAGTCCTAAATGGCATAAGCCACAACATAAAAATCTACATCATAGGATTTCATATTTTGCTAGCTTTTGATTGATTTTTGTTTTGAGGTGCGAGTTCATTCTCTTCATTTTTCTCTCCCTACACACTCCAGTGTCATAGGTTGTGTATTCCAACTATTTCTGAATGTGCTAGGGCTGATCATTTCCATACTCAGTCTTTGAGTTGGTCTTTTTATTTGACCTAAATCACCAAAAATTCACTTTTTCCATCTTTCGCAGATTTCACAGTAACTGGTGTCAGTCCAGGGACCACCATCAATTTCATCATCTTACCACCGTCAGTTCACTAGCCGCCATCGATTTTAGGTTGTTATGGTCATTTTTTCCAAAATAGTATCAAATCTTCATTTATTTTCTTTCTATGACTTCATTGGTCATCTTACTAGTCTCTGAGTCTTTGATATCACCTTCAAAGTCCAGTTCTATCTCGTTTCCACCATTTATTGCTAGAGTTACCAATATGACATTTTCCCACAGTCATCGACATTGGTCTATCTGACCGGTGGCAGTTACCCCCACATACTGGCATTGGTTACCCCAACCAACATTGGTCTCTGTGTTTTGAGTTTTCAATCAGAACAACAATCAAATCACACATTTTAGACTCATTTTTCTCCATTCCTTCTGTGTTTTTGCATTATCAGCAAAGCACAGAATACCTATTCTATTTTCAGTCACATGGTTTCGACTCGTAGACAAGATAACGCTCTTGTGTTTCATGATAGCCACTTGCTGCTCCCACCTAGCCCATTGCCCCCTTCCATCTTATCACCTATGGACCCCAATCAAGCTCTTTCCATACCCACTGGTGATGAGGAGTTCGTGAGACTCCTTGATCACAACCACCACTTTGTAGTATTATCTCACTCATTCATGTACCCATGATTCATTAGGGAAACTTGTATTTGGCATACATGTGTCCATTCATCCTACCCTTGCACCCACTTGGCATCAACTATTACTAACTTGGCCTTACCCTCTTCCACCTTACCACCTATGGTTTCCCAACTTGACCCTACATCATCGATATATACTGCTCCTATGACATCTGATCTATAAACTCTTCAACTTTGGAATTATCCATAGAATCACAATTAATTGTTGTTGTTCTACTTTCTATTAGAAAATAATAGAGATAACTAGTGAATGAATTATACATGTGCTTAGAATCAACAATTTGTAGAAAGGGAAAGAATATAGACTCATACACCAACAATTTTATCCTAGAAAACCTCCAGAGGAGGAAAAACCAGTCGGGAAGGGAAATTTATCTTTCTTCCCACTTTTATTGGCCAATTTAATAATAAGTACAAAAATTACAATAAGTATGAAAGAGAAGTAGATAATATCTCACAATTCCTCCTAGTTACTTGTTTACTCTGACTCAATTACTCCTTTCTTCTACAAATCAAAATTCCAACACTAAGAGCTTCTTACTCGCTTGCTTCATGATTTGATGCCTTTGTTCTCTTCCATAACATGCATTTATAGTCTATATCATGTTCTCCTATGCATTGGAGAATAGGAAAATTCATGCAGAAGAAGAGACATGGACACCCTTTGGAATTTTGGGATTGTTCGAGTCATATTTTATTTTCTGTGCGCAAGATCCAGGACTGCCACCCAATGCAGACCAGCGGTCCCAAGACCGCCACCTTGGTGGGTCAGCGGTTTTGTAACCACCACCCTGCACAGTGCAGCGGTCCTGTCACTAAACAGACAAAACCTCTGTGTATATTTTTCTTCTTCTTCGTGTTGGCTGATTTGATAAAGTAGAGTCATTTTGGATCCCTATGGATCACACATCCCCTGCTTAGGAGGATTTTAGTCCCAAAAAATCTTAGTAGGGGAGTATATGAGGAAGTAATTCCCTCACTTTCTCCTTCGGGTACCACCGGGCCTGCCTTGGTGTCTTTCCTTTCAGTCCAATCTGCCAAGACTCCTGCAGACATCTCCTAGTCTCTCTGACCTTTTATTGCAGTACTACATCCTCCTCCAATTCACCTTGTGATTCCAAGACGTAATCCTCAATGGAAGGTAGCAACTGTAGTTCTTCATCTTCATCTAGCATGGATGGCTCATATAGGTGCAAGTTCTCACAGTTTACTACAGAGTACATCCTCATGCATGACGAAAAATCAAGTTGAAAAGCATTTTCTCCAACCTGCTCCAATATGGTGCTTGACCTTGTAGTCTCTCCTTGCTCAAGTAAAGCCAAAATCTATCTCCAACATGAAGCTTATGTTCCCTTCTATTTTGATCGTGCCTAGATTTGTACTTGGCCTAAGATTTCTCTAGTTGTTCCTTAACTTTGAGATGGATTTTCCAAATCCTCTCAATGAATTTATTTTCCCTAGTCACCTTTGTGTCTCATGTATCCTTCTCATCATGTTTTCCAGCTGGTATGTCCAACAGATTTGTAGGTAGATATCCCAAGCATGCTTCAAATGATGAATTCATAGTGGATGTGTGTATTGCCCAACTTTAGGAATGCAGAATGTAGGCTAAGGACTCATCCCAAGTCCTTGGGTATTTGTTGTTATACCCTCTGATCAACTGTACTAAAGTCTTGTTTACCACCTCTGTTTTTCCATCTATCTGTGGATGGAAATTTGTGCTCCTGTGTAACCTAGTATCCATCTTGTCCCACAAAGTAGTCCAAAATTTCCCCAAGAACCTAGAATCCCTGTCAGAAACAATAGACTTTGGCAAACCAAAATGCACCCATACATTAACAAATAAAAGATTTGTTGCCTCATGTGCTTTTATTGTATTTTTACATGCGATAAGAATACACATCTTACCAAATCTATTGACAACAACATAGAGATAGTCATGGCCATGTTTAGAAATAGGTAATCCTCCTACAAAATCCATAGAAATTTCCTCCCATGGATGAGTAGGTACTGGCAAAGGCATATACAAACCTTCCTTCCTAGTCTTAGGCTTGCTAGTACAACAAATTTTACATCCTCGTATAAATTTTGATACTTCTTCTTACATATTGGGCCAATACACATACCTTTGCAAGTGGGCTATGGTCTTAGCAACATTGAAATGTCCCACTACTTTCGAGGTATGTGCTTCCCTCATAAATAGAATTCACTCTTCTTTTGGCACGCAAAGCTTCCCCCATCAATAGAGCAGCCCATCTTTGAGATAAAAATCTTCAATCCTTGTCCTTTCAGCCCCTTAGGACTGCAACTGATAAAAATTTCACCCCAAATTATTTTTCTTGGGCATATGCCTCTCTGTAAGCTTCAATTCGTGAAGGGCTCGATCTAAGAGATAGTTGCCAAACAAGAAAACTTCTCCTATGTGGGGTGGCCTAGACAACATGTCTACCACCAATTTTATACTACCCTTCTTGTATTTAATCACCAAATGGAACTGTTGAAGGAACCCCATCCATTTGTAGTGCCTTGCCTTCTGTAATTTAGAGTATGCTTGCAAATACTAGAGAGGTTTGTGGTCAGTGTGCACAATAGTTTCTTTACCCAACAAATAATGCTTCCATTTTTTAATTTCCTGAACTAGTGCATATATTTCCTTATCATATACTAAATTTCCTTTAACTACTAAAGTGAAAGTTTCAGAATGATGACATGTGGGTTTACCTCCTTAAAGCAACATTACGCCCATGGCATAATTACTGGCATCTGTCTCTACTTCAAAAGGCTGCTGCAAATTAGGAAGAGCAAGTACTAGAGCATGACTAATATTTTATTTCAATAACTCAAATGATTTGTCTTTTTCCTTACCCTAGTCAAAACTCTTACTCTTTGTGGCCACTATGTGTAGAGGTGTTGTGATCACAGAGAAGCCCGGAATGAACTTCTGCATGTATTGTACTGCTCCCACAAAACTCCTAGTTTCTATGGCTCCTGTTGGTGTTGGCCAATTAGTGATGGCTTCCACCACCTTTGGATCCACTTGTAGCTCTCCTCCTCTAACCACATGCCCAAGATAGACAAGTGACTGTTTGGAAAATTCACATTTCTTCATATTACAAAATAATTATTTCTCCCTGAGAACTTCCAAGACTTGCTACAAATGAGTTAGATGTTCTTCCCATGTGGCACTAAAAATCAAGATATCATCTAGATATAAAATGACACATGAATATATGAAATCCCACAATACATCATTCATCAATCTCATAAATGTAGCGGGTGCATTACATAACCTAAAAGGAAGTACTAACCATTCATAAAAACCTTATTTTGTCTTGAAGGTAGTCTTCCATATATCCTCCTCCTTCATTCTAACTTGGTGATAACCTGACTTGAGATCCAACTTCATGAAAATTTTGGCATGATGAAGCTGGTCCAAGAGATCATCTATGCAGGGAAGTGGATATATGTTCTTTATGGTGATTTTTTTCAAAGCACGGTAGTCGATGCACATTCTCTAAGAACCATCCTTCTTTGGCACCATCACAATAGGTGAACCATATGGTGAGGTGCTTGGACGTATCACCCCTTGGTCTAGTAGTTCCTAGAGTTTTTTCTTTACTTCAATACTCTTGAGCAAGGATTGCCTATACAACCCGATGTTCGGTAGAGGGGATTCTGGCAATAGCTGAATCTCATGCTCTACTTCCTGTTTTGGTGGTAACTCGCTAGGAGCCTAAAATACTTCCTGAAAAGACTGAATAATACTATCCAAATCATGTTTTCCCCGGTTAGAAATCTCTGCAACTTCTACCCCATCTTTTTTATTCTTCAATAAAAGTAAACAAAACTGATTATGATTTTCCTAAATAAGTCATTTTTCTTGGTTAGCACTTACCATAGTAACTCGTGTCTTACACTAGTGTGCCCGGATGTTGTAGCTAATCCCATCCTTGACCCATCTGTATTGGTTTTCCCTCCTCATAAATATATCATCCCTAACATACAATTAAGGACTCCTGAATACAACATCAAAAGCATCAAGTGGAATAATGTCAGCTTCAAAAACATCAATATATTGGGAATTTATCCCAAACTTGACCTTACATCTTCTTGTTACCTGAATTTCAACACCCTTCTTCACCCAACCCAAAGGATAAGGGTGTGGATGCTCGTAAGTCTCGAGACCAATATTATTTACAACTACTTCAGAAATCAAGTTAGACTGAGAACCGGTATCAACCAAAGTGTTTACCTTAATTATCTTGACATGGATTTTGATCTGGAATAGTCTACTCATCTCCTCTTCCTAGTTGTCCATGTTGGTGGCCGTGCATCCAAGCTTCTTGTCTATATCAGAGTCATCTTCGATTTACACCTCCCCTTCTGTTTTCACAGCTGTAATGGACTTATTCGATTTCTTGGTTCAATTCTTTAGATGCAACTTTGGATGCCACTTCCAACATGTAGCATCAGTATGACCATTGAGTTCATATTTCTTGCAAAAATCTTAGGATCTTTACAAGTATTCAAAGTAGTGGCATCTTGTTTACCTTTCCCTTTCCACTTACCCTTGTTAATTGTTTTCCCAAACTCTTTCTTCTGCTCATTTTTTGACTTCTTTACACTTGGCTCTACTTCTCCTTTCTTCTTTTCATCATCTATGTAGTACGCATGTACGCATGCTTTGTTGAGATCTTTGGGTTTTGTGGAGATTACTTTTATTCGAAGGTGAGTGTGAATTCCTCCCAAGTACTTGGTCAGAATATCCTCATCCTCTAAGTCCATGTTAAGCAACATGGCTTGCCTTCGAAACTCCATAGTATAGTCCTGCACACTTTGACCATTGCCTTTTCCACAATACTACCATTTAATCATTTGGTCAGTCTTATGGCCAATAGGATAGAAGTTAGCTCTAAGTAGTTCTTTAAATTCTTGCCAAGATTTCACAATAGGATGATTTTTCTTTTCATAAGTGGCAAGATGGGTTTCCCACCAAACTAGAGCATGTATCTCCATCTTGAGACATGCAAAGGTGATCCTCTGTGCCTCAGTGACATTATGGATGCCAAAGTAGACTTCTAACTATTTTAACCATTTATCAAGCAACTCTACATCTACTTGCCCTTCAAATCTTTTAATCTCAACTTTTGTTTCAACTTTAAAAGGAGTATGATCCGATTTTGCCTTTTCTATTGTGTTAGAAGCCTCTTCTTCATGTTCTTCCCCATAACTTTCTTCATGGTGGCTCCTTCGTATGCCAAACTTTTTAGCTAAGCCCCGAACCACTGAGTCCATGGAGTCTTGTTTGATAGAAGCTGTCTTCTGTAAATCAGAAAGCTCTTCTTTCCTTTTAAACATCCTATCCATCATGGTCTCCAACATCTCGATTCTATGGACCAAGTTCTCTTCCTCCATTTGTCCCCAAATTCTTTGTTTCCACTTCTTTGTAGAAATTTCTGGATTTCAAGGTAAAGCCTCTTCGCCTTTAGATCTCGTCACTGTCATAAAAATCTAAGAATGAATACCATAGTTTAGATAATTGTTAGCTCTGATACCAAAATTATCTATAAACTCTTCAACTTTGGAATTATCCACAGAATCACAATTAATCATTGTTGTTCTACTTTCTATTAGAAAATAACAGAGATAGCTAGTGAATGAATTATACTTGTGCTTGGAATCAACAATTTGCAGAAAGGGAAAGAATATAGACTCATACACCAACAATTTTATCCTGGAAAACCTCAAGAGGAGGAAAAACCAGTCGAGAAGGGAAATTTCTCTTTCTTCCCACTTTTATTGGCCAATTCAATAATTAATACAGAAATTACAATAAGTATGAAAGAGAAGTAGATAATATCTCACACTTCCTCGCAGTTACTTGCTTGCTCTAACTCAATTACTCCTTGCTTCTACAAAACACAATTCCAACACTAAGAGCTTCTTACTCACTTGTTTCAAGCTTCGATTCCTTTGTTCTCTTCCATAACATGCATTTATAGTCTTTCTCATGTTCTCCCGTGCATTGGAGAATGGGAGAAGTCATGTAGAAGAAGAGACATGGACACCCTTTGGAATTCTGAAACTATTCGTGTCATATTTTATTTTCTGTCCATAAGAGCTAGGACTGTCGCCCAATGTAGACCGGTGTCTGCCGCTCATGTGGGGTGGTGGTTTTGTAACCGCGGCCCTACATAGGGCGGTGGTCCTATCACTAAATAGATAGAATCTCTGTGTATATTTTTTTTCTTCTTCGTTTTGGTTGATTTGATAAAGTAGAGTCATTTTGGATCCCTATGGATCAACATCTGTCATGTTTTTGATGTTTGTCACTCCTATGATGTTAACCATGCCTTTATCAACCACTTTAAGTGTAGGTCTATTTACACCCACTACCTATCATATACCTATTGCATCTCAGCCACTGTTAGTGTCAACAGCCCACACTCCCTTCCAAAAAATTATCTTCTCCATCTCGCAGTCTCTTCTTCTGATTGCTACAAGATTCTTTATGTCCATTCCACCTACCTACACTTATCACCAACAACCCCCTATTTCATCTACTGCTTATTCAAGATACTTTCCCTCCATATCTATTCCGGCCAATGTTCCTTCCTCACAATTTTTGTACTTGGCACCACCACATACTGGGATGCCACCCATGTCATACCCTCCTAATCTACCCCCTTATACTGCAAGGGGTGCCCCTTCATCACAACCTACCAATGATCTTATCAAAATGATGATGGACAAGATGCAGACATTAGAAGCATCTGTCTCCAACTCACGTAACTCTCTAACATATGATGATATTTGCAATGAGCTCATTCACCCATCTATTCTGATTCATTTATACCCTCCTTATTGGTAAATGCCCAAATTTAACCGATTCAACAGCAAAGAAGACCCGCAACATCACTTGTGGTCTTTTAAACATGTGTGTTAACTAATCACTCATGATGATGCTTTGATCTTATAGACATTCCCAATGTCCTTGACAAGACCAAATTTAGATTGGTATAGTGTTGTACTCAGGCATTCCATCTTTTCATTTGATCAAGTAGCTCAGGATTTTCTAGACCTAATTTCTATCAACATTGTCAAAAAGGTCACCATGACTGACTTGTATGCGACACACCAATACGAATACGAATCTATCGCAATATTTTTTTACTTGTTGGCAGATCCTAATCAACCAACTCACATTCCAACTACCTCAAACCAAGTTAATAGATTTGTTCACCAAAGCTTGTGCTAGACACATCTCACCAACTCTCCAAGTTCAAACCTTTCGTGTGTTTGACAAGGCGTTCACCATGGCCTGGAAACTTGAAATTCGTGCCATTTAAAGAGAAGAAGATGTAATTGCATAACAAAAATGTTGCATTTAAATCAAATGATACCTCTTCTTCTTTCAAACTGCAAAATAATTATTATAAATCAAAAGGATCTACCAATGCAGTAGTTTTGAAAGTTGTCCCATCTCATCCATCCAATCAATCAAAGCCTTCTTCCAATCTTTCTCTTATTCAAGATTTTTAGTTCAAGCGGGAGCAATGAAAATATACTCCCATAAGAGAACCCTACTCTTTAATTTTAGAAAAAATTCTTAAAGCCAGAGCATTCACTCTTCCACCCGTCAAACCACATATTGGTTTTGACCCCTCTCATCCTGTGCCTGCATGGTACAAAGAAAATGATTACTGCAACTATCATCGTGTTAGAGGTCATAGCGATGGTAATTGTATAACTTTCCAAAACATCATCCAATAAATTTTATATAATGGAGATCTTGTCTTGGACAACCCTAATGCACCGACTAATCAGAACCTTCACATCTTCAAGAAGTCATTCCCAAATCACACCCCATCATCTATCCAAACCGGAAAAACCTCAACCAATGACAGTAACGTTCATGAGGTTCATGTCATTTTTGACATCATATCAGCTCTTCCTGCTCAATTTTCTCCTACTCCATCTATTGAGGAGATTCTTGCATGATCTCCTTCATCTACATGGAGGGACCTATTTCATTTACTTCTTAACCCATAGAGGAGTCTCCCTTATCTTCTCCTTCACCTAGGGAGGAGTCCACCATATCTTCTAATGCAGTTTCCCCACTCACCTCTCAACCTGACAAACAACCCATAGTACTTACTCTTCTACCCACGGGAGAGTCATGCTTACCTTTTTCTTCACCAAAAGAATGAACTTACCTCATCCAACTTGTCATCTCCCCTACCCACAGGGGATCCATTAGTAGCATCCCTTCCTATTGGTTACAATTCTCCATTGGCTTTTAAGGATCCTATTAATTTGCTCTCATCTCTTCTACCCACAGAGTCTGAAGCCAACCATTTCTCTGTCTCATTAACATTCTTTACAGGGATTACTACCAAATCAACATCATCCCCCCTACATCGATTTCATTCCCACGTTTGTCTGACCACTTGGATTATGTTGACAATTCCATGCTTTGGGGACGTCTTCGACTTCCTGTCTCAACTCAAATGTAGATGTTGTCTGTTGACACTTCCATTATCTATCCAAAGGTGTTTCAGACAACCAAACCCACCATACCCATGCTAGTTGTAGTGAGTCCCTTCTTCATCACCCTCACCCACACCTAAAAATTTACCATCAACATGAACTTTTTCCTATGCCTAAAACCTTACCTACATCTATATCTTCCTCCGTGTCTAGACCCATTACCACATAATGATTCATGTCGACATCAGAGCCTAGTCCATCCTCCTGTATCAAACTAGATTTAGCCACATCCTCACAAGCCATCGCAAAGACTATTCCCCCACCTAAGAATAAGACCCAACCTCTTAGGCCATATACACCAGCTTCACCCATTACCCATCTGTCACCTTCACCACTTCCATATATCATAGGTCCCCACCCATCAACCTTGGTCAAGCAGCCTCCTACCCAAAGTAAAACAAAAACACAGCATCCCACCTCATCACGATCCTTTGTTACACCCAAATTACCTACACATAGTTTACTCCTTCATCATCACCTACATAATTTCTACCTCCTATACCTACACCACTTCTTGTATCCTCATCATTACCCATGACATTCCCTTCTCTTCAACCAATCCCTTCCATGTTGCCTCTTACCACAACCTTCACCGCACCTCTATTATCACCTTGGCTAAGCCATGTCCCCTTTCCCCATCTACCTTCCCTTCTACATCATGCACTTCTTCTTCACCTTTACCCAAGAAGGTGCCACCAAATACCAAAAACCCACTACCTTCCAAAGAGGTAGTTAAACCTACACCACCTTTAACAACTAGTTCACCTACTACACCTTTACTCAAGAAGATGCAATCTAAACCTAAAACCGTACTATCTACCAAACAAGTGGTCAAACTTACTCAACCTCTAATTCCACCTCCAGTAATGCCTCTCCCACTAAATTCACCCACACTTTCATCCAGACCCACACTTACTTCACATTGTGATCCATTGGCAGGGTCTTACGCCAACATCTTAGCTAACGTTTTGGAAACCTCTGTCATCACATTGCCACCACTTAGACCTTACGACCCACCCAAACCTAAACCAGAAGGGTTTGATGATACCAAAATTTGTGCTTACCATCATGTGTCAGGGCATGATGTGGAAAATTGTAAGGATCTTAAGACTATTCTTCTCCAACTATGTTCTCTCAAAGAAAAATTTGATGATGATGATATTTTAGATGAGGACCTTATTCCACCTACACCTATCACCACACATCCTGCATCCCTTACCTATTCAGCGACCTACATCTCCACCTCCATAACCCTTTTATCCTCCTCCAAAATTTGAGATCAATATGGTCCGCATAAGAGAGTTATCCAAACCTCCACCAAAATTCCAATGCACCACATTACTTTCACAAAAACATTATATTCCCTCACCATATTTTTTCCCATCTTATCACTACACCTTTCATGACTCACCTTCTCCTTCATTGCAGATCAATATGGTTCAAGTTTCCACTCGAGCCCAGAAGGACAAAGGAAAGGAGAAAACAACCAGCTCATCCACTACTCTTTTACCCAATATTCCATCTGCACCTGCACCCAAAATCACCATCCGTGGACCCACATACCCTATTTCTGATGGGGTTTCCCATCATACAATGCTTAAATAATTCCACTAGTCTCCTCTCAAAATTTCTTTATACGACCTTGTCCAAACCTCTGAGTCTCATCGTCAGGCTCTTATTGAGGTCTTGCAATCTATTGAGGTTTTACCTAACAACCCTACACCTTTTGCATCCATTATCACTCCTCACCATGTTACCCTCTTACCACTTTCATACCCTTCCTCTACTCCAACTACCACTCATCAAGTAACCGCTCTCAGTTTCTCTGATGATGATATTGTACCTCTCTAATCAGATGATCATGACCCCACCCTATTTATTTTCATCTACATTGATAATATATGCATTTGACATGCTTATGATCGATGGAGGTGCCAATATCAACATCATTTCCTCCCACGCGTACAAGCCAAATGTGCATCCTATCCAATTGCATGCATAATAACCTAGTTATGTCACATTCATTTAACGATGCCATAACTTCCACCCTCGGCACCATCATTCTCCACATTCATGTAGGCCTCTGTACCATTCCTGAATTATTCTATGTCTTAGAGGGGGAATTCCATTATACAACTACTGCTGACCTTGGATTTGCGCCATGGGTTGTTTTCTTTCACTTACATTGTTGTTTAAAATTTGAACATGAAGGACACAACTATACCATTCCATCTCTTCCTTTCAAGAACTGTAACATGTTGTATTGACCCAATGATGTCCTTATACCATTTAAGGCATCTACCACCACTACCACTTCTTCTTCAGATAGCTACCTCATCCACCAATTTTATCGCTACATCTTCCACAACTAACTCCTCTATTCCCACTACTGATGCAACTTCTACAGCTGACCCGTCTACTTCCCAACCCATACCTACTTTTGCAAACATGGAAATGCTTCTTCTTCCCATCACTGTTCAAAGTTAAATCATCCATTCCTCACTACTCACATACACTACATCCTTCGAAAGTTTTTTTAATGCCTCACTGCTAGGGGATACCGCCTTTAAACAACACATTCCTTAATTGCCTGAAGAGTATCACCTAACATTCGAAAAACACCCCTGCTATGATATCAACATAGGTGAAGAGTTTTCCCTTTGAGTGATCCCCACCCCGGTGTCAAATTTGATGGAAATCATCTCAGTAGAGACTCTCAGTTCCCAAAGCTAGACCATGGTCTTGATACTTTAATGCTAAAATATAGCTCGTTGAAAATTGACGAATGAAGGAAACTCTATAAGGATCTTGGTAGAGATCGATGCAGGTGGTAATAAGAATGCCGGGCCAGGGTATAAGTGAATACCGTAAATTGGATTGAATTTTCCGAACCATCATGGATATTTTCACCCTGAAACACCTTCAGGAAAACTTCACCTTAGATCCTTCCTAACGGCTGAGCATTCATGAAAGTTTTTGACATTGGTAAGGATTAAGCAAGCATCCTTTTGCCTTATGGGTATAGTGCCATACCTTTCTCTTTGGAGTTCTTTTGAGTTTAAACATTCCAATCAAGTAAGTATTCCAACTACGTTTTTATCTATTCAGCATCAAATGCATCCTCGTAACAAAATTCAGGATTTTCCTTCAAGATATTTTTATGAAAATTGATTAAGTGACAGTGAGAGTGTTACCGGGAGACCTGATGAAATTTATTACAAAGATTCTCTATCGAGACCTTACTTTTTTTACAGTGCAACTCATGGAAGCGAATCTCATAGAGGTGGAACTATTTCATATCATAATACTCATATAGCATAATTTTCTTTACAATTATATGAGCATCTTCAACGAGTCACTAAGTTGGTGAGTATAAAGGATTCTGTCAGAATTATCACACCTTACAAGCTACAGCTGAAATGTTTGCACCGAGAAAATGATTTCTCCTCACGCTGAGCAAAAAAGTGGAAATTGGTGGCCATCTGTCCAAAACAAAATCTGGCCAAATGATAATGAAACCCCACACTCCAATCCCAGACATGGGAAATAAGGTGAGCAATGCCAAGTGGGTTTTCATGGATGGCAAGCCAAAGAAGAAATTCCATGCGGGGGAGATTCAGGCAAGCACCGCTAAGTGGAAATATTAGATTGGTAAACCATGATCAAACTTCCGTGAATGGGAGAAATCAGACTTGTCTTCAAACTGCCAAGTGCGGAAATATTACGATGGCTATCCAACATGATACTTCCACACGGGCCATGTAAACAGAATTCCGCGCAGCTTGGAGTGGTCCGAGTCTTTGTGCGAGTCACCGGGAGGATTAATAGGACAGTTGTGAATTGGAGCGGGTCATGGGTTAAAAAATGTGATGTGATACCAATTTCAACAGAGGCTACAGGTAGACCCAACCAAGGCAATACGTTAATGGCTCAATCGTGGCTCATATGTGAAGAGTTTGACAGGAAAGCAATGCTGAAAACTCGTCCAGATGGAAAGGATGTGTGTTGCATGGACTGTGGATTGGGTTCCATAGATCATACGAAGAAAGTGTCTCCTTTCATACAGATCCGCCCTTGTTAGGATTCCACTCAACTGTTTAGACTTTGAATCGGCTTTAATAGCTGCCACGACCTTCTCCTCGTCCTCTGTACAATTCTGAACTTGATGTGGTTGCGAGACAAGATCCCACGCATAGGCAGCAGGCATGTTGTAGTACAGTAGAGGCCTTTATTTTGAGCACTTCCAACAAGCAGGTTGTTCAACTGTGTTGTTATCTGTTCAGTATCGAATGCGTGCTTATCCTTATTCTGAACTCATATTGAATAGCGGCTGCAGGAAACAAATATTCATTGTCGTGTACGATGGATTGGAGTCACGCCATTCAAGGCTTCATAAAATTTTCCTGAATCAGGAGATGAAGGTTTATTATGGTGCAAAATGAAATGATTCATATTACTCAACATTTCTTCTCCTAGAAATGAATTGAATGTGAAGGTCAACTCGGAAATACCTAGTCAGCCGTTTTGTATGCTGCATCCTTGTCACTTGTAAATGGTCTCTTTGAGAAACTCTGTGGGTAGTAGACAATATTTATACCCTTCCATTATGTACGTCCAATCAGACAATAAAAGTATTCTTTTACCAGGTTCAGAGAAACTGTGTTTTTTTTACAATGGATGATTATACTATAGTTTCAAGCTAATTTTATCTAGCTTATTTCTATTAGCTTTGATCCACGACTAAGGAAGAATTCATATGGTTGTTACCTTTACATTTTTCCAAGGTCCTCTTGGTTGCCTCAGTGGTTCAATGTATTTTTTGAAGGGCTCTTTGACCAAAAATCAGTCTCAATGGTGTCTATCGACATGCTACGGGCATGAGCCTGGGTCATCATCATGGCAACACTAGGTCTTTATTGATAATGGCATTTTCTAATCGTTTGGAAGGTACACATTGTGCTTATTATGGCAAAGCCAAAAAATTCTTACTACAAGTGTTATATGATGAGGAAGAATCCTGAGCATTGTGGTAAAACCATTCTTTTTAGAAATATTGGGTTAAGCTCGGTATTCAAGTGAGTTTGAACCCAGGAAAGGTAAGATCATTTGCTGGATGAAGAGCTCGGTGACTTTGCAGGGAGCTCGTGGTGATGTTTCATGAAGTTTGAACGTGGAATGCATAAATGGCCTCGAGTTAATAGAGGAAAATGATAAGAATCGAGTTTGATAGCTCACCATTTGAAGGACTCAATACAAAAGAGCCCAATTACCAAAGAAAGGAAAGAGTTAGTGTGGGGTTCAAAATCGATTGCAACACCGAGTTAGAGGATTCAAAGCTCACCGAGTTGAGATTTGTGCAGACTCTATCCACATAGACCCCCCTCCTCTTCAAGTCAAACGGGTCAACGGGGGGGTCCCAACATTATGTTAATTAAATTAATATTTTTATTTAAATATTTTAATAATAATATTTATTATTATTATTTAAATAACTTATTTAAGCATTCTTTTAATTAATTGAGAAGACTAGGTCATCAGGTAATTAATGACCCATGATGGAACCTTCTCAGGTGGTTCAACTAACTGCAATGAATACATCACGGGCCTTCAATTTAGGAATGTAATTATGACCTTTCCTCTTCTTTCTCACATATTCTTCTATAAATGTAAGTTGGAAGCTCATTTCAAAGGGTTCCAACAGTTCAGACAAGTTGGACAGTTAGATATCTCAGGCAAGTGTATGCTTTTCAAGAATCCTCTCTCTTCTGCAAGTTGTTCTTGTGTGTTGAGAGAACTTTCAAGCCTCCTCTTTAAGACTATAATGGAAACTATTGCCTCTTCTGAATGTATGATGCATTGTGTATGTTATTGAAGCAATAAAAGTGTGTTTTTTGTGACTAATCTCAGTCCTTTCATCCTTCTGTGCTTCTTTGTGCCTTTCTCATACTTGCAGGTACACTGTGCAAGTTTAAGTTCTATTGTAGGTTCTTGGAGTTCTGTGTTTATCGAGTGGTGGAGTATTGTATGCAGTTGAGTTGTGGTGTCTGTTCACCCTTCTTCATTGGGAAACTGTTATATTTCTCGGTCTGATAAATTTTAACAAAGGGAACGCGTGTCTCTTAGTTTGTGGTATCCTATACCCTCTCTAAGTTGCAGTAGGTGAAGTTGACCTGTGGTGCACACACCCTCTTCAAATAAACCCTTCATGAGTTTGGAAACATCCTTTATTTGGTGCATCACCATCCCTAGTATAGTTTCATTTCTATAAATCTATTTCCCTAAAACCCTATGAAAATGTTAGCATAGAACTAGATAATGATTTTTGTTACACTAGGAGTAGTACAACACTTAGTTTAGGAAGAGGAAGTCGGCCTTCTCCGGAGGTTCACCTCAAGCCCAAGTCCCACAGCTTGAGAGGTGATCCCATGTGTCCCAATCACACCGAACGTCCTATTCACATCCTGGCCATTCGGCATAAAATCTAGGGTGCAGTGATTGTGTGTATGAGAAACCTAAATCATTACATTGCAATATGCACCTATTTATTTCAGTTTCTTATTCACATTGAATTATTATTAAACAATGGATTGACATCCTCTCTAGGAAGCACCATGCTTCTTGGATCTAGTATATGCTAGACAATCCACTGTCATATGCTATTTAATACTGTTTTGTGGTCTTTATTTGCATATATAGGTATTACTTCCCATAAAAAAATGAGTTCTCTACGATCAAGCTTGGACAACATCAACAACACACACATTCTACCTTCCATGTTTGTGTCATAGGTATTCCTCCTTAACCATTTACCTTCTATCTATTTCATCCTAGAAAGCGTAAAATCTATTGGTCACCTTGATTCTTCTACCTACTCACCCGAGCCACCTTCCCAAAGTTGACCATTTTCCTCCGACCTTCAATTTATCACCAACCACCCACTTCGTCCACACCTTCCTCCATCATTGTGCTTAGAAGGGCTTTGGATTTGGTATTGTCATTCCTTGCACCACTTGTAAGAATAAAGAGTATAGTTCTATTGGATTTTGATGAACAAAATCCTAAGAATGCTCGAGTTGAACTCATTGAGGATGATAAAAATTCCCCACCCCCATTCACTTACTTCACCAACTTCACCTATAGAGTCTATGGATCCATAATCCATTCCTCCTAACTGTATTTTTTCGTGAACAATTGTTTCCCTGAGACCTCTGACTTATTAGTGTGATGGCGAGGCTCCCTCTTCTCTTCCCTTCCTATATCCTATGGCATGATCGATGATGATACACCTTCTATTAACATCATTCAATGTTAGGATGATGAGTCTATTCTCACCTACCTTGGTGCAGAAGATTCTTATATTCACCAGTCGTTACATTCTGAGATGCTAACCATACTAAATGAATCAACCATTAAAATCAACATTCACACTTAGGATGACCCGCACATTCTAAAAATAGGACAATCTTTAGATGTTTCTGAACAGGAAGCTTTCACTTCTTTCCTCGGGATTATTCTAGGATCATAACAATGATTTTTCTTGGTCCTATGCTGATATGCCTAGTATTGACCCAAACATTGTGGTCCATAATATCGTAACCATTTTTGATGCCAAACCTGTGAAACAGAAGCTGTGAAAAATACATCCTCGCATTGCCCTTCTTCTCAAAGAATAACTTTAGCGCTTTCTTTCGGTTTCCTTCATCCTACCCATTAATTATCCCTAATGGATCTCTAACATCATTCATGTCACAAAAGTGACAGGGGGACTCCACATTTACATGGATTTCCTTGACCTTAACTTAGCTTTCCCCAAAGATGGATTTCCTCTACCTAGTATTGATCAACTAGTTGATCTCACTACCGACCATGAGATGTTATCACTCATGGACGGTTTCTTAGGTTATAACCAAATATTACTCACCCCAGAAGATCAACACAAAACCACTTTCATCACTCCTTGGGGGACCTTCTGCTATCTTTTCATGCCCTTTGGCCTTAAAAACACTGGTGCTACATTCAGTGGGCTATGACTTATATCTTTCATGAAATCATGCATAATATATTGGAAGATTACGTTGACGATATTCTTTCCAAATCAGACTAAACATCAGGTTGAACACCTTCAACCAGTCCTTAAGGTTGTCTTTAACTATCTCATCAAATATTGAAATCAACAACTCTATATTATGTTCATTCACTTCAACCTAAGAAGTGTGTCTTTCATTGTTCTCTCTAGGAAAGATCCTTGGTTTTATCATTTCTTTGAGTGGCATTGAAGTTGATCCCACTAAAATCAAGGCTATTCTTGAGATGCCTCCACCTACTAACCTTCGTCAACTTCTTAGTTTGCAAGGAAAGTTACAATCTATTCGTTGCTTTATTTCTCAGCTTTCTGACCGCTGCCATCCATTTCATCATCTTATAAAAAAGGATGTCTCCTTCAAATGGGATGATGAATGCCACAAATCCTTCAATGCCTTCAAACAATACCTCCTCCAACCACATGTGCTCATTCCACCTAAGGATGACCAACCATTTTACCTTTACATTTTTTCTATTGATCATTCCCTAGGTTCCATGCACGCTCATTGTGACAAGCAACATAGGGAACAAAAAATTTATCATATAAGTCATGTACGCTTTTAGACTACAAGACTAGATATACTCACACTGAAAAAATCTTCTTAGCCTTAGTCTTTTTTCACCACTAAACTTCACCATTACCTACTCAACCACAAAACCTTCATTGTCACCAATACCGATCCCCTTACATTACATGTACCCTAAGCCCTAACAACATCAATGTGTTGCACGTTGGCACATGCTTCTTGCAAACCTAGATTCAAATTCATCCATCAAAAATCTGTTAAAAGACAAACCATTGTTAACCAACTCGCGGATGCACCTCTCTCCAGAAACCAATCTTCTAATTTCAACTTCCCTAACAAATCCATTACCACCCTCTCCCTAGACAATATCGTTTACCAGATGACCTTATTCTTCGATGGTTCCAAATGTCAGCGTGGGGGTGGTGCCAGGAGTTATCCTCATTCCTCTTGATGGTGAGCCTATGCCATTATATTTCAAACTAGATTTTGATTATACTAACAATATCACCCAATATGAAGCACTCGTGTTAGGTCTTCAAACAACCATAGCCTTAGACATTAAATCAATTAATATCTTTGGTGACTCTCAAATGGTTGTGAACCAAGTTAATGGTATATACCAATGTCCTAATGAGATACTTCAAAAGTATAAACATCATGTTGACATGATTGTGACTACCTTTGACCATTATGAACTTCAAACCACCCCGCGTATCCACTAATAAATTTACGGACACCATGGCCTGTCTCACTTCTCAAATCCCCACTTCACACTTCCAACTCAAAAATATTTGTCACATGGTACAAAGGTTGCAATAACCTTATTATCTATTTTAAGATGTCAACCTTTGTAGGAAACATTGAAACTGACCCACGTGACCTTTGGTACAAGCAGTTTGTTGACTACCTTTCCCTTTCAATTCTACCTCTAGATCTTACTCGCAATGGACAACAAGCCTTTCTCAAAAGTGTATCTTACTATGTCATCATGGGTGGTATTCTCTATAAATGTGGCCTTTGATGGTATCCTCTTACGATGCCTTACAAGTTCTGAAATTCCATACACCATCAAGGAAGTTCATGATGGGATTTGTGGGGGTAACTTCAGTGGCTTAGTTGTCGCTAAGAATGCATCCTTCACCTTGGCTATTACTGACCAATCCATAAACCATGATTGTTGTGACTATGTAAAGCATTGTGTGAAGTGTCTGTAACATGCTAATATTCACCACATGCCTAGTCACACCTTATAGGTCACACGAGACCTTTGGCCTTTCTCTCAATGGGGTTTGGCTCTAGTTAGAGAAATTAACCCTCATTCTTCCCAACGTCATCAATGGATTATTACCGCTACCGAATATTACACTAAATTGGTGGAATTCATACCTCTTATTTCTACAAAAGCTGAGAAAATATGTGAATTCATCAACCATCACATTATTTTTCACTTTGGTGTTCCTCACAGCCTCATCACTAATAATAGAAAACAATTACCCTACAGAAAATTTGTGATTCCTTTGGACATTCAACTCAGTTTTTCTTCACCATATTATCCTCAAATAAATGGCCAAGCTGAATTGACTAACAAAACCCTAAATAAAATTCTTATGAAATTGGTTGATGATATTGGTAAGTATTGGCACACGCACATTATTTTTTTCCTTATGGGATTATCGCACTAGTATTCGCACCTCAACTTCTGCCATACCTTTTTCTTTGGTCTATGGTATAGAGGTTGTCTTGCCTCTCGAAGTCCAAATTCCATCTCTTCGTATCTCACTCAAAGATATGCTCAATGATGATGATTTTTGCCAAGACCATTTGGCACAGCTTGAGTTATTAAATGAACATCGTCTAAATTTTCCACTTTTACTCCTAACCAATTTTCCCCCTTTACATTCACATTTTACCCTAGTTACTTTCCATTTACACAAAAACTTGGAAATTAATATATCATAAAAACATATATACCTACCATTTTATCACCACAAGCATATTCTACTTAAATCATTTCATATCTCCATGATATTAATTACTTGGAAATTTAAACACAACATATATACAGCACATTATTTCCATAAGATCAGTAACTTGGAAATTACCTAGACTCCACCATGCCTATACCTGACTAAACCATACCTATACCTGATCAAACCATGTCTATACCTGACTCCATCATGCCTACAATACCTCGACTCAATCATGCCTAACTCACCTAGTTCCCATGATACACAATAACAATGGAAATTAAAAAGAGTACATCATCCATCCAATAATAATCATCAACTATATAAGCGGGAATGTTTGTGTATCAATACATATGTACACAGGGATACAAGCGTCTCAAAAAATATCATATACAATCTCACAAAATATTTGGCATGCAGGCTGGTATATATATCAAAATCAAAAGATAATACAATATCACATATCATGACCAATCAGCCCCACCTAAGGCCCTCCTCTCTCCCTGTCAATTACCCTATGAGTATCTCTCCACCCTCCGTTGGTCCATGCCTAACCTCCATCTCTTCCTTGCCCTATGCTAGGCCCGGTCTCTGAGAGCTGGTAACCTCACCCTAACCCTATCTTTGGGGCTGATGACCCCCTATGTTACCCGAGCTATGAGTCTTGGATATGGTCCACTCACTAGCTGCCTGTTGGGACCTATGCTCAACATAAGAGGTAAAATCAATACCTGCAGTTGCTAGATGGTCATGGTAATAGTGGGTATCATTCAGGTCATCCTCTGAACCTTGCCACAAATACGGTCTGGGGTGATGTCATCAGCCTAACTACCACTTGTGAACTATGCCCTACCAATGGAGGACCATGTCTCGACGTCAGTGCATGTACTACAGGACCATGTCTCGCTGCCTGTGTAGCTAACTAGGCCTGTAAGATTGTAACATACTCCTGGTTGGCTATCAACTGTCCTTATAAACTAGTTACTTGCACCTACAGCATGGCTACCTATGTACCATCCCCTATAGGAGCCTGTGTATGTACCTGTGTCTGTTCCTGGGAAACAATCAGCTAACCCTGTAATGTAGTCACATGCCCTATCAAAGTAACTACATGTGTCTGTGCCCCTGTCAATTGAAATCCCAACGTGGTCACCTGTCCTTGTAGGGCATCCCTCTGAACCATCATTGTGGCTAAGTTTGGTTGACCTAGCCATGGTGGTGCTGCCTGTAACTCCACTGCCCACCATTTTTTGTATGCCATAGTTGTCCTTACATCGTCCAATATCATATCCATTGGTACCTCCTCCTATCATATCGGGTCTTTGGGTCAGGGTGGAGACAAAGGTCTCTCCACATCATCCCTATGGTAGTGTGGGAAGGGTGGCAGCGCATCCTGTTGTAATCTAAACTAGCATCAGAATTTGTCAACTGGGATCATCTCATGCTCACCGACACATCTACCCTGTATCCATCGCAATAGTTATAGCTCTTGTAGCTCCTAAGCCATCCCTCTAAAGTTGGAAAACTGACATATGACCGCTAGACTACATCCATCACATACAATCCCTCCAGCTACCACCTGTAGTATACTACGTCATGAGTTCCCTCCTCTACTCGATGATGACCACCTACTGCAACCCACCTCATGTAACATGTCCTCTATCCCCCATGGTATCAATATAGTATCAGTAGTCCTCGTGGCCGCACTCCCACAATATTCTCGTATGCCCAGTAGTGCAGTAGGAATGTACAACAAATTTTGTAGCGTCACATCCTCTGGTAAGCCCACAACTCCCTATATGGTTGCACTAAATTTGTATGTGCCCATGCAAAACATACTCGATCCTCGATCATATCTTGCAACACTCTCATCAATCCTATAGGAAACCGACCACCCTTTAAAAATGGAAGTACATAACACCCCACCACTACCATCATCAGTATTTTTAACCACATCTCCTGCAGGTGTGCAACATACAAATCCCCTTAAACAAGACTGACATTATACTCGGTCAAGTCACTCACCATCTCCCCAAATACTACAATCATCACCTTGAAGGCTCCTTTTGCTGATATTGAATGCACTGGCTCACCAATAAGAGGTAGTTGCAGAATCCTATAAACATCCTCCAACATGTTCATCATCTCATTGGTGGGTAGATGGAAGGTGTTGGTTGTTGCATCCCATCTATTGATGAGAGTGACCATGAGACTGTGATCCCATCGGATCCTCCTGTAGCACCTAATACCCACCAATTTGACATCTCGCATGTTTTTCCACTCATCCTTAGTAACATTAGGACACATCTTCCCTAATAACAGTGGGACCCTTTCCCACATCGTCAACTGATATGGTGCCTACATCTATACAACTTAACAATGTCAAGTACTAAACTATTTTTCTTATTTCTTAAAACCTAATTATCCCACCCCCACCAACACACCATACCTACATTGATCTTCCCACCTATCTAGTCCCTAACTATTTTACCTCATTTATCATCCATTTTATCTTCACCCATACCCTTACCTACCTTTTCCTAGGTATATCTCACCTAAATCCATTTATACCTACATATTTTTCTGCATTTAACTACCTCCTAGTTTTTTGCACCCATTTTCCCCCTACTTTCCCCCTTTTTTGAAGTAGGTTACTTTTCACAGTGATCGACATCGTTTACATTCAACCGACATCAAGTCACCACTAACTAGTACCGGTCCCCTTTCTAGCCACCGATGTCGGTATACCGAATTGACGTCGGTCGAATCCGAATTCGGCATCGGTCTCTAGTTCGGCCCTAGGGCCGAACCCCCACGCCCCACATTTCAAAAAAAAAAAAAAAAACACCCTAAATTCTACCCCAATCCCACCTTGAACCCACCCAAATTCATTTACCCAGCTATTTAACCTACATTTCACCCTCCCCGTACCTATTTTCATTCATTTTTACCCCAATTTAGAATTTATAAATTTCCCACCCCATTTTTTATTTTTCTCAAATTTTACTCAAAAATAATGAATGGACATTGCTTCCTACCTCAACCCGGTGTCACCTCCTCAGTGGAACCTCTACTCTCTACATGGGTGGTCCTCTAGCACCCTCTCTTGCCTCAACCATGCCTAAATCACCCTCTCAATCCTCCACCCAATCAAATCGGTCGTAGTGATCTCATGGACCCATTTACCTCACTCCTCCAGCCACTCAGCTACTTCCAACTCATCCTGGAAAATAACCTTGGCCTTTTTCCCTCAGAAAGAGATGAAATTTTTCTCCTCTATTGTTTTCTATAAACGGAAAGATTATAATGAATCCGTAAAATGTGGATTTTTACTTTTTTAACCAACCCCCTACTTGACCAACGTCGATTAACCATGACTGACATCGGTCTTGTGCCCTATTAAACTGCACTTGGTTTCCCTTTACCGCCATCGGTTAGTCATAACCGATGTCAGTTCATCTTTTTGACCCCATTGCACCATATTGCACCACATCTGTTTGCCCAAAACCTTTTCCACCTACCCAAAGTGGACCTTGACCTTACACCTCACCCTCATGACCTTATTACCTCTCACCCAACCTCACCATCAGTTGGGGCATGTTTGTGCCCCTCACATGTCCTTACCTATAGCCTTTCCTAAATCACCCAACCTACACTCACCTTTTGAGACACTCGAATTTGTGTACTTGCTATACCTTGCGATGTGATACTCGTGTTATTTCACTTGATGACCTTACCTTTCCTAATTTTGTGTTGTTTATCCCGACCATACCTTTGGTGCCCTGGAAAAAAAACCTATGGCATGTTCCTAAACCTTTCCTAGTGGTGTTTCAGGACCATATCCTATACCTTGGATACCTTAACCACTTCAACCTTGTTTGGATAAACCTATCAACCTTTGACGACGTAGATTTTGCAAGCTCTTTAACCTAATACCTTATCATAATCTATATGTGTGCATGTGTTAGACTGCCATTACCTATTACCTGACCCGACATTACCCTTAACTACAACCCACCTACTCTTATTTTCATCATTTACCTATTTATCAAACCACTCACCAAATTCATTTCACACCTCCTCAGTTCCTAGTTTGAGGGGGATCACCTTCATCCATACTCGAGGCAACCTAACCTCCACTCATACTCAAAGAAACCTAACCTCCACTCATACCTGGGGCACTAACTTCCTGTTTTTGTCAGAATCACTTACCAATACAAGCTACATGACAAAAAGGGGAAAATGTAGATACCAAATTTGGGTCACACTCTCTTTGGTCCCCTTTCAATTAATTAACGTAATGCATTTAACTAACCATGACCCCTTTACCCCATATTAATATTCACCCTCACATTATTAATTAGTTTAATTATTTTAATTAAATTAATTTCACCCTCACACCACCTCATCATGACAACTCACCCTAGACCGATTCCAGGGGCATTTAACTCATAGTGATTGAGTCATCACCTTCAACAGTGAGTCATTACTCCCAATCACGAGTCACTAGTTTGACCTAACTAACTAAGACTTTTTTATAAACCTAACTAGGCCTCTCCTAATTTCTTCCTGCCTTCTCCCATGTGAACTCCACTTTCCTAAGTGGACTCAATGAGGAAAACACGCTAAATTTGTGAAGATCTACCTATTTTTGGTAAATAGGACTATTTTGCCCTAATTGATGCCATTTTTTCCTCATTCGACGTTGGTTACCTAAACTAACATCAGTTCCTTTTGATACAACTTTACAACCTTTTACCCGAGTTGGTCATTTGCATTTTGAGAGTGTTATTACAATAAAATGAGGATCTCATAGACATTGCTTCATTCAAATGGCATCTACACACCACCAGAGAGTAGCATAGGCCAAGGATTCCCTTCTAGATCATCGGAGCATTCATGGGAACACACAGGTCATACTACTGTGGCACTGAACTAGATACCACCTCACCAATCATTCATCAACCTCCATCCAACCACAAGATCTTCATAGTAGCAAGTAAGTAACGTGATCTTAATCATTTGTGCTTACTTTATTATAGATCTCTTTCCTCCATTATTTTCAGTTTCTATTGTTATCTGGATATCTCCATCTTCTCACTAATCCACCAACCCAACTAGTTCAAGCTCTTTCACCCTTTGTGACCCCTCCCTCTGTATTCTTGAGTCTTCTCAGTTATATTACAAACCTAACCACACCCTCCTCACTCTCTGTGTAATCATAGAGAAGCCCAAAAACCATTTTATCAAGTTATTTTCAATTGATCCTACCAACGTCGGTTTACCCTACCACCGTCAGTTTCATCCCTGAACTGACATCGGTCACCTGACCGATATTGGTCTCTATGTCATTTTATATTCTCTAACCAGAAAGCTTCCCACTTCCAAAACTCAACCCAGACCTCAACCAATCAGCCCCAGACCCTTACCAGACCTTTGACAAACCTTCTTGGCCTGAACAAACCTTGGTTCTAATTACATTTAGTGTTATTTTGATATCTAGCATAAAATCTAGTGTATTGTGTATATGAGAAACCTAAATCATTACATTGCAATTGGGCCTATTTATTTAAGTTTCTTATTCACACTGAATTGTTATTAAACAATGGAATGACAACCTCTCTAGGAAGCACCACACTTCATGGATCTAGCAATCATTAGGTAACCCACTATCATATGTTATTTAATACTCTTTTTTGGTCTTGCTTTGCATCTACAGGTAGTCATTCCCAAACAAAAAGGAGTTCTCTACAATCATATTGGATAATGTCAACAACGTGCGCATTCTACCTTCCACATTTGCCTTACATGTATTCCTCCTTCACCATTTACCTTCTACTTGTTTCATCCTATAAAGTGTAAAAATTATTGCTGAAACAATAAGGATATGGTTAATTTTGTATTATAGGTGGATCATCTAGCGTAGTGAGTGGTATTACCTAGTGTGAGTGCAAGGAGTGTAGGGTAGCCACCCAGGGGACTAGATAGAAGACCTAGTGGTGATGGGGGTGTTCAGGGGGGTGGTGGAGGTGACGGGAGTGTTATCCATGTTAGTGATTTTCTGAGAGATATTCATTTTACTAGAGAGTGATTATATGTATTTGGATTGTGGGATTTGATATGTATATAGATCTTTAAGAAGCCTTTTATGATATATAGGGACTCTTTTGATGATGTATTTTGAAATTTATATATATATATATATATATATACAATGATGATGATTGTGATTATGTTTTGACTTATGTGGTTTATATGTGTTGATGATGATACATGTGTTTAATGTTTACTTTATGAGTTTTTAAATGTGTAAAATGTGAATTTATGATTAAATGTTAAAATGTGATGATGTGAATTAATGTGTGATCAAAAATCAAAATGTTATCTATCTTTTTGAAATAGGAATTAAAAATGGAATGGTCGCTTTAATGTTTGGATTTGATAGATACACGATGGGTATGAAGATGTGAAAGAACTTGCACCTGTAGCCTTAAATAATGTTAACACAAGACTATTAATGGGCAGTGAGACATAAAAATTTAGTTATAGAGATAGAGTGATTAGATATAGCTTCCTAGGACATGAAAGGGGTTTGTTATGAATAGGTCATAGTGGGAAAGAGGGTTCTCATTTTCAATAGTTTCATAGAGGAATGCCTCAGCTTTACATATTTTGATTTTTGATGCAAAATGATCGATGTGAGAAGTCTGTTTTGATGGGAAAGTTGATCGATGCGAGAATCTTTTGATGTTTAACTATTTGAAGTTTTTTTTATGTGGGAAGCCTTTTTACATACAAGTAGCCATCCTTCAAGGGTGTGGTCTACAAATTTGACTTTTGAATTTGATTTTACAGATATACTCGTCCTTCGAGGGAATAGTCTATATTTAGACAGGTAGTTGTCCTTCTAGGGATCAATCTACTTTTTATTTGTATGATTTTGATATATTTTGAATAGCTGTCCTTCGAGGGATCAATCTATTATTTTTATTTTTGAGCATCCATAGATAATTTTTTGACTTTTTAAGCTAAGTTCAAACCCTACTAAATTGTTTGAAGGAGTTGAAAATATGTGTACACGACCTATACATATGTTCCCAATGTCATATTTTTAGTTAGTACCAGGTGAGATTAATGTAATGAATGTGGGGTTCCTACTAAGGAGGAACTTGTCCATTTGAAATATGTGATGAACAGAGTTGCGGTGTTCATCTTTAAGGATTGCAAAGATAGTGACGGAAAACCACATGCTTTCAAATCATTACAATGAGAAAATGATTGGTTTGACAGTGGAGTGAGGTTTTAGGTGTAACTATAGTCATGATTTCCAAGGGTTAATAGTAGAAATGCCGTAAGTGCAAGGAATTCAAAGGTTCATTTCCAAGTTTACCATAAAGGGAGACCAAATGAAAAGCTCTTGACCCATACTTACGAGTGATAATGTATAGACTAATCCAATTAGGGGCAAACTTTCCACATTTACTCTGTTCTAAAGTAGTGACATTTTGATTTTCCTTGAGAACAAGATCACCAATTTTGAATTCACGTTCTTTAACATGTTTATTGTAGGAACATTTGACATGTTATTGATAGACTTGATGATGTTCAAGGGCCATTAAAATTCTCTATTTTTATGATTTCAGCCTCGGTATAGCGGGTCTCGTATTCGTGGAGGGTATGGCTTATGTAATAAACAAATTGTTCACGACCTTTCTCATCTCAATGAGCAAGCATAACGCATGATCTATAGCAGATATGTAGAGATAGAAAGGCTCCCCCTCGTGAAGAGGTGTGGACATCGGTGGTGATAGAATATCGTGTTTGATTTTGTCAAAATCCTTTTCACAATTAATATCCCATCTGAAGTCAAAATCTTTACGAAGAAGGTGGTGAAATGGTTGATAGCGGTTTGAGAGCTGAGATATGTAATGTTGGATGTACTACAATTTACCCTTAAGGCTAAGCAGTGGTTAGAGATATGATGGAAGAGGCATCTCAAATATTTCTTTAATTTTCAATGGATCCACTTTGATATCTTAGATAGAGATGATGAACCCTAAGAGTTTACCAGTAATAACACCAAAAACACACTTAGTAGGGTCAAGATGAAGGAAAAATTGAATAAGATGGATAAATATTGATTCAAGGATGGCAAGATGATCTTTGCATCATTTATATTTCCGTAATAGATCATCAACGTAGTCCCCTACTATCTTGTGGATAAGATCATGGAAGATGTATGTCATGGCGCGTTGATAAGTGGCTCTGGTATTTTTAAGTCCGAAGGGCATAACACGGTAGCAGAAGGTCCCCTAAAGGGTAATGAAGGATGGTTTGTGTTGATCTTCAGAAGCGATGAGGATTTTATTGTAACCAGAAAATCCATCCATGAAGGAGAGCATTTCGTGGCTAGTTGTTTGATCGATTAGTGGATCAATATTTGGGAGAGGGAAATCATCTTTAGGGAAGCCAAGATTGAGATCCTGAAATTCAACGCAAATGTGTAATTTTCCTAAGGGTTTGGCTATGAGTATTATATTGGAGACCCATTTTGGATGATCAATGGGTATGATGAATTTTAAAAAAAAAAGACATTGTAATTCTTCTTTGATAAGGAGAGCTACTCGGGGGTGCATCCTGCGGAGTTTTTGTTTGACTAGTTTAGCATTAGAATAGGTTACGATTTTATGTATAATGTATTGGGCTTAATACTTGGAATATCACTATATGACCAGGAAAAATCTTGGCTCTATTTGGATAAAAATTCAGTAAAATCATTTAATTCTTGTGGATTTAATGATTGACTAACCTTAACTATTTGAGGTTCCTTAGGGGTTCCTAAGTTTATGTCGATGGTGGATTCATTAAGGAGTGTTGATATATTAGGTTTTAAGAATTTTTTAAGGAAATGGTCATCAAATTCCATATGGGATAAGATTTCTTGATCATTATGACATTGAAGGGTGTTTATGGTGGGTGAGTCTTCTTTGATCATTTATGGTCAAATAATAGGAAGTTACTTAGTGACATGGTTGGATTGATAAGTTAAAGGTCTTAAGGAAATAGTATTGACTAAAAAAAAGTTAGGTGGAATGGATATGGTTTCATCTATGTCCATGGGATTGTTAGATTTTGTAGATGGTGGTGGTTCAAGTTTAGTGATACGTATGGATGTGGTATGAGAAGGTGATTTAACAAAGGGATTTTCATATCCAAACCCATACTTTTCATGTGGTTTGAGAGAATTTTGGATAATCAAGTCATGTATTCCTTGTTTGTAATGTCCAAATCCAAAACCTTTCCATGCACATCAATGAAGGTACATTTGAGTGAAATCAAGATTGTATAAACAATCAAAATTAGATGTAAAGGGTATGGCATGATGTTGATGGTTGTACTTTGAAGAGGGATGGTCAATCCCCTCATAGAAAAGGTTGGTTTTTAAATAGGAGATGCCATTGAAAATAATGTATCCAATTTTAGGATCATACAATGGTTTTTTTTATGGTCTTCTGTATATCTTAGGTGTGGGAAGTGAATTAAGCATGAGGAGATGACACTCCCCCAGTGAAAGGTGTTTCATAACGTCTCCAAGGGAGGAATCATCAGGAATTTTGGATGATGGAATGGATGTGCTAGTGGATTCTTCTTTGGATTATTTTTACTTCAAGATGAGAATGTTGTTTGGATAGTATTTCATATTATAATCGGCGAAAGGATTGGGATCTATGGGGACCATGAATGTCTTACAATTGTATTCATATTTGAGACATCGGTGGAGCATCAAAGGGACAAAATTCATAGTGCATATTCAAGGTAGTCCTAATAAAATATTATACTAGAATTATCCTTCTATGATATAAAAGAGCTCGGGAAGGTTTTTGACTCCAACATTAAGTGGTAAAATGACTGTACCTAACGTTGGCGCGGTTGTATTGTTGAAATCCCGAAGGAGGACTAGTGTTTGAGAAATGATGATATTTGGTAATCATATTTGGTAAAAGGAAATGGATGAGATGATGTTAATTGTAGTGCCCCTATCAATCATTACCCTCTTAATGAGGACATCATTGAATTGGGTTGTAATGAAAAGAGGTAAATCATGATCCTCATACCGAAGCGATGGTATTTTAGTAAAATCAAAGGAAATAGTTGAGGTTGTTTTGAGAGCTCCTACAAAATCTATGAAAGATTGGGGATCATAAAATGGTATTGATATAGACTGGAGGCCTTTTATCGTTGCTTGTTTATGTGAGGGTGATGTTTGAAATAGTTCATAAAGTGACATTTTAACAGGAGCTTGGTATAATTGTTTAATGACTACCTTTTTAACTGTAGTGGAAGACGGAGGTGCAGCTAGAATGGATATTTTAGTATTTGATTTTTGATTAGAGGTTTTAAGGGCCAAAGGAATGGAAATATTAGGTTTTTCTCTAGATAAATATGAGGCAAGCTCAGGAAGGTGGTGGGATAGTGACGAATGTTTTTGGGTTATTTTTTTCTGAAGGATTTGATTCGTGGGTACAAGCTCATGTGGTAATGTGGACAACATCAATCTAATGGGGAAGGATCTTACTCAAGGATTCTTTGATAGTAAGGGATGATGATGGTGTAGGTTTTGGGTGAGGTTTCTTAAGTGTTCATAATTATTAGGGGAGGATACCTTTGTCTTCAAGCTTTTTAATGGCTGCATGTAAGGCTTTACATTCTTCAACAGAGTGTCCATGTGTTTGATTATAGTCGCAAGAGAATTCAAATTAAGACCAAGAAGGCTTCTGACCTCGAGTGTTATATGGTCTTAAAGGAGGGTAACAGTATGAGTGATTGTTGAAGCAGTTTTTTCTAGTATAGTTGCATAATGTCCCTTTGATGTGGAAGTAAAAGGCAATGGCGTTTCTTTTGATTTTACTTTCTTGGAAGGTGTTGCCTTTGGTGCAGATTATTTAGTGATTTTTTAATAAGTAATTTTTTATTGGGAGGTGGTGGTAGGTGGTTTAGATGAGGGATGGGGCCCTAGGATGGAGGGTTGATGTTTGATTCTTTGTATAGAAGTAGAGGAATGGTTTATAACAGTGACCTTTTTAGATGGGGGAGGAATCAAAATCTGAGAGTCACATAGACAATATGTGCTATGAAGTCATCATAGAAACTTTTTGTAATTTGGATAACTAGTTGTTTTTGTGGTGTTCGTGAAGGATTCTTAGAAGGGCTTGGTGAAGATGACGTAGCTACAGATGTACATGGTTTACTTTAGATAATAGATTGTGAGGGTATTCTTGATTATTTAGATGTTGTTTTGGGTGTGTTACTAGAGGTAAGTGTGGGTATGGATTCGATAATGAGCGGTGTTTATGGTATGGTGGGTTTGCACGTTGTTAGTTTGGGGTTGACTACTCAATGGGGGATAATCTGGAAATGGTTGTTTAAAGAGGTCAAGATTCTAATTCTGAGGAGCATTAGGGTTGTCAAAGTGTAGATCTCCTTTGTCAATCAGATCTTGAAGGGCGTTGTGGAATGAATAACACATTTTGATGTTGTGACCTTTGACCCTATGTTATTTATAATAATTGTTATCTTTATACCAAGAGGGTTTGGAAATGGAAGTGTCGAGAGGATGGATGGGTGGAAGAGAGATCATATTAGTGTCGAGGAGTTTGTTAAAGATTTCATTGTAAGTCTCTCTAGTAGGGGTGTATGTATGTTGAGGGTGGAAGCATTCGGTGTTCAAATGTTCTTTTGGATCATATTTTATGAATACGGCATTGGCTGATGGTTTGGGTTTGTCTTTACTGGAAGATGATTTGGATGGGAAATTTGATTTTGGTTTCTTTGGTCTAAGTTTGACTTTGCCTTCTTCAAGAGCATGAAGTTTGAGTTTGCGGCCATAAAAAAGTCTTCATTAAACATTTGAAATGATTGGATTTAGAGTGTGAAATAGATATGTTTTACGCATGAGTGGGAAAACAATTCTATTAATTCAGTTTGTGGGAGAGAGAATGATAATTGATTGTGTTGGTGCCCATTTTGATCCTCTGTTATTTTCCCATCTTTCGCCATTGGTTTACATGCTCTAAAATGTTTTTCTTCGAACTTGGTGGTCGACAAACTTTGTTCTCTAGATTGAATGCTTTCAAAAGATCATAAACTTATTATTTTGCCCCATTTTGAAGGAAAAATACATGTGTGCCTTACTTAGTGCCCTAAAATTCCAAATCCACGGGCCTCTATCATTTTTTCCATTTTCCTGGCCTGTGGAGCTCGTGTTTGTTTGTTTTTTGCATTTTTTCCCTCAAAAATCCTTTGCCATGGTCGAAAATTTCTTTAAAATGCATTCCCTTGGTTTTTTGACCAAAAAATCCTTCACCCACGAAGAAAAAATCAAATTCGGGCATCTCTGGTAAATTCTACATTTTTTTACAGTCGTACGGGTGTCATTTACCCGTCAAAATTAAGCTCAAACGATGCCTCATACGTGGCCGCTTCTGGTTGGACAAGGATCGGCGGCTTTGTTTGAAAAACTTAGCGTTTTTTGGCTTTGGGCAAAAATTCACAATTTCCCGCACAACTCCGCAGGAGGACACGTGTCACATTCTCATGCAAAGGTGGAGTGGGAGGCTGGCAGTGAACTTAGGCATTTTTTGCCTTTTTTGGTGAAAGGGACAAAGGGTGAGGAAAGGGCCGCGGGTCCATAATGGAGCAAGGGGAGGACACATGGCAGGTGCAGAGGGCAGAGCGGGTCGGCACGCCGGTGGAGACGAAAGGGAATTTTTTCCTTTTTTGCAAAGGGAGTTAAAGTGGAAGTTTGAAGCGCAGGTCTGCCAAACGAACCACAAGGAGACACGTGGTGGGCATACCAGGTCAGCGGGCCACCAGAGAAAACAAGGAAATTTTTTCTTTTTTGCAAAAGGACTTAGTGTGGAAATTTGAGGCGTGGCTCCATGATGAACTAACGACCAACATGTGGCAGGGAAGAAATCAGAGGCGCGGGCCCGCGGAAGAAAAATGGAAAATTTTCCCTTGGCGAAAAAGGGGGTTAAAACATGAAATAAGCCTATGGATTTTTAGCGATAGAGAGGATGACATGTGTTAAGGACAGAGGCAGAGGTGCGGGCCCGTGGGGAAAAAAGTGAAATTTTTCCAAACTCCAAAAAAGGGTCAAAATGCGTAGAATTGAGCCGCGGTCCCAATGGGACCCACCATGTGCCACGTGTCATCACCAAATTTCAAAGGCAGAGGGGCGAAGAAAAAAGTAATTTTTTTCCATTTTTCCAAAAATGTTAAAAATTCAAAAAGTGAGCCCGAATTCATTCCCAATCATATTTTGACACGTGGAGGGCCTAGATTGAAGGAGAAAGAGTAGATCAAGGGTAACTGTACATTTTCATTTTTTGGCCGCCATTTTTGCTCCAAGAAGTGTGAAAATATGAATTTTGCATTGTTTTTCATCAAATATTTGGTAACTCGTGTTGTTTGTGCCTAAAAATATCAATGCAAGTGGTTTTAGGGATTAATTTGCAGATTTGAGGTGTTTTTGAAATAAATTTTTGCCCCATCCCGAGCAAACACGTGAAATATCAAATCAAAAAGTTACAGAATCAAATTTTGAAATGATAAGGATGAAATGATGAAATGATGAAATGAAAGGGGGTTGCATGCATGGAGAATGAAAAACATGCCTCCACAATGGATAATGATGAAGGATTTGTAATGATTCACCAGTTTAGAAACACCTGGCAACTTTGGTTGCAAATTTGTTAAATGTCCCTATCTGTGAATCATGTTGGAATTTTGTAACAAACTTGATGTTGGGCATATTCTTTTCTTGGGAAAGAAGGATCAAATGTAATTGAAAGTTATATAATGCATGTTTTGAGACATGTAAAAGGTCGGAGAAACTTAGAATTTCACGGGAAAATCTAGGAAGAAGCCCATTCTCTGAGAAACCGCCTGAGAACCATTTCTAACTCCTTTTGCATCAGATTTGTATCATGTTGATTTAGTTTCAGTTGTAAAGCCATCAACAAGCTTTGAGATTGTTCTTATAACATTCCCCTACTGATAGATTTGATCATTTCTAGATTATTTTGTGTTGTCTCTTGGCAAAATTTGCATGCACTTATGTTCCATAATGTTTTTAATTTGTGTTTCTTGCTCCTGTTGCAGTCTTGTGTTTGAAAACTCTTTTGATCATACTTGGTTTCATTTCTTGTTGATATTTTAGTGGCATCTACAATCTCACATTCAGAAGAGATTTCATATAATAAAAGATAAACAGATTTAAAATCACTTTACCTTCCTTGAATTTAGAGATTGTTGTAAACCTTTGGGTGCACCTTAGGTCATGATAAAATAGAGATTTTTGGATGCTTTGTTGGTTCATCTACTTCAAGATTTTGTGGAAATTTATCAAAGATTGTGTGGAAAAGTGCAGATCTAGGCTTCCATTTAGTGCACATATCCTGGTTGAAGGAGTATCTCAACCCTTTTGAAGCATTCTATTGTGTGGGTCTTACAAATTTCTTGCAAAGGTCCTTAAAGAATTTGGTAAATTTTGGTTAATCTTGTCTAAAATTTCCCACCAAAAATTCATTCAGAATAACTAATCCTACCCCACACTACCCCTGCATTGCATTGTGTGTAAACAAAAGAATCCAATCCATCTACAAAAATGCACAAAGTAAATCGGAATCATACCATGTCTATAGCAGCCTCAGCCTTGTCTTGAAAGCATTTTGATCATTTAGTAGTGACAACTCTATTGAGTTTGAATAATGGAAAATTGATCATGTTTTCCCAAGGCCATCTCCATACAATATGCACAGTATAAGGATACCTCCACCTCCTTCACAAAACAGAGGCTGCAATATAGGTTCTCTTACCTTGGTTGAAAGGCACAACCTAAAATAGTGAGGATCATATCAAAATCCTTTCATGGTGCTACCCACCTTTTCAAAGCCTGAGTGCTAACAAGTCAGATAAATTGCTTCCCCCGACTACAAAATGACATATAAATCATTTATTTTCCTCTGAGTGTCTTGTAAAATCCATGATGCCACTCAAGTTGTGAAGGAGATTAAATCTGGGTACCAACAAATTGATTATACCCCTCTAGTGGGATACAAAGTTGGTGATGGATTCATCTTCAAATTGTTTAATGGCATATAGATCTTTGATGGTGATTTTACGGATGATATTTATCAAAAATTGTTCAAGAAATGGTTGGGCAAGTTGTTCGAATGAAAAAAGGGAATACTATGGGATGTTATTATACCAATCTAAAGTAGGTCCGGCTAAAGACATAGGGAACATCCTTAGTATAAGGTCCTAGTCATGAGATATCAGGTAAAAAGCATGGCGAAAGGCTTAGAGGTGTTGTTGGGGATCTTCCTTGCTATAGAATATAAGGAATTTGGGAAGTTTCCATTAAGGATGGTAAGCCTTGTAAGGCACAGATGGATGAATTAGTTCATTACAAATTTGTTCGTATGATAGTGTATTCTTAGGACCCATGGAAGTAGATTCAAGATTGGATATGTGGTTCATTAAGGCTAGAATAGGGTTGATTTGTGGTTGTTGTGTACTGGATGAGGATGAATCAGGTTGATTAAATGAGAATTGATTAGGCTATTGATATGATTGGTATTATTGTGGGATGTTTTCTTGAAAAGGAATATTTGTTGAGGCATGTTCATAGGAATCTTATAGGTAGGTTGTAAGATTAAAGGTTGTGATGGTTAGATATATCGATACTAAGGAGGGATGGATGTATTAAAGGGAGATAATGATTGTTGCAATGTGTGTTAGAAGGGAATAAATGTGTGGATTAGGGGCTGAGAATAATGAGGTTCTTATTGAAGAGGAATAGAAGTGAAAATAAGAGGTTATGATGATTGTGGGATATTTTGAAGGCGAATATATGTATCGATAGGAGGCTGAGATGGCTACGGTATAGTTTGGGAGTAAGTAAATGATCGTGACAAATAAGTTACGTGTTGTGTTGTAAGTGAGTTCGAGGATTGTTGTGAAGCCAAGTGAGTACTGGTAACAACGGTGGTATTGATTAAAGGTGCAGATGTGGGAATAGACATAATAATGTTATAAAGGGGTGGTATGGTTTGTTGAGATGATAGTGTCGGAGGTATGCTAATAGAGACAATGGTAGAACTCACAGGAGGTGTTTAAATGGTAAAGGAAGTTAAAGGGGTTTGTGTGGATGAAGAGGTGTCTGAATCATTTTGAGGGGGTGTTGAGCCAGTTGACGGTTCGGGTTGTTGAATGGCCATTTTTTGTGAAGAAATCACGTTAAGGTCAAAGGTAATCATGGGAACTTAAGACACGATGGTAGATGTTTCTGATCAACTGCTAGCAGGGTAGGAATATATTTGTTGAATGAAGGGTTCATGATTTGGATCAATGAGATGGGAAAAACCGTATGAAGGATCAGGTGCATATGGCAGCGGTTCAGGTAATGATGATTGGAGATGGACACCCCTAACAACAAGATATGCATTAAGAGCCATGGGGTTTGAGTCAAGTATTTCTAAGAATACTGGGTCCATGCTATTAAAGAACCCTAGACTAAGGGGATCAGGTATTTTAGATGAAGTGGAATTAAATACTATCATAATGTGGTTGTTCATGATCTTGGGGTGGGGGTGAAGTAGTGTTTTGTTGTACATGAAATGCACCTCAGGAATTTCGAAGATGGGTTTGATTATTATTGATGGAAAATTCAATGTTATCTATCAAGTTTTATGGATTTTCAAGATGGGTGTTGATAGGAGTTATTGACTTTGATCAATGATTCATTGGGCTTCATCTAGTTTAGTTTGGGTTTGTTGTAAAGTTTGATTATATTGTGGTGTAGATTATTGGAATGGACTAGACATGTTTTCTGAGGTATGGACATGGGATTGTTGTCTTGTAAGTACCATATTAATAAACACACAATTACCTAATAAATAAAAATAAATCTAGATGGTTTGATTACAAACAGCAAGTAAAATCACGTAAAATGAATTTGATTATCTTGATTAATTAAGAAAAAGTGGAATGTGTAAAATGACGTAAAAATTCCTAGGAAATGGTCATCTGTGGATGGTTTCGAGAATGTTTAAGGTTGGATTCCTTGATATTCCTGAAGGTACGTGAGTTCCAAATATATGTTGGTGTCAGTATGAGACCTGGTATTGGGGCCTATCCCCACACTTCAGGGTCCCACAACAATAAGGGAGTCACGTGCTTAGCCAATATACCAAAAACTAGTTGTTTATACTCGGTCAGAATACCGATTCAGTTTCCTTATTGGGTGATGAAATCTCAGTAGTTATCACTTGGGTGGAAATTTTTGATGCAGACTTGATAATTGATGTGGTTTGGTTGTGTGGGGGAAAATAGTGTGGATGCAACAAATTAATCTATGTGATTAAGTAGTATGTTAGGTTCTTTTTAAATCCAAAAGGAAAGGTTGACTTTGATGAGAACAGATAGCAAAATGCAATGCAAAAAACAAAAAGAAAGGAAAAGGACTGGCCTTAAAAACACTTCTTTTTAAATTTTTCAAATCTTTGATTTTTTTTAGGAAAGCAAAAAGCAGCAAGCAAAATCCTCTCAAGGAAGAAACCTGCAAAAATGTTAGCAGAAGGTCTAAAAACAACAAAGAAAATGACGTTATAGGTTGAATAGGTAATCAAAATCACTCACAGATGTCGTCGTTGATTGATAAAATCCCTAGTGATTCACAAAGACACTCACAATTTAACTGGATCGTTGGCAATTTGACTGGATCGTCGGTGATTACAGAGTAGAAGGCCTAAAATGAATGAAAATTTGATTTAAATGAAATGAAACCACAAATGAAGAAGGTTCAATTCCCCACCGAGCATGCCAAAATGTTTAGAGATGTTTTTACTTTTCTACTCAAATTAATGAAGTGAAACAATAAAAACAAAACAACCTCATAAGATGCAAGGTTTACCAATACCCATAGAGATGGATTTTGGAGCTAGTGTTTCATAAAATTTGACCATGTCTGAATGTATGTGTACGTCCTCCTATCCTGCAAAGCAATTTGCGCTCAAAGATACTAAATAGAAAGTATTAGAAACATTGATAGACGAGTTTCCCAGCAAAGGCCGGCTCCAAGAGTCCAGAAGGCTTCCTTGGAGGATGTCATCTTTTTATAACAATTAAGTGAGTTGACAATAATGATATAGATGAAGATAAATATATACAATCAATATAGATATATGGAAGAATAAGGGAAGCCCTCAAACTCCAGATGAATGGGAAGGTCTTATACAGCTTTGAAAGTGGCCCAAGCGAGGGTAGATACGATCTAGACACGTTCAAAGTAATTGTACTAGAAATCCTCGACCTCTTGTTCGATCTCATTAAGGAATTCAAATTGATCTTCAAAATCTTGGTTGGTGTCAACAAATCATATTGTGTGAAGTGTGAGCTCATGCAGGATATTTTATTGTTCCCATAAGAAGGGGTGTTGGACTATTATAAGGTTGTAAATGTTGGTAATTTCATGTGATTGACCAGGTATTTCCATCTAACAGAGAGCCATTATCAAAGACATGTTAGAAGGAACAGATATGATGAAAAATGATGAATAAAGTTGACAAAAAGATGATAAATTTGAAAAAAGATGATAAATTTGAAAAAATTTAGATTTGACACAAATTGCTAGTGATTATGCCAATCATTGGTGATTGAGGTGAATCACTGGTGATTTCAGAGAATTGTAATAACTTAAAACAAATGAGTGTTTGACGATTCATAATGATGTTCCAAACTATTTAAAAGTTAAAATGTGATTGATAAAAACAAGTGCATATTTCAAGAATACCTTGAAAATGTAGTGAAGCTAAAAGATGCCTCAAACCTTGTTGGAATATGATTTGTATTGGTTGAATGATATCTGGTGTAGTCTGCAATTCATGTGATGAAGATTGATCTCCAAATGTTTGAAAGCTTGATGGAAAGACTTGATAATGTCTAATAAATTTGATATCTATGTGTTGGATGACAAGGTGTGGGATGCAAATGATTGAAACAAAAGTTGGGGCATGAGATTCAAAATTGAGGATCCTGGAAGAAGGTCTAAAACCTTCTATTTATAATCGCTAGCGATTCAACATAATTTTTGTTGATCTTGATTATTCGTGATTTTAGTGGTAAAGTGGTTAAAACCACTTATAAATGAAGTTGCTTTATTTTATAGGTTAGGTAAATGTTGAAGGATGTTTGTTATTCGAAGTGTAGGGGTCAAAAATGGCTATGAGATAGTTTATTTCATTTGTATTTTGGTTTTTAAGTGGTTTTAGGTGGTTAGGTGTAGATTTATAGATTTTACAGCTGTGAAAAGGTGACATTTATGCCAAGTAAATATGGTGGAGGTTTTGGACTTAGGATAGGGAGTATAAATGATGGATTTGATTAATATATTTTAAGTGATAGAGGAGTGTAAATTTTGAGTGTCTACACAATGGACCTCCCCTTCAACACTTGTATGCATATAAATCTCAACCTAAATCCACCCAAGCCCTCACTTCTCAACTTATTTTATTCTTCCCCATATTCATGAATGTGCTAGCCATAGCCCAACTTGATCATGGCTCTCGTAAGTCTTCTACCATGATCCCCCAAACTCATCAATCCAATCAATTGGTGGTTCCTTCTACCCAATCTAGCTCACATTAACATTATCCATGCGTCTTCTATCCCCATCCCATCCCCATCTAATGTTTTCATTAATGCCCCCATTCAAAATATTCACGAATCTAACTTACTCCCTCCATAACCCAAGCAACACATCCAAATATCAGTTCCTATCTTCACATCCGAAGTCCAAGCCAATGTTATTACCTCAAAACCCAACCCTTTTGAGTTAATCCAAACCAATCAACCTCCACTCCAAATCACCTTCCAACACATGTTTCCTAATCACCCTACCCAAACATCTCAACCACCTCATCCAACACATCCCTAATCTAATCCCCCTATCATCCAACAAAAGTCTCCTCAATCATACCTATTCATCTACATCCTTTCCCAACATCCTATATCCCAACCTATTCAATTGCAAGCCTTCAACTATCTTCCCCCTTATCAACCACTTCCACGAATTCCTACAAACTCTCAATGGTATCAACCTCATCCGCAATGCAACCCATCCACGTCTTATAATCTGTAACCTCATCAATCAGCCCCTCACCCTCACACATCCAATTACCCCATGCAAAATTTAATAAGTATGTTGGAAAACTTGGAAGCCACTACTTTGGGTCCTAAAATCTCATTCAACTCTGAACAAATCTATAACAATCCTATCAACCCATCAGTCCCTGACAAACCTTATCCTCTACATTAGGAACTCCCTAAGTTTTATAAATTCGACAGTAAGAAGGACCATCAACAACACCTTCATTCCTTTAGGCATGCATGTTATCTCATTGCACATGATCAAGAATTCATGCTCCACACCTTCCACATGTCGTTGGTCAGGCCTGCTTTGGATTGGTATAATGACATTCCTCGACACTCCATTTTTTCACTCACCCAACTCGTGCAATAGCTCTTAAAGAACTTCTCCATTAATATTGTGTGCAAAATCATCATCACCAATCTCTATTCCATTAAACAAGTTGATGACGAATCTATCACAGATTTCATTGCTTTGTGGTGTGGCATTATTAATTATTTATCCATCTCCCTTCCCCAAACCGATCTTATCGATATTTTCTCTCGAGCATGTGCAAAGAATATCTCAACTCTTCAAATCCAATATTTTCAAAGCTTTGAGGAAACCTTCACCATGGCTCGCAACCTAGATCTATGTGCCCTTGAGCAAGGCCATCTAAAACTTCTCTCCAACAAGCCAAAAAACTGAATTCATGAAGTCTTCTACCCATAATGACAAATCTAAAAATATAGCCATCGTTGTCATTAAATATTCTTTTACATCCACCTCTCATGCTGAGACCCCGCAAAGGGCTCCTTGACGTACTCACAACTATACTCCCCTCAGATAATCATATAGTTTGATCTTTGATAAAATCGTGGTTGCATGCCTTATCTATCTTCCCCTATCCATCCCATTGATGACACGTGTCCTAAACACATGTAGTACCATGAAGACCACTATTGCAAACACCATCAAGTCCGTGGTCGTGATATTGAAAAATTCCGCACCTTCAAAGACTTCATCAAATAGCTTATCGATCGTGGGCACATTCACTTGGATAATACTAACACCCCTCATAACTAACCATTAGATTTCTTCAAACAACCCTTCCCTAATCATTCACCAAATAAACAAGTTTATCCTTCTACACATCAAGAACCTAATGCTCATACGATCAATAGTTTAAGTCAGGATTCAACACCATCACCCGCTCCCATCATCCCTTCATCCATTATACCCACCTCTACTCCTTCGACATCTATCTCCACATCTTAAACTATACCAGCATATGCACCCATGCCTACATCTATCACACCTACATCCACCACATTTGCATCTACTACACCCACATCTCTTGTATCCACATCTATTACATCTACATCTACATATTTTACACCTGCATCTTTTATATTTGTACCCATCCCCACATTTGTCTCAACATCTATTGCTACACCCATGCCTACAACTCCTACACCCATACCTCTATTTGTATCCATGCCTACATCAGCTCCTGAATCCACTTCCATATCCACATCATACCTTCAAACATCTACTAAGTAGATACTGATACAATTGTAAAGGATATCCCAATCCTATCTTCATCTCCAACAACTACCACCACTTCTGTACCAACACCTTCAAAGGTGACACAATCTGCAAATCCTTCCGATCTCATCAAATGTATCATCCAAAAACTAATTCCATATTTTATCCCCACATCTTCAACAAAACCTACATCCGCATTACCTAGTTCCACCTCTAAGGATCCCTCGGTTGAAATCATCGTGATCCTTGCTAGGGGTAAAACCTTGCAGCAAAAATCTACAAAAGTTTGGCATCCCTACTAAAAATTCTCTCACCCATTCACATAAGAATTTGGAGCTTCCCCCTTCAAAGCCCCATCAACCTAAATAACCCAACATCTAATCTTCCATCTTAGGACCCCACCCATCTATCTTAGGGCTAGGCCCTTCATCCAAATCCCCCATCATTTCCAAAATTTGATTGAAACCATCCATTCTACCTTCCATATCAAAACCATATAAATATAAATTAGAATTTAAAGTCTCTATCAAACCCCATAAGAGTAAGGCACCTCTCTTGCCTTCATTAACTTCCCTCAAACCAAATCCACCCAAATTCCATAAGACTTCATCTTCACAAACCCTCGTCACATCTTATACTGAAATCCTTTAGTGTATCACCCAAGCATCAATAATAACCCTTCCCCTATTAATCCCTTTGACCCACACGGGTCAAAACCTACATGGTTTGATTCCAACATCATATGTGCCTACCATCATGTCTCTAGACATGACATAAAGCATTATAGGGCCCTGAGAACCCTCATCAACAATCTCATCAAAGAGGATGATCTTCTCATCAAAGAAGACCACCCTCTCCCATCTTTCAGTCATCCACATCTAAGCCTAATCCTCCAATCAAGTATATAACCTCTAAAACCTCTAAATCTAATTTCTCATCCACATCTTTTGTCATCATCCCACCACTAACTTCTAGCACTCATAATGATGGTCCTCCTTTTTATATAGATGTCATTCATATCACCACTCATTCTTTCCCTCACAAGTCCCAACCATCTACCCAATCTAAACCCAAAAAAAATCATATTGACTCCTTCCAACAAACCCACTCCATCCCTTTCTTCATCCAATGCCAAGGTGTCAATCGTAGCTGCACTGCAAACCCAAAAACATGTCACCATTGAACAATGCATCATAAAAGAATTACATCGGGCTCCCGTTAAGATGTCTTTGTATGAGCTCATCCAAATCTCACCTAACCATCGACAAGCTCTTATTGAATCCTTTCAACATATCAATATCACTAGTGATGAATCCTAACCCTTTGTGGCCCTTGTTGGAGCTCTTACTGCTTCCGCCACTATCTCCTTTGACGATTCTGAAATCCTGTAAATCTCACCTAAACATCACATCCTTCTTCTTTTCATCACTGTCTGCATCAATGAAACATTTATCCGCCGCTCTATGATTGACAATGGCGTAAGTATCAATATAATATTTTTTCATACCTTCGACTAGGTTAAACTTCCCAAATCCATTATTTCTCAATCACCTATAGTTCTTCGTTCCTTCAATGATGTTTTCGCCCCTCCTATAGGCACAGTTATCCTACCCATCCATGTTGGTGAAAAAAATCTGTATGAAATTTTCTACATTGTAGAAGGGGAGTTTCAATATAACGTCTTGCTTGGATGCCCATAGGTTCATGCCATGCATTTTGTTTCATCCACTCTCCATCGTTGTATCAAATATGAACATGAGGGGAAAATCCATACACTCCCCATAGACCTTCCTCCATTCAAGGCATGTCATATGACCTATCGGCCAAATGGCATGCTCATCCCTAAGAAAGACCCATCCTCTGAAGCATACACTAGTTCTTTCGTGCCTACATCTAAATTACCTTATGATGAATCTCTTGATAATGTGATGTAGTGTCTCTCTCTGTGTAACAAACCATTACACCAAAACCTCGAGGCATTAGTGAAATCCACACATGAGGATCATAACATCCCACCATGCTTCTGTAGCCCAAACCTTGGGCTAGATTTGTGCATGTATAGTGGGACCACACCCTACCCTATACGAGCCCCGAACGAACACTGCAATGCCGACGTAGCTACCTATGCCGGGACTCAAACCTGGGTGGTCACTCTAATACCAAATGTAACAAACTGTTACACCAAAACCTCGAGGCATTAGTGAAATCCACACATGAGGATCATAACATCCCAACATGCTTCTGTAGCCCAGACCCCAGGCTAGATTTGCACCCGTATAGTGGGACCACACCCTGCCCTATACAAGCCCCAGACGAACACTGCAATGTTGATATAGCTACCCATGTCAGGACTCAAACCTGGGTGGTTTCTCTTATACCAAATGTAACGAACCGTTACACCAAAACCTCAAGGTGTTAGTGAAATCCACACATGAGGATAATAACATCCCACCATGCTTCTATAGCTAGGACCTTGGGCTAGATTTGCACCCGTATAGTGGGACCACACCCTACCCCAGACGAGCCCTAGATGAACACTGCAATGCTGACGTAGCTACCCGTGCCAGGACTCAAACCTAGGTGGTCACTATGATACCAAATGTAAAGAACCGTTACACCAAAACCTCAAGGCGTTAGTGAAATCCACACATGAGGATCATAACACTTTGGGTTGTATCAACTCCTCACTCTCAATTATCTTCCCTCACTCAACCAACTTGGTAGACCCGACAAAGCTCCTATGCACTAACCTAACCTAAGCTCCTATGATATCTCAACACTAATCTTACCTATGGCAACATCGATCACCCTTCCTCTCATGTCAATAGTCAACCCCACACCAAGTCATTCACCAATGGCTTCGATTTCCTCTATAACAAATCCTTTTCCTATACATACCTCCATCGTTGCACGTATGAGGGATTCGATCTTGGAAGTTATGAACAAGGCATGCATGATCTTGTCATTGACCAATCCCACAAGCCTCATGAGAAGTTCTAGCTAGATTTTAAAGAATGACCCACCTTATCCCTCGCGCATCCTTCTTCTACATCTCCAAAGCACATTGATTTGTCATCCACTCCATACAAAGACACCATAGACATGGATGACACTGTGTCCCTTTCTTATAACTTTTTTTAATCTCCACTATCACTTTGGGGCCGGTCACTTATCAGTTTGAAGGTGAAACTAGGTCCCTTCCTCTTCAATTTCCCAACATGGTAGAGGAAGATTCCTCTACCATTGAAATTATTCAATGCACAAACAATGACTCCATTATTTCTTGCATGGGGTTAGGAGATTCTCATCTTCATAAGATCTTACCTCTCGACACATCCACCCTTCTCAACAAATCTACCATCGACATCACAATAGGGTCTCTGCAAGAGCCTCGTATTCTCAATATCGATCAATCCCTTGATCTATTGGAGCTTGATTCCTTCATTTCACTTCCCTTTCTAAGCACATATTTAGGCCTTTGCATGGATCGTATGATTACATTTAATGCCTTGATCCCTAACACCTTGTCTTCCATAACATCAAAACCTTCCCTAACATGCTAAACAAGTTAAATAGAAATTTGTGTCACATGCATCCCCATGCATTTTCCTCCTTATCAAATAAGAATTACAATGCATCCTCTCATTTCCAAAAACTTCATCCATACCCATCAAATATTTGCATATCGGTTTCCAACATGTTATACTTGTTACCAAATCCTCTAGAAAGATCTCCACATATATACAAAATTTCTGATATTTAAATCTCGATTTCCCTAAGGATGAATTTCCTCTTTCGTAACATCGATAAACTAGTAAAATTAACAACCAATCATGAAATTTATTCTCTCTTATGGCTGATTTTTCTTGTTAGAATTAAATCATCATTACACCAAAAAACCAACATAAGGCACCCTTCATCACCCCTTAGGGAATCATCTGCTATCACAGCATGTCCTTTCAGTTTGAAAAACACAAGGGACCACTTATCATCACATTATGACCTATATATTCCATGATATTATCCATAAAAACATAGAGGGTTATATTAATAACCTCTTGGGTAAGTCTAAGTGTTGATAAGGACCATCTTACCATCCTTAAAATCCTCTTCACATGTTCCTCATCCATTTCTTTCTTCGTCTTAATCCTGCCAAGTATGTGTTTGGAGTTATCTAATTAGAAAAATCCTTGGATTCATCATTTCTATGAAGGGTATTGAAGTTGACCTCAAAAAAATAAAATCCATCCTTGAGATTGCTCGCATCTTATGATCTAAAGAAATTTTTTACGTCCTCCAAGGTTCGACTTCAATCTATCTATCATCTTCATCTTGCACAGCTCTTTGATCTGTTTTCAACCCTTTCATCACCTCCTTCGTAAAGACACACTATTTTAAGTGGGATGCCAATTTCATGAAAGGCATTTGATGAACATACAACAATATATTCTATCTCTAACTATTGTTCAAATATACCCGCATGAGGGGGATCCTTTCTATCTATACATATCTCTCCTACCAATCATGCTCTAGGTGCCATGTTGGTACATAATGTGATGAGCAAGAGCAGGGATTAATCCATATATTATATCAGCCATACATTTCATTTTTACAAAACCCGCTACACTGAAGCTAGAAAATATGTGTTGCACTTTCTTCTTGTCCACTTCCAAACTTCATCATTATCTTATAAATCTTAAAATCCTACTGTGGTCACTAGTTTCAACCTTCTTAAATCCATGCATTCCAAACCTTATCACAATGATCGCATCACTTGATGGATCATGTTCATGACTAAGTTTGACCTAGACTTCATCTCTCAAAAATCCATAAAGGTTCTAGGTTGTCGTTGATTAACTTGTTGAAGCCCCTCTTCCTAACAATAATCTTCCCCATGAAAAATTCCCCAAAGAATGTACTAATGCCATCGATCATGAATTCTCTCCCCTACTCAAAATGAAAATTTTCTTTGAGGATCTAAGTGTCAGAAAGGGGGAGGCATTAGCGTTATCATCATTCCTCCTTGGGATGCTCCTATCCCCATCATTTATAAACTCAACTTTGAGTGCTCTAATAACATAGCTGATTATGAAGCCCTCATCTTAGATATTCAAACCACTATCATGCTCAGCATCCAAATCCTCTACATCTATGGTGATTCTCAACTTATCATTAATCAATTCAAGGGAACCTATTAATGTAAAAATGAAGTCCTTCAAAAATACAAGGACATCGTCAACTTTCTTCTTCAAGCCTTTGATCAATATACCATCTAATCATTTAGCATACACCATGTCATATCTCATGTCCCTCATCCCTTGGATAACAAAAGAATCTAAACTCTCTATTATTGTTCATCACATCAATCATCCATCTCATACCCATGAACTTCCTTGTATCAATCATGTTAACACCAACCAATCTGACATGTGGTACTCTCAAATCTTCAACTATCTATCTGTATCCAAAATTCCCTCTGACCTATCCAAAAATGGTAGGAGGTCATTCCTTTAACATGCTAACTGTTATGTCATCTTTGGTGGCATCCTCTACAAATGTGGAGTTTGATGGTATTCTTCTATGGTGTCTTAAATCACATGAATCTATTTGTGTTATCCAAGAATTCCATGACAACATTATGTGGTGGATACTATAGTAGTTTTGTTACCGCCAAACGTGTTCTTTTCCTGGGCTATTACTAGCCCACCCTTAATCAAGACTGTTGTGAATATGTTAAAAATTATGTCAAATTCTAAGAGCGTTCTAATCTCATCAGCCTCCTTAGTTAGGATTTACATTCAGATCAAGATCTATGGCCTTTCTCACAATGGGGATTAGACCTCATTAGCCTCATCAATCCACACTCCTCTCAATGTCATCATTTTATCGTTACCACTACCGAATATTTCACCAAATGGGTGGAAATAATTCTACTCACATTTAGTAAAGCTAAAAAAATCGTTGATTTCATCTATCAGCATATAATATTTCATTTCACCATCCCCAATAAAATTATCACGGACAACAGAAATCCCTTCAAAACTAAATATCCCAAGAAGCTTTTTGATTCTTTCAACATAAATTTTAGCTTCTCGTCTCCTTATTGTCCTTAAGCTAACAGCCAAGAATCGAATCCACTAACAAGACTCTTTGTAACATTCTTACCAAAACTATTGATAAAGTAGGTCAAAATTGGCATCTTCATATCCCCTTCACTCTTTGGGATTATTAGACTAGCATCCACACCTCTATGGGTGCTACTCCCTTATCTCTCGTCTATGGCTCTGAAGTTATCCTTCCTCTCGAGGTTCAAATCACATCTAGCACATTTCTCTCCACAACTTAATTGCTGACAAGGATATCGTCAGGAGCATCTCGCATAACTTGAGTTGCTAGATGAGTGTCACTTAATCACTCTCCAACATCATCATGTCTATCAAGATCACATCAAATGTGCCTATAATAAAAATCTTAAGAAACATGAATTTAACATTGGTGACCTTGTCCTTAAATAAAATCAGAATGTCACCACTCTGGAAAGGAGATAACATGGAAAATTTTATCCCAACTATATTGGACCTTATATTATCACGCATAAGTATGGGTCTGAATCATATCATTTAACCTCTCTTGATGGTAAACTAGAAACAAAACATCTCAACACCTTGTATCTACTTGCCTTTCTACTGTTAACATACATACCAATGGGATCCTAGTCACACCAATGATCCTACTTCCATTAGTATTCATCTCAATCTCTCATCGTAGTGATTTGGAATTATGTGGTCTACTAGTCACTTTCCTATCTATGACCTTGAATATGGGGACCATGGATCTGTACTCATACCATATTCCTGTAATGGTCAAGTTCCTCCTTCTAGTGTGGGACCCAACATGATCATTACATCCATGTTTCCCTCTGATCTACCTAATTGGAACCATGAAAAGGAGTCCATAGGTGTCACTTATACATCTTATCTTCCCCTCCCCAATTTTTCTACTTGGCTATCCCCATCTGTATCATAAAATTAAAAAAATTACATGGATGCCCACGTATCAAAATCTATCTTATCCCAAATAGATAGACTAATCCCTCAAAGGAAAACTATTCATATAAAGCAAACAATTAATGTCAAAAGTATAGACGAGTCCCTTGAAGGACAACTATCATGCATATCCATTCCATATAAAGTCGAAAATCCAAGGAAAATCTTTAAAATCATATACCTCTCCCTTGAATGAGGGATATTACATTTTATCATGGTCTGTAAAAGGCTTCCTGTATTGATTGGCCATCGTAAAAATCTCAAAGTAAAAGAAAAAATTCAGAAGCAATCCTTCCAGGAAAGCTTCCCACATTGATCATCATTTCCCATCTACATAAAACTTCCCACATCAATCTATTTTCACCATATTGCTCAGAGCTAGGGCATATACCTATGAAAACCATCTAATGAAGAGCATACTTCCCCTCGTACAGGTTACATCTTAAAACCTTTGATCGATGTCTGACAATAGGTGTCATATGCACACCTTCAATATTTCACCTCATAATATTCAAGTGCGACTAGCCATTATTAGTTATCTATTAACATTAGTCAAAGACAAAAAGTGTCATTGCTTTGCATGTTGTTTCCCTTTCATGGTTTACCACCAATCTAGTTTAAAAGCATCTTCCCTATGCACATGCTCTTCACTATGATGAAGTGTACTATTGTATCTAAGGTAACTCAATCCTGGTTGTATCTTATCTATTGCATCATATCCCATTACACCACTTTGTATCTCATTCAATCCAATTACCATCTACAACTAGAGCTTTCATATCTAACCTAAACCCTCTCATCAAAATTTCTACCACATCACATCCATTAAAATCTAAATAAAATTGGATTATAATTACCACATTCATCATATCATTTATCATCTAAATCCATATTTCTATGTACATATAATCATGTAATATCCATCTACACCCACTTCAATACATCTAACCTAATCTCATTTACATTCTATCCGTTACACCCATCACATCAAAATATATTTTCATCCATGCATCATATAAATCACATCACCATAATCTAATTAAACATCATTCCCTATTTTTTACATCTAAATCCCTATACATCATATCAAATATACACATCACATAATCTAATCTAACATCCACATCTCTAAATCCATCATATCCATCGCATCTATCATGATCTACATATAATCTAAATCCATTCATATCTTAGTTCATACAGCTCATCATCAACATCCACATCTACTATCTAATCATATCTACATCATCATCTATATGTAATCATAACCAATCCATTATTTACATCCAATCAAAATATCACATCATATCACATCTAACATCTACATCCACATACATGATCTAATCAACTATCAACATCCATCACAACATATAAATCATCACATGTATCTAATCTACTCAACACAACACATGGAAATCATGACAAGATCATCATATATATCAATCATCGAAGTGTTTATACATCTGTGAAAGGCCTCTATTGGGATGTTTCTCAAAATCTACACATCAAAATATCTATCTCAAAATCATCAAAATCCATATAATATGTTCACCCACTAGGCAGTGAACTAAAGATAAGACACTCTAAGTCCCGAACCCTATCCCCCTCCCTGCCCACTATCTAGTCCATTGTCTATTCTGTGATCCTACCTCAGCTATGCTACACTATCTGTGCTACCAAATTTCACATGGTACACCTGCCTCCCTGATCTCTTCTCTCCTGCTAAGTATGTCACATAACACGGCTCATCAGGCAAGCTCGCAATAACAATATACTCATAATAGTGTTCCTCCTCAGCCAATGTTTGGACTGCTCTAATGACATTGTGCAAAATAGAGCCATCTGTCCCACTCCTTATGAAGATCCCTATGCCTCACCCCCTATCACCTCATATATGCTACCCATATCTCCATACTTGGCCATTTAAGCCTCTATATGTCTGTGATATATATCTCATTGTTGTATAGCCAGGTCTTTCTCTTGGCACATCACATCTAACTCATGTCGTGTGGTATCTCTCTCTTAGCGAGTAGCATCTATCTCCACCTGCAACTGGTCTATCTCGTCCGCCCCTCCATCTCCACCTTTGCCTACTATCAACGTGTTGGTCCGAAAATCTGTCAGTAGGGTAGATCTATGGATAGACGAGCCAACAGTGTGCACGGCTAGCCCCTCTTTGAGACAACAAAGCGAAACTAGTTTATTGCTATTCTACCAGTAGGAATCTATGAAAGTCCTACAGTATTCTACCTTCAGGGGTTTGGGATCTCGTCCCAGTTGGGGTATTTCCAACTATGAGTAGAAAGGGACGAAAGGAAGAGAGGAGATAGAATAGTTCTAAAGGGAGAAAAGAAATGAATTCCAAAGCAGAAAGGTTAGAAGGTTTATGTTTTGGGATTGGTAGTAAATGGAGCCAAACCTACTTGCATAAACAAACAAAGCAATACTGATGATCAAATGACAAAAAAGTAGAGATAGATCTAACAGAATAAACACACAGATCTGACATAAGAAAGGTCTGATGCACATAACACATGTATTCAGCACAAAGTCTCAATATTTTTATTAATGTTTTCTTCTGTTACAAAAAGTACAAAGCCTTTTCTTCTCACTTCTATTTTTCATCTAAAAAATGTCCACCACCTAAATATAACAAATATCCAAGTATATATAGAAGGAGAAAGAGAGAGAAGGCAAAAATAAACCAACAACTAATTACAAAATATCTAAAAGTCAATTGTTGACTTTGGGCAATTTAGTGGATGATAACATCTCATGGTGCAACATGGATGATGTCATCATTTGTGCCAAAAAACTTTTAAATATTACAAAAAAGAGAACATCCTAGGAGGAAGGAGCCTATTCGTCATCGTCCCGTGGCTGGAAGGGAGTATCCTGCTTCTGCTCAGGAGAGGAAATGTGGAATTGAGCCCGATACTCCATGAATTTGCTAATCATCGGTTGAAGTTGATCCTGAGCAAGACCCTTGGTGTGATCGCCGATGACTTCACAAGTCTCCCGTTCATCTCTGAGTCTCTCTGGGAGCTTGAAGTATTCTTTACCTGCCTCCATCAGGTATCCAACAAAATCACGGCAGGCCAGAAGGTTGTTGATAGATTCCGCATCAAAAGTAGCTTCTGACCCTAACCCTTGCTATGTGATCTCCTTAAAGATATGAATAGTGTCATTTTCCTTCCTCAAGGTGTATGATGGGGTGAGCAATCCTGGAGACATCATTAGGATGATCTGCTCCATTTGATGCATTGCATCTAAGGCTTCCTCCTTGATTTTATCAATTTTCTCTAAGATGAATTCCATCTAATCAACCCGATAGTCCAAAGCAGTAAGGACTTTATTGGGTGCTCTGGGGTGATCGAAGACGTCAAATTTCACTAAGTCATTGACTGGGCAGTCGAGCATCTTCTGGAACATCTCATGTTGTAACCTAGCATGGTCCAACTCTTGGGAGATAGGTCCCGCAATCACCTGGAGGCCCTTGTTAGCCTGATCAATATTCTAATATAGCTCTGTGAACTTTACGATTACTTCCTCACTATCTTTGAGGATCTTGTCTCTCTAGGTAGATATTGCCATGCCTTGTTTTCCAATCTTGGCATATTCGTTTATATTTTCCTGGCTAAGGGCCTCAGGATTTTCAGTGGTAGTCGTAGGAGGTGCACTGCCCATTTTCTGCAGGGCTTGGAGAAGATGTCTGTTCTGTTCTTTTAGTACCCTCTTCTCTTCTGTTGCTTCCTGAAACTTTTTGCAAAGGGCATCCACTGATGATAGGGCCTCTCCTTGTAGGATTTCTGAGGACGTTCCCATCGTGACCTATGTCACTTGTATAATCTGTAGGAGATAGATCATTTTTATCTTTTGTGGGATCGGGATACGCGATCTCCATCACCCTTTCACCTGAAGCACTCTAAGAGAAATGGGTTACCGGATTTTGCTTCTTATCTCCTTTTGTATGACGGAGAAGTCCATAGGTGCAATGGGGACTTTCCTCTTATGCTGGCTCAGGTGCTTGGAGATCCATTCGGGACCTAAGGGAGTGGGATCAGAGGGAGAAGAGGGAACGGAGGCAGAAGAAGGGGCAGCTATAGTGAACAAGGGGAAATGGGTAGAGATGCTTGGCGGCAGCATTGATAAAGAAGCCGAAACTCCAATGCTCACAGGGGTAGGAGTCACTGTAGGAGAGGAAACCATGGGGATGGAAGGGATCTGAGAGATGAGGGAAGAAATACTGGGGGACAGCTCCACGAGGAAAGAGTAGATGGAGGAAGAGGAAGGGGGAACAGTAGAAGACAGGGGAGAAGACACAACCAGAGGAGTGGTTGTTTGAGTGATGCAAGGAGGGGAAGGAGGAGTGAGAGATGGGACGGTGGGAACTTTAGTAGTTACAGCAGTGGCAACATCCTGAGTGGATGTGCCCGTTGGAACACTTACCACCTGTTCTTTTTCTGGGGAGACCAGGCTTACGACTTGCTCCTGGGTGGCAGAAGGAGGACTCTCAGGAGCTTGCTCTTGAGTAGCACTTGATTCCCCTTCTTTGTCTTTCCCTTTGCCCTTTGGCAAGTGCTTTGGCCTAGCAGGTGCATTACCTAAGGGAGACATGGTGAAGTCTACCCCAAGGTAGATGAGACAGTTATACCTGTACCAATGTTTTGTGCACTGCAAAGTGCCTTTGACTCTTTCCTCAATAGTTTGAGGTGCCTTTGCTCTGTCAATCTCAGCAAATGGCCAATTGTCTCCGTCCGTATCTAGATAGACTTGATCAACTTCTTGATCATTCGTTTGGAAACCTTTCGGGACAATGACCACGCCATATTCTCGACACACCTTGTGTCCTTATTGTAGTAGCGGGCCACCACCATCATGAATTCTTTGTTCACCGCGCTCACAGGAATTCCCCCAGTGAAGTGTAGACCACTTCTGACCAATTTGTCCATGCATGGGTTGCTTGTGACCCTTCTGGTTCTGGCCCATAAATCTTCCATATCAATGTGGCCAAGTTCAGAATCCATAATTTCCAAGTCACATTCTGCAAGGGACTTGGGCATCCTGACCCTTTGGTATTTGTACTTCATTTCTTCTTCCATGAGTTTGGCCTTACCCTTTGACTTGGTTGGCCTCTTACTTGATGAAGACATGTGCTAATATGAGTTCAGTTTCTGATCTGCAAGAAGAAGCAAGGAATTCCACCACAAGAGAGCCATGTTACCTGTCAGATCATCCATCAAAGCTTTACAGAATGAAGAGTTAGAAATTTAGAAGCTTTAGGGCACGGGGCACAGCTATACTGCAGGCTGCAGGGTTAGAAAAGCAAGGCGCAATGCTGGAGAGTGTTGCATGGATAAAAATAGCGCAAATGGGCGCAAGGTGCATAAATATTACACAAAACACTCAGATGTTGATGTCAAAGGATGTGTGCCTGTGCCTTATGAAGTGTTTTAAACGGGCGCAGATTATCTTGGTGTTGCGAGGTGGCAGGGTGCGCCAATGGCGCAGGTATGGAACATGTTGCAGAACATTTTTATGCCCCAAAGGGCGCAGAATTAAAGGATGCATCACTGAGTTAAGGTGCGCCAAGGGGCTTTTGGCGTGGTGCAGGAAGAGTATGCATGACATTCAAATGTCGATGTGCTAAATTTGTGCTTGCGCCTGCGTTAGGGCTTTGAAATTTTTATAGGGCGTGGGGGAAAAGTGTGTTGTAGGAAAGGACAGTGCGTCCAATGGCGCGAATGTGTTTTCTGCAACAGTGAGTTTGTTTGCACCAAAGGAAAGCCACGGGTCAGGATTGCGATAACTATAGATTTTGTCCTTTTTGGACAGGTTTGTGGTTTTCGGCCTCTTTCAACATAGATATTGACACTAAGGGAAACAGAGCGAAGAGGATCTTGGATTCATTTTTGAGACAAAGCCCTCCAGGCCAGCAGATCTGGAAGGAGGGTAAAACTAGTTTGGGGGGAGAGAAGATTGCAAAATGGGTTGGAGGTTGTGTTTTATTTCTTTAGATTCATTTTTGTTTTTAATAACAACCACCTCTTAAAAACAGCCAAACCAAAACAAAAACCACAAGAAAAGCAAGGACCACTCACCCGGAATATATAGGATGGAAGAAACAATGTGGGGTCTACGAATGCAACGTAAAGCAACACGGGGATGACAGGAGTGTTGATAGGTGCAGAGGAATTAACTTTTTCACGTGTTTTCAATCGTGAAAATGACAAATCGGATGTGCCTATTTATAGAAAAAGGCGTAATAAGTGTGCCACCAACTTTTTCAAAGGGTGCACCAAAACATATGCCAACATGAAATTATTTTCGCCTTTGGCACGGTTTCAAGACTATTGACATTGCCTTTTTAGCACCTTGGCGCATCGTTCAAGGGCACAACAATTTTAGTGTCGACAGGGTGGTGTATGCACCTCAGTGCAGGTTTGAAAGGCGCATCATGGGAAGGTACAACATTTGGAATGTCAATAGTCCAAAGGATGTGCCAAAGGAATAGAAGGGGGTGCATATGCATTTGATTTTGCATGAATAAAATCTACACCCAGCCAAAAAGGACCAAAAGACTAAGTTCGAAAAACTAGATTCTCCGAAAAGGGATTTTATTCCATTCCGAACGCTAAGGGACCTTGGCGAGGAACCGAAACAAAATTTTGGTATGGTTACCTACAAAATTTCCCTCGTCAATTTTACAGGATAACACAATGTTGTTGCCTCTCCTCCTACTTGTGTGGCCTCCTCAGTAGCCTTGGCCGCCCACTGCTGCATCCACCACTCCACATATCTCTCCTCCAACTCCAACATCATCATCATCAATATCACATGGCTCCCCCCTCCTCTTATCATGTGCCTTCATCACGGACTGTGGTTTCTCCTCTTCTTGTGATCAACAATATTCAACTTGGAGTTGTCTTAGAACCTTTGGATGTCATTCATGGAGAGTTGAAGATTTGGAGCTTGTTTAGAAACCTTTCATTGTTTCATCACCTCTTTATTGCAGATTTTCCAATCACCTCAGAGTTTTTTCTTTACACCATCTTTTGCGGATCCTTCACCACAGTTCATTGTCCCAATCATTGTGCCTTGTCAAAACCTATATCCGTCCTCAGTCGTTGTTGGCTTTGCATAGTTGTCATCGACCTAATCCACATCTACCGTATTCTCTATATTCCATCCTCTTAGTCAGTTGTTCTTTAGCCCCATGATACCTTAGATCTTTTGATCTTGTCGTTCTGGACACTTGTTACTTTAGACCTCATCTCCATTATCTGTACTCATCATTGATCAATCTCAGTCATTGTCAATCCAGCCCAGTTGCCATCGACCCTATCTACATCCACCCTATTTTTTGTCTCTATAATCTTCCGTAATTTTCTCTAAAACTTCTTTAATGTCCAAATCCTCTACATCATCTCAGCACCAAATCCAACTTTTGATCCACATTTGATTTCCTGTACTTTTTTTTATATGTTATGTTGTTGTCACTTTTTACTGTACCAGTCATTCTTGGGTCGTCGCTAACACGACCAGGTTTTAATTTGTTTATTATCATTTATCTTGTCATATCCTTATTTTAGCATCTTTAGCATATTCTAGATCTCTTCTTTATTTTGTTATATGTTGCCTCCATCCTATCCATTATCAATTATCATATTTTTTTATCAAAGTGGGTTGACATCCATCCCTAGGAAGTTATCACTTCTCGAGACTAACCTAGTCAGGAAACCCACCATCTTATCTACTAACCATTTTTTTTGTTTATCTTCTCTTTATTGTGTAGGCTATCGAGCTCACCGTGAAGAGGCCCTATTGTGCCCACATCTCTATCATCATCATTATCGTATATCAAGAGGTAGCCTTAAACCCTCTTATAGTTTCTAAGTTTCGTGATTTTTTGTATCCTCTTCATTAACTTGTAACAACAGCAGGAGGTCTCGTCAAATAATATTAGTTATAAGAATGGTGGCAAGTAGTAACTATAGTATCTGGTAATATAATGTCCCCGATTGGACACTTTTTACCACCAAACGGATTTTAAGTAAAATCCCAATCCAAAGACCAAAATTCTAAATAATTTATAAAATATTCCAATGCACGTCTGAATTATTTATGAAAATAACGACTTGCATAAGAGAGGAAAATCACTACAAACTAATGTAAACCACTAAATATTTAGCTCAAACAACTCATTAAATATTGTAAAGATGAAATCACAAAATAAATACTAGAGTTAGTCTTCAAAAGAGGTTGAATTTATTTTATTAAATTTTCGTAGAATAACTCTCAGACACGATTGAAAATAACACTTCTTCAACACCAAAAATTCTAAAAAATAGCATATCTGATTAATAAAAATCATGAATATGAGTAGTGATCAAAATATGATCTTAAACAGCTCTGAAACCCCACAACCAGCTCTCCAAGTAGGTCACTCCTAGAAAAAGGGTTGGAAATGAAGAGAAAACACAGCCACAACTTTCCTCTCCAAACCCTTGTCCAAATTTTCAAAGTACAACTCTCAAAATACTTGGAAAACCATTGGAAAATCAGCTAACTCTTTATGCACAATGGAAACCCCAAACTAGAGGAAGGGTTTTCGTCCTTCTCTAGAGTAAAGCTCTAAGGGTTTTTGTCCTTATAAGATTGAAGATGCAAGCTAAAATTCTCAGCATACAAATATGGAATGAGAGAATAAACAAGTGATGTCCTCAAGAAATTCGATTTGGTTATATAGAGAATATGGGCCAAATGGCCACCTCCAACAACCAATCAACACACTTACCTCATTTAATGTTTTCCACTTTATTTAATATTTTCCCTTACTGTAATTTAATATTGTCTCTTGCTTTATCCCATCTCTACATGGGTCGAATTTCTCCTCTAGGAAAAATAAAACATAAAGTAACTTTTCCTTTTCTATTTTTATTTTAATGTTAAGTTTATAATAATTTATTATAAGTATTTTTTATAATTTTATTTTTCTATATACACTTTATAATAAATTATCATAACTTAAGTCTCCTTTTTTATTTATTCCTTAGACATCGGAAAGAAAAAATGGGCTAAGGGTCTTCGAATGGGAAGGGGATATTACAGGTAAATTGGAAATACTATACATAATAATATGAAAAAAGTGAATAGTAATTTCATTTGTACCGAGAGTAGGTGAAATTTGGAGCTTTGAGATGCAAGGATGCCACGCGTTACAGTGGCTAGTCAGATGAGATTTGAGAGGGTGGCTATGTAGATGACCGAGGAGCTAATATGTGTGACCAAACTTGAATTTTTTTGTCAACTATGCTTGTTTTGATCAGCTTTAGTAAAATTTGAAGTTTTGTATAATTAGGCGTTTCTAACCAAGATAGAAGCGGATAGGGTGTTTCTATCCTTTGGGATACTAATACCTAATTTGTGGCGCTAATGACCTACTTCTGCGCACTAGTGACATGCATCTGGGCACTAATGTCCAAGGGCCAAGTGTAGGGTTTTGGCACTGTTTGGTGAAATGCGTGTATTTAATATAAATTGAATTAAATCTAATTTTAGTGTAACTAATGTAACAAGTGATATAAAAATGATAATATACATCAATATATAAGTGTTAAGTACTCAAATAGTGTAAAACTCCAAACAAATAAGAGAGATAAATGAGTTAGCTGGTTCATGTATAATCTGGAGGTAGTCGAGACTATGTATCTACTGGATCTGACTGGGAATGATGTCACAATGGCTAGCAGAGAGTTCTAAGACTCTATACTATGTGAGATAGAAACACCTACAGGAGGGCAGGAGTACGTAAGCGTAGGCTGTTAGAGTAGGTATTTACCTTAGCTCATGTTCACCTAGGTACATTATTTACCTTTATTGTATTTATCCTCACCCACTTATGTGTGTGGATATTTATTTTTATTTATTTAGATATTAGGAGATATTATCTAGTTATTAGGTATAGTTCTTTCCTTGATCTATGGTATTGACTAGTTCTTTCCTAGATCTATGGTATTGACTAGATCCTTGATGTCTAGTTCTCTCATAAATTTATGGACTTGATTAGTTCTTTGATGACTAGTTCTTTCCATGATTTATGGCTTGATCTACAACCTTGACTAGTTCTTAGATTGTTATTCCTTGCCTATATAAGCAAGGCCCATTCTCATTGTATTTCATTGAGTTCCATAATAATATATGATATTGTTGCTCATTTGTTTGCAAAGGTTTATGTAAAGTTATTCTGGCGAATTACTTTCATCTTATTGATCGTGATGTTTGATTAGCATCTGTGTTCTTGGCTTGGCATGATCTGGTTATCATTCCTTTTATGGTATCAGAGCAGGAGATTGCTATTGACATTCGTTTGTAAGTTTTATTTTGCAAATAAATTTTTTATATATTCATATATTTTGGGATTTCCTCGTATTTTATTGTTGCGTGCATTTTTATGAAAAAAAGAGGCTGCCATTAGATCCGGAAGGTGGCAAAACCCTAAGAGCGACTGTAAACTCGACCATTTTGGGAGGCAGTCGGTTTTTTGGTTTTTTTTTCTTGTGCAGAGAATCGTGGTGGCTTGCCTCGGGATTCGTGTTAGATGTGAAGGAAAACCAGCAAATTGTTTTCTGGGTTTTTCAAAAAAATTTGAGTTCGGATCTAGGTTTTAATTTCTATGGTTTCAACATTCTCGGTTTGCGTGCAGTAGATGGTTTCGTGACAGACGTTTCTTTCCTCTTTTGGCAGGGGTCCACGGATGACGGTGCACGTTTTGCTATTTCGGGAATCCGCAGACAACTATTTTGGGCAGTGAAGGTCACTTTCAACACAATCTAGAAATAGTAGTTTCAAATGAGGGCTTAAAGCTTGTGATTCCTACTAGTAGGTGCTTAACTCCAGCCCCCTTTCATTTTATTTGTGTGGTGAAGGCAAGAGCATTTTATTCTTTTTAGTGGCAACTAAAATAAATAGTAGAGCATAATATTGAAAAACTTGTATCTTTTGATCGGTAACTCGGTTTTGAGTGCCGTTTTTTGCAAAAGTGCATAGTTTTTTATGCTCTTTCCATTGAAAATATTTATTTTGAGAATCGCACTATAATTATAAAGTGTCATATTGTAACACGCACTCATTATAAAGTGCCAAAATCTAGGGGGCTCTTGTTGCATTGTTTGGGGGTCTTGTTGCATTGCTTGGTTCTTACATTTCTTTTGGTGATTTTTTAAGGATGGCATCTTTATCTACTTCTGCATTAGATCATGTTGAGCCATTAACAACACATAATTACCACACATGGAAACCAAGAATGGAAACAATAATCAAGCGGAAAGGATTATAGGCTTTAACTTCTTTAGAACAACCAGTGTTCACTAGAGAACATGAAAAATTTCAGTACCAGTGCAAATTTGATGAGTGTATGGGTTTGATAGGAACTTATGTAAGTGACAGTATTTTGTTTCATTTGGAAAAATGTGACTCTCCTTTCAAAATATGGGAGAAATTGGAGGATTTATTTGGTAAGGTGGATCATATGAGAGCCATGAAACTTGAAATTGAGATCACCTCTCTTAATCCTAAAGATTTTCCAACAATTATAGACTATCTTACCAAGTTCAAGCATTTGTTGACACAGTTGAAGGGGAGTGGAAGAGATAAGAAAGATGAAGAGTGTGTTTACTTGATTCTATCCAAGTTGAGAGGACCATTTCAAATATTTTCTTCTACCTTTTTCTCTAGCATGGATGCCTTAGGTGACACATTTAAAATGTCTGACTTAGAAACATTTTGTGAAAGACTTACTAGGGAAGAATCCAAATTGTCTCACCTTGAGTCTTCCATCTCTCAAAAGGCATTAGTTGCATCTAATCCTAAGGGCAAGGGAAAACCAAATAGTAAAACCAAATCCACCCCTTCTCCATCTCAAAATGCTCCTAAACCCAAAGAAAACAACTCAAAACCCAAGGAGTCTTCTAAATCCAAGAATAAGTCTAGCCATTCATGCTCTTTTTGTGGGGGTAGTAATCATGAAGAACATAGGTGTTATAAGCGAATGCAAGCCTTAGAGGATGCAGTCAAGAAACACAAAATTTCTATCTCTACTCCACCTCCTTCTAATCAGCATGGAAAAGCACTTAATGTTGTTGGGAGATCTCAGTCACCACTTGCAGACAGTTGGGTTATAGATTCTAGTGCTTCTCATCACATGACTTCTTCTAAGGAGTCTTTTGTTTCTCTAGGTTTGAGTTCTACTTCCAAAATTGAGGTTGGAGATTCTTCCTTTCTTTCTATTAAAGGAAAAGGTGATATACAACTTGATGGTGGCAGTATCCAAGATGCACTATATGTTCCTAACATCACTACAAATTTGCTTTCTATGTATCAAATTTGTCATTCTGGTCAAGGGAAAACAGTGACTTTTACACCACATGGGGCAGAAGTACAAACTTTGTTGGAGCCAAATTCACTTGTTGCTCAGGGTATTGTTGATCATAGTTCTAGACTATATCACTTTGAGGGTTTTGATGACACTTCTTCTATAGGGACAGGATTGGTTTCTCATGCAGATTCAGAGAGTAAGCTTTGGCATGAAAGATTTGGACATCTTAATTACAGATATTTGAAGGAGTTGAGCACTCATGGTATGGTAGATGGTCTTCCTAGAGTTTCTAGTCTTGAGGGAGTTTTCCTTGGCTGTGCATTAGGGAAACAACACCAAGATCCATTTCCTTAAGAATTTGTCTAAGAGAGTTTCTTCACCACTTGAGTTTGTGCATAGTGACTTGATGGTTTTTCCTACCCCCTCTTTCAATGGAGCTAAGTATGCACTTACGTTTATTGATAATTTCTCGAGGTGTACTTGGGTTTATTTTCTCAAGTACAAAAGTGATGTTTTTTCACACTTCAAAGTCTTCAAGGCTTTGGTCGAGAAACAATCTTCTAGTTGCATAAAGAACCTTCATACTGATAATGGGGGGGAGTACTTCAGCAATGAGTTTTCTGATTTTTTGGCAACTCAAGGCATTATTCACCAGCATTTTGTTCCTCATACTCCACAACATAATGGCTTAGTAGAAAGGAAGAATAGAACTTTGAAGGAAATGGCTAACTGTATGATGCATTCTAGAGATATACCTCCTATCTATTGGGCAGAAGCAGTTAATTGTGCTAACTATATTCAGAATTGCACACCACATATAGCACTTGAGCATTTGACTCCAGAGGAAGCTTGGTCCAACACTAAGCCAGATGTCTCATTTTTTTGAGTCTTTGGGAGCCATGCTTGGGCCTTTGTGCCAAAGAAGAAAAGGAAAGCTTTGGATAAGAAGAGTAAACCCTTGATATTTGTAGGGTATTGTGAGGACATGAGAGCTTATCATCTTTTAGATCCTGATACACATGATGTTCTTTTTCAAACACATGTTCAGTTTGATGAGCGTTTCACTCCTCATGATTCTTCATCTTCTTCCATTCCTTCTTCTTCTTCATCTCATCTTGAGGATCCTTTCTTTGAGGAGATTGATGAGGAGGTTATAGATGCCATTGAGGATCCTATTCCCACTGATGTTGTCACTATGCCTAAGTGGGCTCATACTATAGTTTCTGAGGCAACACCTTTCATAGAGGATCTTCCACCCACTAGGCATCATCACGCACATTCTACTAGGTTCTGGAATTTTGTGTCAAGTAGTTTCTAAGGATCCACAGTCTTTTTCAAAGGCTCATGGGATACCGGAGTGGGATGATGCGATGGCAGTTGAGTATTCTTCTTTGATGAAGAATCATACTTGGGATTTCGTATCTCTTCCTAAAGGAAGAAATATGGTTAGGTGTAAGTGGGTATACCGAACCAAATACGCAGCTGATGGGTCCATTGACAAGTATAAGGCTCATCTTGTTGCAAAGGGTTTTTCACAAGTCGAAGGTATTGATTACTCTGAGACTTTTGCACCCGTTGCCAAGATGGATTCTGTACACCTTATACTTGCTATTGCTGCATCACAGGGGTGGACCGTATACCAGATGGACATGAAAAGTGCCTTCTTACATGGAGATCTACAAGAGGAAATATATATGGAGCAGCTGGCTGGATTTGTTCAGGATTCTTCTCTTGTTTTTAGGCTCTGAAGGTCTCTCTATGGTCTCAAACAAGCCCCTCGGGCTTGGTATGAGAAGATGGATTTTTTTCTTCTATCTACTGGTTTTGTTCGTTGCCACTCCGATCATACAATGTATCTCCAGCATGTCGGTGAGGATATTGTGATACTTTTCTTGTATGTTGATGATCTGTTACTTACTGGTAGCTCTTCTTCCCACATTCAGAGTATTCAGAGGGCTCTTTCTACACAGTTTGACATGACAGATCTTGGGCTATTGAATTATTTCCTTGGTTTGTAGATTTCTCAGACATATTCAGGGATTCATTTGAGTCAGCAAAAATACACCCATGATCTTCTTAGGCGCTTTGATATGGCTGATTGCAAGCCAAGTCCATCTCCTTTTCAGTCTGGGGTTACTCTTACATCCACATGTACCACACCACTTTGTGATCCTATGTTGTATAGGCAGTTGGTTGGGAGTCTCATGTACTTGACCCATACTTTCCCTGATATTTAATTTGCAGTAGGGCTTGTATCTCGGTTTACACATTCTCCTCATAGTAGTCATTGGCAGGCTGCTAAAAGGATTTTGTGCTATTTACAGGGCACTTCCCACTTTGGCCTACACTACACTAGGGGTTCTACTCAGTTGGTTGGGTATACAGATTCATATTGGGCAGGTTCTATTGATGGCAGGCGTTCTACTTCTGGCTATCTTTTCTATCTTGGTTCTTCTCTAGTTGCTTGGGCATGCAAAAAGCAACAGGCTATTGCACTTTCATCTTCAGAGGTAGAGTACATGGTAGCAGTTACAGCGAGTCAGCAAATTCTTTGGCTTCGCCAGTTATTGACAGAGTTTGGATTCCCATAGGATTCACCGACTATACTTTGGTGTGACAACCAAAGTGCAATTCACATTTCTCGCAACCCAGTTGAGCACCAGCGGACCAAGCATATCGAGATACACATCCACTTCATTCGGCAGCACATTCAGGATGGAGTTCTTTGCTTGGAGTACCTTCCGACTCAGCAATAGGTTGCAGACATCTTTACAAAGCCTTTTGCATCACCTCGCTACCTTGAGTTGCGTGGAATGCTTGGGGTTTCGGAAGTTGTTCTTGGGGGGTGTTCATGAGAACATCTTCTTCTTCTTCTTCTTTCTCTTTCCTTATAGCAGGATTCTTTCCTTCTTTTGGTTTGAGATTTCTTCATGGATATATTGTACATGAGTACCTCATCAGGCCTAGTTGCCAGGACTCATACTGTGGACATGTCACTTCTATTTTGGCCCCTAGCTTCACTTGAGGGGGGGTGTTAGAGTAGGTATTTACCTTAGCTCATGTTCACCTAGGTACATTATTTACCTTTATTGTATTTATCCTCACCCACTTATGTGTGTGGATATTTCTTTTTATTTATTTAGATATTAGGAGATATTATCTAGTTGTTAGGTATAGTTCTTTCCTTGATCTATGGTATTGACTAGTTCTTTCCTAGATCTATGGTATTGACTAGATCCTTGATGTCTAGTTCTCTCATAAATCTATGGACTTGACTAGTTCTTTGATGACTAGTTCTTTCCATGATTTATGGCTTGATCTACGACCTTGATTGGTTCTTAGATTGTTATTCCTTACCTATATGAGCAAGGCCCATTCTCATTATATTTCATTAAGTTCCATAATAATATATGATATTGTTGCTCATTTGTTTGCAAAGGTTTATGTAAAGTTATTCTGGCAAATTGCTTTCATCTTATTGATTGTGATGTTTGATTAGCATCTGTGTTCTTGGCTTGGCATGATCTGGTTATCGTTCCTTTTATAGGCATCCATTTTGGGCCCTAGTGTCTGTGTGAATATTCAAGATCTACTCTTTTTCTGGGTTTGAGGGTCTTTTCTCCAATATCTACTTTTTCGCTCCAACTTCGTTGTTATAGTTTTGATCGCACCCATAACCTACAAAAAAACTCTAGCTATATGCACAAGCTCGTAAACACATTAGATATCAATAAAATATGGAATATATGAAGTCAGATTGACCCCGACAATCACCCAATGAGTGAACTTAGTACCAAGAGTTGCACTACATTATATACTCCATGTAGTTTTGTGTGTTTGTGTGTGAAATAGTGTCCTTAGGTTTTCCCTCGCCCCAATGATGCCATGATATCAAGTTATAGCTAGCTTTGATTCAAATGTGTGGTATGAAATTAAGCACTTCCCCTTCCTATGTAGTGTATGCAACCCAAAATACAATCCCTTTTGATAGTAGTGATAATATGTAGATGTGATAGCCATTTTGAATTGTTAGCCATAATAATAGTGTGTATGCCATGTATATATATGAGTCTCTTGTTTGAATTTCAACACTAGTGACACAAAAGACTAACTATGAACAAGGGATAAGGATAAGAAAAGTGAAAAGGCCAACCACAAATGTCAAGAATTTGTAAAAAGAATAAATAGGACGTAAGTACCTAGAATGGTGTAGACACAAAATCATCCACTTTAGACATTATTTAGTCTTAGTCTTATACTATTTAGAAGGATTTTGAGTGAAGAAAGTAATAATCAACCCCTGTCTTTTGGCCATCTTATTTTATTTCATTTCATCATCCCCAACCTTTTACACCCACATGCCTAGTCTTCTTTGGTCATCTTCCATTATTTTAGTCTCGATTAGGGCACTCATGGGCTCCCTGATCTCTTTTGAACTTTCCCGCCACTTTTTGGGCTCTTCCTAGCCATTTGATATCTTCATCTTTTTTACGGTCATCCATTTCAGGGTTAATTACGAAATTAGATAAAGATAACCCTATAAATATAAAGTTATGAGACCATAATAAGGGACCAAGCTCTATTCATTATTATCATCCACCTAGTGTTTCACCTGATTCTAGAGCATTTCTTTGAATATTGACGAAACAGATAAGGGTAAAGGGCTAGGAGGAATACCTATTAAAATGTTGGTTGTAGGTTGTTGCGTGCGTATGACTTCTTGATCCACAGTTGATCATGAGAGCTTCCTTTTGGCTAGGAGGAACTACCTGAAATAGAAAACAAGACCACCAAATAAAAGTTAAACAGTATATGTAGTGGACTGCCTAGCGTATGCTAGATCTGGGAAGTGTGATACTCCCTAGACGGCTGTCAATCCACTATTTAAAACAACTCAATGCTAACAATAAAGGAAATCCTACTGTAGTTAAAATGATTTAGGTATCTCATTCAACTACAATAAGCAAATTCGTTCACAACAGGCTAAGCTATGATTGAATCTGAAGGTCAAGGTCTCTGTCAGAGATACTGGTACTGGTCAGGATCTAGTTCTAGGTTGTTTTGGGTATTTGGTGGAGGTTTTAAGCTCTGTTCTTGGTTTGAGGGTAAAAAACATAGAGACCAACGTCAGTCTGGTATGACCGGTGTCGGTTTAGGTTAACCGGCGATGGTTGTGGGTAACCGGCGTCGGTATGGTCGGGGTACAGGAAGCTTAATAAAAACTTGATGTGAGGGCAGATCAAAACTAAATGGAAATGGAGAGGGCTATGGTCAAGGTCTGTGTGGGTCTTAGGTATACTCAGGGGTAATTAAAATCTGGGTATGAATAGTTCATGGAGTGGGTGAAGGAATGGTCAAGTTTGCATGGAGGTAAATGGTGGGGGAATGGGAATGGGAGTAGAAACCAATAACAGGGGTAAAAGAGTCTACCAAAATGACAATGGACAAGTGTTGGTTAACAAAACACTTACTGTTGTACGAGTTTGTTGTCTGGTTAGCAATAGCAGGTGATCAAATGGAAGGAACTTGGTGGGGTGTTGGTGCTTCCTCGGATGCTCCCGTGAAGGTAAATGGCTCTGTGATTGCTTCTAGTGCTGGTTGTGGATGCTTTGATGCATGTACGAATGCTAGTTCTGCTTGCATGCAGCTCTGGTTTCATCTCTTGCTCTTAGAAAATGTGCCAACCTCGAAATAAGGTTGTTTTGGGGATTAAATGGTAACCGACGGTGGTTCTGGGTTGACCGGTGGTGGTTTAGGGTAACCGGCGTTGGTTAGGGTGGGATTCCCTAGGTTTACTAAACTGGGTAGATCCTCTTGATTTTCTGGGATCTCGTTTTTTTTCTTCCATGGATTAGAATGGAAGCTTCCTTTCTAACAGGTGGGAATGTGGTTAGAGGGAATGTAGGCTTTGATTTTTAGGGTTTAGGTAGGTCTTAGTTAGTTATGGCAACATACTAAGAATAGGTCTTAGGGTGAGGTGGCTAGATGAGGTGTATAGGTGAGGTGGTGGTGTGGGCATTATCTAATTAGGATATTTAAATAATAGATATTGTGAGGACATGGATTAATTTAATTAAATTAATATTAGAGTGGGGTGAAAGGGGCCATGGTTAGGTGAGTGTGTTCGAGTTGGTTATTTGTCGAGGGACCTAGGGGAGTGTGACCTAATTTTGGTGTCTACATTTTTCCCCTTTTTGTTGTGTAGCTTGTATTGGTAAGTGACGCTGACAAAAATAAGATGTGGTTGCCCCATGTGTGGGTGAAGGTGATCCCCCTCAAACCAGGAACTGATGAGGCAAAAGGAAGAATCGGTGAGTGGTTTGATAAAAAGGTGAATGTGATGAAGAAGAAGGTGGGAAATGGGGGTAAAAAAAGGAAAAAGGTCTACTTGGGTAATCCAGGTAATGGGTTAGGGTCAAAGGTAGTAACAGTCAAACACAAGCACATGTATAAACTACAGCATGGTACCAGGTTGAAGAGCAGGCAAACTCTACATTGTCCAAGGTTGATAGGTTTATCCAAACAAGGTTGAGGTGATTCTGGTATCCAAGGTATAGGATATGGTCAGGAAACATGATGCAGGTCAGGTGCAGGAACATTTAGGTATGTTCCGGTACACCAAGGGTTGGGTCAGGATAAACGGTCACGGCAAGAGGCAAGGTAAGGTCAGTATGTCCATCAACACAGGTAACAGTGCCACAAGGTATATCGAGCACATGAGGTCACAGGTCACTAGCGATGGTCCAGGTCTAAGTATCTAGGTCACGGACATGGGTAGGGCCGAGGTATGGGTAAAATAATGAGTCCCCAAATGAGGACGAGGTGAGGGGGTAAATGATAAGGTCAAGAAGATAAAGTGAAGTGTCCAAGTGAGGTGTGGGTGAGGTAAAAAGGATTTAGGTCAAAAATTAGGGGTAGGGGGTAGGAAAAAGACTAAGCAGGTAAACTGATGATGGTTTGAAGGCACCGATGCCGGTTCGCAATGGACTTACCATGGTAAGCTAGGGCACAGGACCGATGTTGGTTAAGGTAAAACCGTCACTGGTCAAGTTCGGGTAGGTTATAAAAAAGAAAAAAATTGCCGTATTTTTCAAATCATTTGTCTTTTACCGAATTGGGGAAAATGACAAGTGAGAGAGAGAAAAGTGGAAAGTGTCCATGTGGAATGGAGAGTTGAGTTGGCAAGTGGTGTAGTGGGTGATTGGCAGTGGATAGGCGGGTCCACGAGATCAGATTGAATGATTCGGTTGGTTGGAGGTGAGGAGATTGATTGGGTGATGGCAGAGGTAAGAGAGGGATCGGGTGGACCACCGGTGCAGTGGCCCGACGTGCCACCATGGTGATGGCAACGTGATGAGGTAAGGGTCAATCCTACTCTTTGTTTTGTTTATTAGATTTATTTAGATGTTGGGTGGGTAAAAACAGGTTTTTTTGGGGGGGAAATGAATTTTGAATTGGTGGGAGGGAAAATTAGGGTAAATATGAATGAGGAGAGAGGTGATTGGGTGAAGGAGGGGTGGGGAAGGGTGGAGTGGGGATTTGGGTAGGATTGGGTGGGTAGAAGGGATTAAAAGGGAGTTTTGAGGAAGAATGGGGGTTTGGGCATGGCATGGTTTTTTGCAGCGACAGTGACTAGCATCAGTTGAGGGTTAGTTGACATTGGTGGTAGAGAACCGGTATCGGTCACGAAACAGGTGACCGATGCCGGTTTATGGGGGACCGGGGTCAGTTATGGGTAACCAGTACCAGTCGTAATTTGAGGGAAAAGGGGGCCAAAAGTGACCTAAGTTGGGTGGGTGAGGTAGGTAGTGGGAAGTAGGAGATGTTTTGGGGAAAATCATAACATAGGTAATGGGTAAAAATAGGTAAGGGTGAATGATAGTGGATTAGGGTTGGGGTGGGTAGATAGAAGATGTGATACAAAGGTAAGGAGGTCTAGGGAAAGAGAGGTAGGGTGGTAGGTAAAGGTGAGGTGTCGAGTGGGATTGTGGTTATGATTAAGGTATATTAATGTGATGTTTTGCTGGATGCAGGTGAGAGATCAGTTGAGGATGAGAGACAGGGTGCCACCCCTGCTCTTGATAGTTCATGGGGTGGTGACAGTCGAGGAGTGGAGGCATGTCACAGATGTAGGCTTGATTGGGGTCAAACGTTATCGGCATGTATTCTGACAGCCTGAGTTTGATGGTCACTCTCATCGATAGATGGGATTCAGTGACCAACACGTTCCACCTACCGATGGGGGAGATGACAGTCACCCTGGAGGACGTGTACAGGATCCTGTGGTTACCTATATTGGGGATGCAGGTATATTCAATCTCCTCAGAGGCATCTGAGGAGTTGATGCTGATGGTATTTGGTGAGGGACTGGAGGAGATGAATTTCATAGCGCCAGCCTGAGCTATGGAGAGATGTACCTAGCCCGTCTAGAGGAGATGAGGCTAGTAGTATTATTGATGGAGTAGTATGTTGTTTTACACTACCAGATGCAGAGGGTGGGAGATTCCCATGATCATTAATGGGGGTGCTGCATGATATGATGATGGATAGGACCTACTTTGCATGGGTGCCAACATTCCTAGTGTAGTTATATAGAGAGCTATGGGCATATGGGTGGCTCCACAGGTTCAGTCTATGTTGCACATTTATTCTTCACTGTTGGGCCTATGAGCACATTATTTGTGTTCATCTGATTGGTATGCCCTAGGCAGATGCATTTGAGCTGGTTTTGTTTGGGTGGGGTATAGGTGATGGGTTCCTATGATAGGAGAGCATCGAGCAGGTAGGGTTACACATGATGTGGCCTATTACAGGTAGTTACTGGAGGGATTTTCGGTGTGGACATTATTTGGAGACCGTATGTGGGCTATCCCTCATACAGACAGATGGTCGATGAGTTAGATGGCCTGCAGATACTCAGGTGGATTGAGGGGTGTCATGCAGGGGAGCACGAGATGATCCCAGTAGACAGGGTCAGATGGTAGTTTGGGTTACTACAGGATATACCACCACCTTTCCCACAGTACCGGAGAGATGATGTGGAGAGACCACTACCACTACCACAGCCGATAGTACCTACAGGGTAGGAGGAGTAGGTTATAGACTGGTGTATCGATGATGTCGGGGTGACTGATAGGTATAGATAGTGGTGGGTGGCTCATTTATGAGTAGTACCTCCCAGGCCGGGGCAGCCAGATTTAGCCACCATCACCATGCAGAGAGATGCCCTATAGGGGTAGGTGGTGACCCTGATTACATAGTTGGGGATGGTACAGGGGTAGTTGGTAGGTTCAGAGGCGGAGGTGGCTGCGTTGCATGCACAGGTGGCTAGTCTACAGGCCCAGATGGCCCAGGGTGGAGATGGAGATGGGGATGATGATAGGTGGCCACCCTATAGGCACATGTTATAGGTTTGCATAGGGCCAGTTGGCCACTACACAGGTGTAGATTGAGGCACTACAGGCTCAGGTACAGGCACAGGGTGTGAGGCCGATGGCACCTCCACAGGCACCGGGACAGGGTCCAGTTCACAAGCAGGGGTGGGACAGGGTCCCATAGGACAGGTACAGGGGCAGAGGCTGATGGGGCCACCATAGATAGTACCCATATCTAGGTTACGGGATGCCTTAGGTGAGGCCAGGTATTACCAGGATCAGTTGATGGTAGTGGGGATAGATTTTCTATCCTATGGAGAGTACAGGGCATAGCAGGCCTCGAGTGAGAGGACCAGATCCCATACCCATAGTGTGGAGAGCACAGGGGGCCATCGAGCCCTGAGACAGGATCAGGGTGAGGCCACCAGTTCATGGAGGCCAGCTCTAGGTGATGTACCTGCAGGGACCTAGCCATGACCCATGACGGGTGGTGAGATGTTATCAGGCCACCGGACAGGAGCCGAGAGGGAGGAGGAGATGGGCGAGACAGATATGGAGGATGTCTGATAGGATGATGCCTAATGCACATCCCTCCATTTTGATGTATTTTATTCATTTTTGATATATACCGGCCTGCGTGCCGAAGAGAGTGAGGATGTATACGAGAGTTTGTATATTTTTGATCATATACCGGCCTGCGTGCCGAAAGATGGTGAGGATGTATATGAGAGTTTGAGAGATTTTTTTATATACATGTTGTGCCAAAGATATTTGAGAGTTATGTATATGGATACACATGTTTGGATGTTTTTATTTATAGAGATGATGGTGTATTATGTGTTTTGCATTATCTTGCTATTTTGAATTTGTATATGTGATGGAAATGAAGTAGTGTAGGCATGATAGAGTCAGGTCATAGGCATGGATTGAGTTAGGTTTTAGGCATGGATGGAGTTAGGTGTGGTTTAGGCATGGTGGAGTCAGGTGATAGGCATGGATTGAGTCTAGGCATTTGAGTCAGGTTTAGGCATGGATTGAGTCAGGTCCTAGGCATGGATTGAGTCATGTTTGTGTTTAGGCATGGATGGAGTTGAAATGGTTGAGTCTGTAATTCATTAATTTGTGTAATTAATGATGATATGGGTCATGTTTGAGATGTTTTATAGTAACATGCATGATAATGGTAAAGAAATGGTAGACATAATGAATGTATGAATGATGATGATAAATGTGTGAAGCAATATGTTGTTTGTTTGGTTTAATTTCCAATTATTGATATAAAAAGGAAACTAACTAGGGTAGAATGTGATTTAGGAAAATGAAAGGTGAATTGGTTAGGGTAGAGAGTGGCTGAGCTAACCTCCAAGGGCCCCATGCCCTCAGAGTGCTGCCTACATAGTCCCAGTGAAAAGGGACCTCAGCCGATGTAGTTCTCCCATAAGCTAGGGAAGAATGTGAGGAGGTATGAGTATGAGTTGGTAGGTTATAGGCATGATTGAGTCTAGTTATTTTAGGTATGGGTGAATGGTGGGCACATTGGTATGGGTGATTTTGAGTTGATTGTGGCAAAAGAGGAAAATTTATTACCCAAAGATAAGCATCGAGGATCTAGTCCTGGATAAGTAATCAATACATAACGAAGAAGGTTCAAAGATAAGAGGAGGCAAGAAAGCCACCTGATTGGCAAGGATCATAACGGGTGGGTCATACCTTAGATAGGCTGAAGAACGTAAGACCCTAAAGACATTGCATGATGGAGTATTCTAAAGGTGAAGAGTAGTCACATGATCACCAAATGTCTCAGTTTCAGTAGGTCCCTTGAGGCGGTAGGAAATGAAGGTGCAAAGGGTGAGAGGGTGAAAAGTGGGTAGTTTATATGGTATTTGGTAGCATGCGTTTGGGCAAGAGATCCAAGATCACAATGGGCAAGTCCATGACGAAAAAAAAAAAAATTGTTTGACTTGTATTTGAGATAGACTGATCGATGCGGGAAGTCTATATGGGATGAGGAAATTAACTCCTTGAGGTCTTCGCGAAGCTGATCGATGCGGGAAGCTTCAGATTCTCTCTCTCTCTTTTTTTTTTGAAAGTAGGCTTTACATAGTTTTCCTTCGAGGGAGCAGTCTATTTATAGCAGTGATGTAGAGAGAAAGATGTCCTTTTGAGGGAGTCATCTTTTATTGGAAGTTTGACTCAAGGAGTTGGATCCCATGTGAGGGATTTTAAGTCATGGACAAGACTAAGGTGAAGAATTGGATTCTTGTTCAGAAAGCAAGGTGAAATGACCATGGGATCTCATCTAAAAGCAAGATGAAAAGTATCCATGAGAATCATGCCATGTGCAGCACCGTGGTACACATATTTAAGAGAAGATAAAAGAGTGATGGGTACGCACATGATTCTTGTTTAATCATTGGTGATGGCGTAGGAAGTGGATAGCACTCAAGGGATGAGCATGGAAAGAGGTAGAAGGTGAGGTAGGACTAAAAGTCAATAGTAGAATGGTCGAAGATGCAAGGCATTGAGGGGCTCAGGTTCGGGTTTACCATCTAGTGAAGATAAATGATAAGCACCTGATCCATAAGTATGAGTCACGATGTATGGTCCAAGCCAATTAGGAGAAAATTTTCCCCGTTTACTTTTTTCTACTTTAGTTACATGTTGATTTTCTTTCAGAACAAGGTCACCGACTTGGAAGGTTCGTTCATGGACACGTTTGTCATAGGCACGTTTGATACATTTTTGGTAAACTTGAAGATGGTCAAGAGCATTAAGATGACATTCGTCTAATAACTTGAGTTGTGCTAAATGGTCCTGGAGAAATTCATCATCATTGAGCATGTCATGGAGAGAAATGTGGAGTGAGGGAATCTAGACTTTGAGAGGCAGAACAACCTCTGTACCATAGACCAGAGAAAAAGGTGTGGCAGTAGTGGAAGTGTGAATACTAGTGCGGTATGCCCATAGGGTGAAAGGAATGTGTGTATGCCAGTCCTTCCCAGTATCGTTAACCACTTTCATGAGAATTTTGTTTAAGGTTTTATTAGTGGATTCAGCTTGGCCATTGGTTTATGGGTAATAAGGTGACGAGAAACTGAGCTGAATGCCGAAGGCATCGCAAAGTTTTTGCAAGGTTTTATTTTTGAATTGTTTTCCATTATCAGTGATGAGGTGATGTGGGACACCAAAGTGACAAATGATGTGATGATTGATGAACTCACATATTTTCTCAGCTTTCATGGAGATGAGAGGTATGGCTTCAACCCATTTGGTGTAATATTCGGTAGTGGTGATGATCCATTGATGTCATTGGGAAGAATGGGGATTGATCTCTCCAACAAGATCCAAACCCCATTGAGAGAAGGGCCAAAGGTCACGGGTGACCTGTAAGGCATGACTGGGTGTATGATGAAGGTTGGCATGTTGTTGGCATTTTACACAATGCTTAACGTAGTCACAACAATCATGGTTGAGGGTCAGCCAGTAATAGCCTAGGCAAAGAATACGCTTAGCAACAGCAAGGCCACTGAAGTGACCTCCACATATGCCATCATGAACTTCCTTAATGGTATAAGGAATTTCAGAACTCGTAAGGCATCGTAAGAGAATACCATCGAAGCCACGCTTATAGAGGAGGCCACCCATGATGACGTAATGAGAGACCTTTTTAAGAAAGGCACGTTGTCCATTACGAGTGAGGTCAGGAGGCAAGATGGAGAGGGAAAGATAGTCTGAATATTGTTTATACCAAAGGTCACTCGGGTCGGGAGCAGTGGTTCCGATAGAGTAAACTTCATGAGGTAAATAAGAGGGTGATTGGAGTCTTTGTACGGTGACAAATATTTTAGAATCAGTGGGTGAAGCGGGGATTTGAGAGGCCAAGCAGGCCATGGTATCTACAAATTTGTTGGTTGAACGGGGATGGTTTGAAGGTCATAACGGTCAAAGGTGGTCAAAAGTATGTCCACATGATGTTTATACTTTTGAAGTATCTCATTATGACATTGGTATATACCATTGACTTGGTTTACGACCAATTGAGAATCACCAAAGATGTTGATTGACTTAACATCTAAGGCATAGGTAGCTTGGAGACCTAATATGAGTGCTTCGTATTTGGCAATATTGTTTGTACAATCAAAATTGAGTTTGAAAGACAAAGGCATGGGTTCACCATCAAGTGGAATGAGGATAACACCAGCCCCACCCCCATGCTGACACTTGGAACCATTGAAGAAGAGTGTCATTTGGTAAGCGGGTTCGTCCAGGGAAAGGGTAGCAATTGACTCATCTGGAAAGTCAAAGTTAGAGGGTTGATCCCCGGAAATAGGTGCGTCGGCCAATTGGTCGGTGATAGCTTGGCCCTTGATGGACTTTTGATGGATGAATTCGAGGTCGAGGTCGGCCAGAAGCATAAGCCAGCATGTGGCACGTTGATTTTGGTAAGGTTTGGCATACATGAAGTGTAAGGGGTCGGTGTTGGTCACAACATAGGTTTTGTGGTTGAGTAGGTAATGGTGGAGTTTTGTGGCAACAAAAACTAAGGCTAAGAAAAGTTTTTTGGCATGGGTGTATCAGGTTTCGTAGTCCAAAAGAGTATGGCTTATGTAATAAACCACCTACTCCCTGTGTTGTTCATCGCGATGAGTGAGCATGGCCCCTAAGGAGTGATCGGTAGCTGAGATGTATAGGTAGAAGGGTTGATCATCTTTAGGTGGAATGAGTACGGGTGGTTGAAGAAGGTATTTTTTAAGGCCTCAAAATATTTGTGGCAGTCATCATCCCATTTAAAGGAGACATCCTTCTTGAGAAGATGATGAAATGGTTGACACCGATCAGACAATTGTGAAATGAAATGGTGAATAGACTGCAACTTACCTTGTAGGCTACGGAGTTGCCTAAGGTTAGTGGGCGGAGGCATTTCAAGAATGGCCTTGACTTTAGCAGGGTCAACCTCTATACCACGTAAGGAGATGATAAATCCCAGGAGTTTTCCTGAGAGAACTACGAAGACACACTTCTTGGGCTGAAGGTGAACACAATACTTAATGAGGTGGTCAAAGATGGTTTTTAGGATGGCGAGGTGCTTGGAAGTAGCATTTAGATTTGGCAAGGAGATCATCCACGTAATCTTCCAATATACGATGCATGATGTCATGGAAGATGTAAGTCATAGCCCACTGATATGTGGCACCAGCATTTTTAAGGCCAAAAGGCATGACTCGATAGCAGAAGGTCCCCCAAGGGGTGATGAATGTGGTTTTGTGTTGATCCTCTAGGGCAAGCAAGATTTGGTTATAACTAGAGAAACCATCCATGAGTGATAGCATCTTGTGACCAGCGGTAAGGTCAACCAGTTGGTCAATACCAGGTAGAGGAAAGTCATCTTTTGGGAAAGCTAGGTTGAGGTCACAGAAATCCATGCAAATGTGAAGTCCCCCTATCACCTTAGTGACAGGGACAATGTTAGAAATCCATCAAGGATAATCAATGGGTAAGATGAAGGAAATGGAAAGAAGATGCTGAAGTTCTTCTTTGACCAGAAGAGCAATGCGAGGGTGCATTTTCCTCAGCTTTTGTTTTATGGGTTTGGCATGGGAATGGTTACGATATTGTGGACCACTATGGTGGGGTCAATACCAGGCATGTCTGTGTAAGACCAAGTGAAAGCATGGTTATGGTTTTTGAGAAAAGAAGTGATGGCTTCCTGTTCAGCAGTATCTAAAGATTGACCGATCTTTAGAATGTGTGGGTCGTCCTGAGTATGGATGTTGATTTCGATAGTTGATTCATTCAACATGGTTTGCATCTCAGATGGTAACGACCAATGAATATATGAGTCTTCAGCACCAAGGTAGGTGAGTATAGATTCATCATCCTGACATTGAATGACGTTAATCGAAGGTGTATCATCATTGATCATTTCAGGATACAGGAAGGGAAGAGATGAGGGAGCCTCACCCTCGCGTTGATAAGTCAGAGGCCCCAAGGAAATGGTGTTTATGAAAAAAAAAGTTAGGAGGAATGGATTCTGGATCCATCGACTCTGTCGGTGAAGGTGGTGAAGAAGGTGGAGCAGGTGAAGAAGGTGGAGAAGGGTTGATGTCCTCAATGAGTTCAATGTGGGCCTTCTTGGTAGGTGGTTCAGCAAAGCTGATACCACTATGGTCGTTATGTTTGCGGGTAGTACATGGAATAACAGTATGGTGGCCTTTCTCGTAAAATCCAAAACCAAAACCCTTCCATGCACATCGGTGCAGGAAGGTGTGGGTGAAATGGTGATTGGTGAGTGACTGGAGGTCTAGCAGAAAATGGGTGGGTTTGTGATGGTGGTTCAGGTGTATAAGTGGTAGTATCAAGTCCCCCATAGGTGAGATTGGTGTGAAGGTGGGGAGGACCATAAAGGAGGTGCTCTCCTATACGGTGATCATAGCGAGGGTGTTGGTGAAGACTTCCATACTCTTGTGGAGTAAGGAATGTGTTGACACTATATAGGTGATACTCCCCCAGAGTGAGGCATTGAAAAATGCCTTCTAAGGGATTGGTGGTTGATATGTGGGTAGCTGGGATAGATGATGTGTTAGAGGTTGGATCGGAGGTGGAGCCAACTGATTGGGAGGCTGACGGTTTGGCCGTGGAGGTTGTGGCAGTGGTAGGAATGGAGGATGTAGGTGCGGTTGAGGTAGCGGTGGCACTGGTGAGTGGAGGTGTAGGTGAAGAGGAAGTGGTCATGGAGGTAGATGCTTTAATGGGTATAAGCATGTCATTGGGTCGGTAAAGCATGTTGCAAGTTTTGAAAGGTGATGGGTCAGCTGGAATGGTATAGGTGTGTCCTTCATGCTCAAACTTTACACAATGATGCAAAGTGGAAGGAACACAACCCATGACATGAATCCAGGGTCTACCAAGCAACAGGTTATATTGAAATTCCCCCTCCAAGACATAAAATAACTCTGGAATAGTGTGGGGGCCCACGCGAACATGGAGGATGATGGTGCCAAGTGTAGAGGTGATAGCATCATTAAATGAATGCAACATGATGGGATGTTTATGCATGTAATTGTCAGGTATGTGCATTTGGTCGAATGCATGGGAGGAGATGATATTAATGCTAGCACCCCCATCGATCATAACACGTCATACATGTATATCATCGATGTGGATAGAGATGAAGAGAGCTGGATCTGGGTCATCGGTTTGGTGCGGTGTGATCTCTTCATCTGAGAAGCTGAGTGTGGCTACTTGGTGAGTAGGTGGAGGTGTAGATGAAGGTGGTAATTTGGTGAGAGAGGCTACATGATGAGGTGTAATAATGGAGGCTATGGGTGTAGGGTCATTGGGTAAGACCTCAATAGATTGAAGAACCTCCATGAGAGCTTGACGATGGGATTCTGAGGTTTGGATGAGGTCATATAGGGACATTTTGAGGGGGGATTGGTGTAATTGTTTGAGCATCATGTGATGTGTAACCCCATTAGAAATAGGATATGTGGGGCCGCGGATAGTGATTTTAGGTGTGGGTGTAGATGGTATGTTGGGTATAGGATTGGTTGGTGGGTCAGTTGCCTTTTCCTTTCCTTTATCCTTCTGAGCATGGGTAGCAATGTGGATCATGTTGATTTGAGGTGGGGAGGTAGGTGAAGTAGGTGAGCCATGAAAGGTATAATGACAAGAAGGGAAAAAGCCAAGTGGTGGGAAGGAACCTTGTGAGATGAGTTGGGCACACCGACATTTGGGTGGAGGTTTGGGAGTTCTCTGATGTGAACCATGTTAATTTCAAATCTTGGGGTGGCTCTAAGAGTTGTGGGGGTGGAGGTCTTGGTTGCTGAGTAGGTAATGAGGGAAGAACTGTGGGAATGGGTGCTGGTGAAATGGGGTCCTCATCGAGAAGGTCATCATCGTCAAAGTTTTCTTCAGGAGGACACAACTGGATAAGAATGGTTTTCAAAGCCTTGCAGTTCTCTACATCATGCCCTGGCACATGATGGTAGGCACAAATTTTGGTGTCGTCAAACCCCTTTGGTTTGGGTTTGAGTGGGTCATAAGGTCTGAGAGGTGGTAATGTGATGACAGAAGTTTCAAGGAGGTTGGTTAAGATTTTGGCATAGGATCCCACTAGTGGATCACAATGGGAAGTGAATGTGGGTTTGGGTGTAGGTGTGGCTGATTGTATAGGAAGGGTCTTTGCAAGAGGGGGAGTGGGTCGAGCTATGGTTTTAGGTGTTGGTGTGGTCTTAGGTGTTGGTCGTGTTTGCTTGGGTAGGGGTATGGTAGATGAACTGGCAAGAGAGTGTGTGGTTGGTTTGACTACCTTATTGGAGGGTAGCGGATTTTTGTCTTTAGGTTGCACCTTCTTGGGTAAAGGTGATATGGGTGCATGAGATCTAGAGGGAAAAGTGGATGGTGGAAGAGGGTGAGTTACCCATGGGGATAACTGAGGTGCTGTGAAGGTAGATGGTGTGGGTCGTGCAGGAGGTGTGAGGGAAAGAGACTGAAGTGTCATGGGTAGTGAAGAAGTTATCGATGGTATTGGAGGTATGGGTGGTAAAAATGTTGCAGGTGTGGGTGGAAGTTGTGTCGGGTGCTTGGGTATGTTAGAGGTCTGCGAGGGAGGAATGGGCTGCTGTGTTTTTAGTTTACCGGTGGGTGGAGGTTTCTTAACCATGCTAGAAGGGCGAGGTCCTAAGATGGATGGAAGGGGTGAAGGTGATGAAGGTGTGATCGGTGAGGTTGGGGTATGAGATCTAGGGGATTGGTTCTTCTATTTGGGGGTCAGATTAGGTTTGGTGTTAGTTTTGGAGGATGTAGCTAAATCTAATTTGATGGGTGGATGAGTAAGGCTGGTTGTTGGGATGACCCCTAAGGTAGTAATAGGTTTAGGCAAGGAAGATGATGTAGGTGTAGGTTTGGATGTAGATGCATGTTGGTTATGGGTAGGGGTGTGAGTTGAGCCATGAGTGGTATCATGGAAGAATTTGTGATAGTTGTGGTTGTGTTTGGTTTGATTGGCTGAAATATTTTTGGATAGATAGTGGAAGTGTCAGCGAGTGACATCTGCATTTGTGTTGAGACAGGAAGTAGAAGACACCCCCAAAGTAAGGCTCTATCCACATAATCTAGGTGGTCAGCTAAGCGTGAGAATGACACTGCAGTGGGTGAGGTTGATGAGGATCCAATGGTGATTCCCGTAAAATGTGTCTTAGAAATGGGGAATTTGCTAGCTTCAGCTTCTGTGGGTAAGAGAGCCGAAAGTAAGTCCGCATGATCTTGGGTAGCTGATGGAGAATGGTCACCTAGAGGCAAGGCATTTCTACTGGATCTTTGATAGGTGGAGGAGATGATGGGTGCTCCTCTGTGGGTGGAGGAGATAAACAAGCATCTTCCATGGGTCGGAGAGGTACTACGGGTGACGGATCTCTAGGTGAAGAAGCAAAGGTGAAATGGTTTCGATGTTAACAGGGGTGGGTGGAGGAGATAAACAAGTGTCTTCCATGGGTCAGAGAGGTACTGCGGGTGATGGATCTCTAGGTGGAGAAGCCAAAGGTGAAATGGTCTCGATGTTAACAGGAGGCTCCTTCATAGGTGAGGGAGGAGATGAAGGGTGTTCCTCTGTGGGTGGAGGAATAGGTGAAGTGGGTTCATGTGTAGGTGGAGGACTTCGGGCTAGGATTTCCTCTATGGAAGGAATATGAGGTAATTGGGAAGCAACTGGTGTGTCACTGAAAATAGCATGGACCTCACGGGTATGGCTATCATGAGTTGAGGTCTCTCCGGTTTGATCAGAAGAAGGGGCATGATTAGGAAATGGTTTCTTGAAGATGTGTAGGTTTTGATTGGTAGGTGCATTAGGATTATCCAAGGTTAACTCACCTTTCTCGAGCATTTCTTGGACAATGTTTTTGAAAGTGATGCAATTGCCATCACTATGACCTTTTACCCGATGATAGTTGCAGAAGTCATGCTCTTTATACCACGTGGGTGTGGGGCGAGCAGGATCAAAACCAGTGTGTGGTTTTATAGGAGGAAGGGTGATGGCCCCAGCTTTAATGAGATTTTCTAAGACAGAAGAATAAGGCTCCCCAATTGGGGTGTATTTCCATTGTTCTCATCTGAATTGAAAGGTCTGGACAGGAGAAAGATTAGATGAGGGGTTAGCCTGATTTGATGGATGGGCTGGGCCAGCCTTGAGTACCACTGCGTTAGTGGTTCCCTTGGCTTTTGAATAATTGTTCTGTGGTTTCGAAGAAGAAGAGGTATCATTTGACTTAAATGTTGAGTTCTTATTGCGTAGTTGAATTTTCTTTTCTTTGATGGCCCGAATCTCTAGCTTTCGTGCCATGGTGAATGCCTCATCGAAGGTTTGGAAAGTCTGCACCTGCAGGGTTGGTGAGATATGTCTAGCACAAGCCCACGTGAAGAGCTCTATGAGTTTGGTTTGTGGTAGTTGGAATGTGAGTTGATTGATCAGGCTACGCCAACGAGTGACAAAATCTGTGATAGATTCATCGTCATATTGACGCGTAGAGTAGAGGTCAGTCATGGTAACCTTCTTAACAACATTGATGGAGAAGTGATCCAAGAAGGCTTGGGCTACCTGATTAAATGAGAAGATAGAATGTCTAGGTAACCCACTATACCAGTCTAATGGGCCCAGTCAGAGACATGGGAAAGGTCCTCAGGAGCAAAGCATCATCATGGGTGATCAGATAACACCCATGTTTGAAAGACCACAAATGTTGTTGCGGGTCTTCTTTGTTGTTGAAGTGGTTAAATTTAGGCATTTCCCAATGCATGGGATATGGATGGATAGGAATGGATGGGTGGATGGGCTCATTACAAATCTCATCGTAGGTGAGAGAGTTGCGTGTGCCAGAAACTGATGCCTCCAATGTCTGCATCTTGTCCATCATTAACTTGATTAGGTCATTGGTAGGTTGTGATGGATGGGTACCTCCTGTAGCGTAAGGAGGTTGGTGTTGGGCATATGATGGAGGTGGCATTCTAGTATATGGTGCTGCCATATAGGTAGATTGAGAAGGAGGGAGTGAATAGGGGGTACGTACCCAGAATGAATGATAGATGAAATGGGAGGCTACTGATAGTACGTATATGGAGGTGGAAGGGTCGTGGTGACCCTAGTAGCAATGGGGGCTAAGGACTGTGGAATAGAAAGGACAATGTTTTGAAAAGGGGTAGGGGTCACTGACACTGGGGGTGGTTGTGTAGCTATGGGTATATGTGAGACAATAGGTGTGGATGAGGTTATGTTCTGGGTGGTTGGTGAAGGTATAGTGGATGTGGTGGGTGCAATAGATGTGGCAGATGTGGTGGTCATAGCAGGTATAGGGCCTAGCTATGAAATGACTGGGGGCAAGGCAGGTGCGGGTAGCGCGGAGCTAGAGGGGGCTGACGTAGAAGTAGGAATGAGTGTTGGGGGGATAGATATGGGCATGCCATATATCAACTGACCTGAGGCATCTCGAGTGGATGAGTGGGAAAGATAAAACTGTAAGGCAACAGGGTTTTGGTCAAGGAGTCGTGTGAACTCCTCGTCCCCTGTGGTGATAGTGATAGGTTGGGTAGGATCCATGGGTGATAAAATAGAAGGTGGTGAAGGACTAGGTGGGAGTGGTTGACAACTAGCGTGGAATATGAGGGTGTTTTCTTGGCTATGCGTCAGCACCATGTGAACAAGTACTGACGTGGTAGGACTGCTTTCTGTAAATGACACAGAAATACAACAAAGATAGGAAAATAGGTGGTGGTAGGTGGATTAGGTATAAAATGTCAGCTAGAAATTTGAACAGGCTAACCGATGCCAGTTAGGGTAAACTGACGCTGGTCACAGGTAACCACGGTCGGTCACTGTGGAAAATGGACAGTTTGTCAAAACAAGGCAAAAGGGTTGACAATCTGCTAAGTAGATAAGATGTTGATGGAATTTACCAGGAAAGTGAATATGATGAGAGTGACAGAGACTCTGAACAACAAAGAAGGTGAAGCAGGTGTCCTTTTGGGTAGGTTAACCAAAAGAACAGTAAACCGATGCCGGTTGGGTAAAACTGATGATGGTCAGAGGGTAACCGATGATGGTCACTGGACCGACACCGGTTACTGTGAAATTGAAACAGAGATGAAGAAAAGGTGGTTGTGAGTTAAAATCAGATATGGAATCAAACCCAGAATTCTGAGAATGATGAAAATAGGGTCCAGGCACACTCAGATGAAGCTGGAATACACCAACTATGATGAGGAGTGTGCAAGGGGAAATAAGAAAATGAAGAACGTGTCCTCTCACCTCAAAATGCAAGCCAAACAGAAACACTAAGAAAAATATGATCCTAAGAGTGCTTTTTCTATTATGTTTGTTCAGCTTATGCTATTAAGGACTGACTCATGAACTTTAGAATAGAATTTTTGGTGAGGATGGCTTCCTACGAAGAAGGAGATCTACAAGGAGAGGTTTCAGGTATGTTATGGTGGGGGTGGGCCTTCCTCTGAAGTATGACTCGACAGAAGTAGCGAGTTGGGGAGTACCTGCCAATCCTCTGATCAGTGTGATCATTGACAGGTGTTCCTAGGAAAGATGTCATTTAAGAATGTGTATATTTTTGAATTTGTGCAGTTTGGTAAGACTCAGAGAGAGAGAGAGAGAGAGAGAAGATGTGCTTTCTATGATTCATTTGTCAACCATCAGCTGGGAATGACTTCCAGCGTATAGGTTGCCCTCAATTAATGTGAGCTAATGCAGAAAAGTAGAATGAAATGAAGTTGATTTTTAAACCCAAATCGAAATATTGAATTCGATGACACAAAAAGATGAACAGGAGAAGGGATGCTCTTTCACTAATGCGATACTAATGAAAGGAAAGAAATGTTTGTTTTAAAGCACCAAAATACGATTGCTTTTAGACAATAGAAGAAGAGAAGATTCCAGGGGAGAAATTTTAATGTGAGAACCTTTTAGAAAGGAAACAAACATGCAACTTTTCACCTAGAAATGAAGAAATGCAAAGAACCCCGAATGGGTCCCACCGGGCATGCCAAAATGTTTCACCTGATTCTAGAGTGTTTCTTTGAATATTGATGAAAATAGATAAGGGTAAAGGGCTAGGAGGAATACCTGTTAAAATGTTGGTTGTAGGTTGTTGCACGCGTATGACTTCTTGATCCACAGCTGATCGTGAGAGCTTCCTTTTGGCTAGGAGGAACTACCTGAAATAGAAAACAAGACCACCAAATAAAAGTTAAACAGTATATGTAGTGGACTGCCTAGCGTATGCTAGATCCAGGAAGTGTGATACTCCCTAGACGGCTGTCAATCCACTGTTTAAAACAACTCAATGTTAACAATAAAGGAAATCCTACTGTAGTTAAAATGATTTAGGTATCTCATTCGACTACAATAAGAAAATTTGTTCACAACAGGCTAAGCTATGACTGAATCTGAAGGTCAAGGTCTCTGTCAGAGTACTGGTACTGGTCAAGGTCTGGTTCTGGGTTGTTTTGGGTATTTGGTGGAGGTTTTAAGCTTTGTTCTTGGTCTGAGGGTAAAAACATAGAGACCGACATGGTCTGGTATGACCGATGTCAGTTTAGGTTAACCGGTGATGGTTGTGGGTAACCGGCGTCGGTATGGTCGGGGTACAGGAAACTTAATAAAAACTTGATGTGAGGGCAGATCCAAGGCTAAATGGAAATGGAAGGGAAATGGCAAGGTCTGTGTGGGTCTTAGGTATACTCAGGGATAATTAAAATCTGGGTATGGGTAGTTCAATGGTGTGGGTGAAGGAATGGTCAAGTTTGCATGGAGGTAAATGGTGGGGGAATGGGAATGGGAGTAGAAACTAATAACAGAAGTAAAAGAGTCTACTAAAATGACAATGGACAAGTGTTGGTTAACAAAACACTTACTGTTGTATGAGCTTGATGTCTGGTTGGAAATGGTGGGTGATCAAATGGAAGGAACTTGGTGTGGTGCTGGCACTTCCCTGGATGCTCCCGTGAAGGAAAATGGCTCTGTGATTGCTTCTGGTGCTGGCTGTGGATGCTCTGATGCATGTATGAATGCTGGTTCTACTTGCATGCAGCTCTGGTTTCATCTCTTGCTCTCAGAAGATGTGCCAACCTTGAAATAAGGTTGTTTTGGGGATTAAATGGTAACGACAGTGGTTCTGGGTTGACCGGTGGTGGTTTAGGGTAACCGGCGTTGGTTAGGGTGGGATTTCCTAGGTTTACTAAACTGGGTAGATCCTCTTGATTTTCTTGGGATCTCGTTCATTTTCTTCCATGGATTAGAATGGAAGCTTCCTTTCTAATGGGTGGGAATGTGGTTAGAGGGAATGTAGGCTTTGATTTTTAGGGTTTAGGTAGGTCTTAGTTAGTTATGGCAACATACTAAGAATAGGTCTTAGGGTGAGGTGGCTAGATGAGGTGTATAGGTGAGGTGGTGGTGTGGGCATTATCCAATTAGGATATTTAAATAATAGATATTGTGAGGACATGAATTAATTTAATAAATTAATTAAATTAATATTAGAGTGGGGTGAAAGGGGCCATGGTTAGGTGAGTGTGTTCGAGTTGGTTATTTGTCGAGGGAATCCAACCCATTCATTTATATTCTTCGATACTTCTTGTGGTCTCTTACAAGTCTTTCTATCATCTTGGATTAACAGCGACACATGGTGAAATGTAGCGAATCTGATGCGACAAACAACGAGGGTTTCAGACCACCTACCAAACCTATGAGAATTAGTTCCAGACCTTTTGCACAGACCCGGGCACCCCTTTTTTAGACCAAAGCACTCGTAGGCACCCCAATCCCTCTCTAGGTGCTCCAATCCAACTAGATAGCTTGGATCTATCCTTTTCGGACCCTCTGCACAGTTGTTCATGTTTCATGTTCCTCCATTCATTTATGTGATACAGTCCAGCGAGTTCCTCTAATCAACTGAGTTCATCCTAACTCTCTTAGTACTCTAGGGTTTAGCATTTCTATTTTCATAATTGTTTATGTCATTTCCATATTTATTTACTACATCTATTTATTGTATTTACATGTCGTTCTAGATCATATTAACTATTCCAATATCCACATTTTAGTTAATCATTTTGGTGAACCCAACTGCTTTCACGCTTAGGATCCTCATTTTTCATCTATCATGGCTCCCAAAATTGCTCAAGTTTCTTTGTCTAATTTACTTAAGAGATATCACAATTTCCAGGTTGTTTTGTAAAAACAGCTAAATACCTTGTATATATATGACAATACGTCACCGCACAAAATAAGTCTTATATTCGATCATTTATTTGATGGCCCTAGTGATCCTTCATCTAATCAACCCCTATTGGACTCAATCCATGCTCTACATGATTTATTTCAAGATAAATTTAAGGCGATGGAATCCACAATTATATCTCTCAAATCTAAAATTCAATAGCTTAAAGATGCTTCTCAATCGCATGTTTGTGCTCCTTCTGCATCTTATATGCAATCTATGTCCACTACATGTCATATATTTGAACCTCAAGTTGTGTCATTTCCTAAGTCTCTTATATTTGAGCATAATACTAAGACACATGACATTCTTACTAAACTCCTTAGTTTTCAATTGATCACTCTATCGCCTACTCATTACTATTCTCCTTATCGGCTAGTATAATATCAAGGTCTTCCATATTGCAATTATCATCGAATCAATTGACATAATGACAATGATTGTCAAACTTTTCCATGAATAATCAGACATATTTAGAGTCAAGGCTTTATTTCATTTGCAGCCCCATCTACCAATGCTACATCCACATGGGCTCCTAAATTTGCTCCTTCTTCAGTTAGTCAAGAGTCACTTAAACAACCACCTACGACATCACCAATTCAACATAATCAACCACCTATTAAAATTAGTTCATCACCTCCTCCTACTAAGTCATCTATTATATTACCAAGTCAACCTAAGCAACCTCCTTTAAAACTCAGTGCAACTTGGCCTCCTATTAAGTATAAGCTCCAACCAATCACTTTTGTCAAAGCATCTAATCATCCTACTAGTGGTAATGACACATTGCAAATTCCACCACAATCAAATGGTCTTACTTTACTTTTGCTAACCATACTTCCATCTCTAAACGCAAACTTGGTATTTGGTAGATGACGATCTCTTCGTTGACTTTGCATGATCCTCTTACACACCCTTGGGGGGCATAGCATCTAATACATGCCCCATCATATTAGCATTGACACATCTCTAATACTTGCATCATCATACATCAATCTTCTCATGTAGGCATATCCATCACATGTTTAGCTTCGTCATTACCCGATGACACACTCTTGTGCTTCAGTTCACACTTGACTATTGAGGGATTACTACACATGAACCCCACACACTACATATTAGACACCACACATCACGTCTCTCGTCATACATTCTATAGTTAGTCTATATCATCTCCATCTTTACATATATTTATATCACACATCATACGTGTCTTCATCATACATATCCAACACTTGCATGGTATATAACTCTAGCATTTTATATACTACCTCGCACGCATCTTACACTCGTTAGACTACATCGTACATTACATCTTATACATCGTACATTTCATCTCACATTACATATTATACTTTGTAAATTACATCTCGCATTAAATATTATCCATCGTACATTACATATTCTATTCATCATATGGTCGTCTATTATCATTACGCATACTGCATCGTCTTTCTACACTTTGCACTCACTACCCTATGATGCACTTTAGTTCCTCGTTCCATACTCGACTGCCAAGGGTTTAAAAATCAAATGGACCTTACATTCATCACAAGTTCATCATTCAACCTCTCATCATGCGACATTACTAGGATAGTGACATACGTTATAGGCTAAATGGTCACCTACTCTATCATCTTGTAGTGGTATACACTTTAGGATACATTACCACTCCATTCATCGTGTAGTGATATACACTTTTGACTACATCATCACTCCTACATTCATCTTGTCGCGATATATGCTTCGGCTATAAGGGTCACGTATACATCATCTCTAGGTTGTATATCATCATCACTACGCATAAATACTCATCACAGCATGCTAGACACAACACAAACACTATTCGACTGTTTCCCGATGATGCATTCTCATTTACTGTTCATTCTTGATTGCTGAGGGGGAAAACCAAAAGAACCTCACTGCATACATTTCCATTCACTTGGGGGACACTCAGTTCCTATCACTCCATTTTGCATTCCATTCCATCCATCCACATCATACTACATACTATGGTTGCATTTACTCTTTCTCATTGTTGCTTGTTCATGGTCACTTTATTACGCTTGCTAGTTAGATTACTTGTATGGCATACCATCCACACATGCATGTTCACATCTTTTTCTAATTGTGATCGCAGATATAGGTCTCTTACACACAACACAGATGATTGCCTTCTACCATTCCTACACTAGTCATCGGGGACTTCCACATTCGTCTCTTCCAGGTGTTATTGTTTCATTTCATACTTAGCACTTTCCATTACTTGGTTATACACACTTTTAACACATTAGTTATCTTTCTAACATGCTAACGGGTGCTTCATGTGCAACATTTTTTTGTAGGGATATTTGCTTCCATACTTGTTTTTTATATTGCTTGTCCATTGTTTGCTCTTATTTGTGGGCTTTTCCCTATGTTTGGTGTGCACACTTGTTTGTTTATATACGATTGTGATGGCCTTGCATGTCTTGTGACATCATGAGTGATATCCCATGTTTGCAACCCACTTTGTACAGCTTATTTTGTCTTCTTGCATGTTTACATTACCACTTTATTTGGTAGTTTCTACATTGTTTGCGTAGCATATACACTATTTTCTATATGCATATTTGTTCATACTAATACTTGTCTTTGGCTAGCCTTCATGTTTGTGTGTGACTTGGTCTCTACCAAGCACATTCCCTTCGCCCTGCAGGGTAGAGTTACATATTTTATGTGGTTGGTCCTCTTTTGGGGCTGCATTCTTATATCAGCGATGTCACATACACCCCCAAAAAGGGGGGGCATCATTTGGGGTTTAGTACATTCTATACAATGCTTCTATACTGATTCAGTTTAGTGGAATTTCTGCCCTTGACATTGTGGGTTACATAAAGTGAGTGGGTTCAGACCAGTCTACAAACCCTATACACAACATCTTTTATAGGACATGGTGTCCTTAACATTCTAGGAAGTAGTTACAGGCTAGGAGGTTATAGTGGGTGTGCCTCCCTACACTACTTCAGCCAGTGGCATTGGATCACCCAAAAAACTAGAACTTATAAAGATCTCTTCACACACATTCAGGGAAGTAGTTACAAGAAGGAGAATAATGCAACTTTCTCCCTATACTTCTTCAGCCAGGGTGGCGTGAGATCACCCAAAAAACATTCAGTATAGGATATCCTTATACACTCTCTTTCTCGACATGGATCAAGTGCACATGTTCCATTTACACTCTTTCATTTGTGTATTTTACATTTACATACTTTTATATGCGTCTCTTACATTGCATTTTTATACATACATACATATTTGACTAGATCGTTTTCTCCATGAAGGTCCAACCATATGAGAAACAAGTAGTAAAATGGGGGCAACAAAAACAACAACAACACTTCGCGACAACACACATAATACTAACCATGTAGGTAAATCACACACATCAGCAGCTATACACGTGTTTCCGCCCTAGGTTCACCCTCATCATTTTTTTGCACTTTTTCATCTATATTTTCCATGCTCCCTTATCTTTTTGTCATTCCACGCTTTGTCTAGGCCATTAGCGTGCTTTCTACTACAATCTTCATGGACATCATGTACACATCTCTATCTACTTTATGTTACCGAGCTTTACACTCACCAACATAAAGTGGGGGCAAATGTAGACACAAAATCATACACTTTAGACATTATTTAGTCTCGGTCTCATACTATTATTTAGAAGGTTTTTAAGTGAAGAAAGTACTAATTAACCCCCATCTTTTGGCTATCATATTTTATTTTATTTCTTCATTCCCAACCTTTTACACCCACATGCCCAATTTGTTTCGGTTATCTTCCATTATTTTAGTCTCGACTAGGACACCCAGGCTAGTACTGGGGCACCCATGGGCGCCCTAGTCCTGTTAGAGTAGGTATTTACCTTAGCTCATGTTCACCTTGGTACTTTATTTACCTTTATTGTATTTATCCTCACCCACTTATGTGTGTGGATGTTTCCTTTTATTTATGTAGATATTAGGGGGATATTATCTAGTTATTAGGTATAGTTCCTTCCTTGATCTATGGTATTGACTAGATCCTTGATGTCTAGTTCTTTCCTAAATCTATGGACTTGACTAGTTCTTTCCTTAATGTATGGCTCGATCTACGACCTTGACTGGTTCTAAAATTGTTATTCCTTGCCTATATAAGCAAGGCTCATTCTCATTGTATTTCATTGAGTCCCATAATAATATATGATATTGATGCTCATTTGTTTGCAAAGGTTTTGGTAAAGTTATTCTAGCGAATTGCTTTCATCTTATTGATCATGATGTTTGATTAGCATCTAATTTCTTGGCTTGGTACGATTTGGTTATCGTTCTTTTATGGTATCAGAGCGAGAGATTGCTATTGACATCCATCTATAAATTTTATTTTACAAATAAGTTCTTTGTATATTCATATAATCGGGATTTGTTCGTATTTTGTTGTTGCATGTATTTTTATGCAAAACAGAAGCTTCCAGTGGATTCAGAAGATGCAAAAACCCTAAAATTGACTGTGAACTTGACCATTTCTGGAGGCAGTTAGTTTTTGATTTTTTTTATTATTACAGAGGAATGGACTGTGTTACATTGGAATCCGTGCCTATGAGGAATGAAACTCAGAAATTATTTTTCTAGGTTTTAGAATTCATGCCTATGAGGGCTTAAAGCTTGTGATTCCTACTAGTAGGTGCTTCACTCCATCCCCCTTTCATTTTATTTGTGTCGTGAAGGCAAGAGTATTTTATTCTGTTTTAGTGGCAACTAAAATAAATAGTAGAGCATAATATTGAAAAGATTGTCTCTTTCGATCGGTAACTCGGTTTTGAGTGTCGATTTTACAAAAGTACTTTTTTCTATACTCTTTCCATTGGAAATATTTATTTTCAGAATTACACTATAGTTATAAAGTGCCATATTGTAACACACACTCATTATAAAGTGTCAAAATCTAGGGGGGCTCTTGTTGCATTGCTTGGGGGTCTTGTTGCATAGTTTGGTTCTTGCATTTCTTTTGGTGATTTTTTGAGGATGTCGTCTTTATCTACTTTTGCATTAGATCATGTTGAGCCATTAACAACGCATAATTATCACATATGGAAACTAAAAATGGAAACAATGATTAAGTGAAAAGGAATATGGGCTTTAACTTCTTCATAACAACCAATGTTCACTAGACAATATGAGAAATTTCAGTTCCAGTGTAAATTTGATGAGTGTATGGGTTTCATAGGAACTTATGTAAGTGACAGTCTTTTGTTTCATTTGGAAATATGTGACTCTCCTTTCAAAATATGGCAGAAATTGGAGGATTTATTTGGTAAAGTGGATCATATGAGAGCCATGTAACTTGAAATTGAGATCACCTCTCTTAATCCTTAAGATTTTCTAACAATTATAGACTATCTTACCAAGTTCAAACATTTTTTGACATAGTTGAAGGGAAGTGGAAGAGATAAGAAGGACGAAGAGTGTGTTTACTTGATTCTATCCGAGTTGAGATGACCATTCCAAATTTTTGCTTCAACCTTTTTCTCTAGCATGGATGCCTTATGTGACACATTCAAAATGCATGACTTAGAAACATTTTGTGAAAGACTTACTAGGGAAGAATCTAAATTGTCTCACCTTGAGTCTTCCACCTCTCAAAAGGTATTAGTTGCATTTAATCCTAAGGGAAAGGGGAAACCAAATCCACCCCTTCTCCATCTCAAAGTGCTCCTAAACCCAAAGAAAACAACTATAAACCCAAGGAGTCTTCTAAATCTAAGAATAAGTCTAGCCTTTCTTGCTCTTTTTGTGGGAGTAGTGGTCATGAAGAACATAGGCGTTATAAGTGAATACAATCCTTAGAGGATGTAGTTAAAAAACACAAAATTTCTATCTCCACTCCACCTCCTTCTAATCAACATGACAAAGCACTTAATGTTGTTGGGAGATCTCAGTCACCGCTTGCAGATAGTTGGGTTATAAATTCTGGTGCTTCTCATCACATGACTTCTTCCGAGGAGTCTTTTATTTCTTTAGGTTTGAGTTCTACTTCCAAGAATTGAGGTTGGATATTCTTCCTTTCTTTTTGTTGATGGAAAAGGTGATATACACCTTGATAGTTGTAGTATCCAAGATGCATTGTATGTTCCTAACATTACCACAAATTTACTTTCTGCATATCAAATTTGTCATTCTGGTCAAAGAAAAATAGTGACTTTTACACCATATGGGGCAAAAGTATGAACTTTGTTGGAGCCTCATTCACTTGTTGCTCAAGGTATTGTTCATCATTGTTCTAGACTATATCACTTTGAGGGTTTTGATGACACTTCCTCTATAGGGACATGATTGGTTTCTCATGCAGATTTAGAGAGTAAGCTTTGGCATGAAAGATTCGGACATCTCAATTACAGATATTTGAAGGAGTTTAGCACTCATGGTATGGTAGATGATCTTCCTAGAGTTTCTTGTCTTGAAGGAGTTTGTTCTGGTTGTGCACTAGGGAAACAACACCAAGATCCATTTCCTAATAATTTTTCCAAGACAGTTTCTTCACCACTTGAGCTTGCACATAGTGATTTGATGGTTTTTCATACCCCCTCTTTAAATGGAGATAAGTATGCACTTAACTTTAATGATAATTTCTCGAGACGTACTTGGGTTTATTTTCTCAAGTACAAAAGTGATGTTTTTTCACACTTCAAAGTCTTCGAGGCTTTGGTCAAGAAACAATCTTCTATTTTCATAAAGAACCTTCACACTGATAATGGGGGGAGTACTTCAGCAATGAGTTTTCTGATTTTTTGGCAACTCAAGGCATTAATCACCAGCATTATGTTCCTCTTACTCCACAACATAATGGCTTAATAGAAAGGAAGAATAGAACTTTGAAGGAAATGGCTAACTGTATGATGCATTCTAGAGATTTACCTCCTATCTACTGGGAAGAAGCATTTAATTGTGCTAACTACATTCAGAATTGCACACCACATAGAGCACTTGAGCATTTGACTCCAGAGGAAGCTTGGTCCAACACTAAGTCAAATTTCTCATTTTTTCGAGTCTTTGGGAGCCATGCTTGTTTTTGTGCCAAAGAAGAAAAGGAAAGCTTTAGACAAGAAGAGTAAACCCTTGATATTTGTAGGGTATTGTGAGGACATGAGAGCTTATCAACTTCTAGATTTTGATACTCACGAGGTTCTTTTTTGAACACATGTTTAGTTTGATGAGTGCTTCACTCCTCATGAATCTTTAGCTTATTCCATGCCTCCTTCTTCTTCATCTAATCTTGAGGATCATTTCTTTGAGGAGGTTATAGATGTTGTTGAGGATCCTATTCCCACTAATGTTGTTGTTATGCCTAAGTGGGTTCATACTATAGTTTATGAGGCAACACCTTTCATATAGGATCTTCCACCCACTAGGCATCATCACCCACATTCTACCAGTTTTAAACTTTTGTGTCAGACAATTTCTGAGGATCCACATTCTTTTTCATAAGCTCATGGGATACAGGAGTGGGATGATGCGATGACAGCTGAGCATTCTTCTTTGATGAAGAATCATACTTGAGATTTGGTATATCTTCCTAAAGGAAGAAATATGGTTAGGTTTAAGTGGGTATACCAAACTAAATATAGAGTTGATGGGTCCATTAACAAGCATAAGTCTCGTCTTGTTGCAAAGGGTTTTTCACAAGTTGAAGGTATTGATTACTTTGAGACTTTTACACCAGTTGCCAAGATGGATTTTGTACGCCTTATAATTGTTATTGCTACATCACAGGGGTGGCCCGTATACCATATGGATGTGAAGAGTGCCTTCTTACATGGAGATTTATAAGAGGAAATATACATGGAGCAACCTGTTGGATTTGTTTAGGATTCTTCTCTTGTTTGTAGACTCCAAAGGTCTCTCTACGGTCTTAAACAAGCCCCTCGGGATTGGTATGAGAAGATGGATTCTCTTATTCTATTTACTAGTTTTGTTCATTGCCACTCTGATCATGCAGTGTATCTCCAACATGTTGGTGAGGATATTGTGATACTTGTCTTGTATGTTGATGATCTGTTACTTACTGACAAATCTTCTTCCCACATTCAGACTATTCAGAGGGCTCTTTCTACATAGTTTGACATAGACGATCTTGGGTCATTCCATTATTTCCTTAGTTTTCTGATTTCTTAGACAGATTCAGGGATTCATTTGAGTCAGCAAAAGTACACCCTTGATCTTCTTCAATGCTTTGATATGGATGATTGCAAGCCAAGTCCATCTCCTTTTCAGTACGGGGTTACTCTTACTTCCACATGTACCACTCCAATTTGTGATCCTACTTTGTGTAGGCAGTTGGTTGGAAGTCTTGTGTATTTGACCCATACTCGCCTTGATATTTCATTTGCAGTAGGGGTTATATCTTATTTTTCACATTCTCCTCATAGTAGTCACTGATAGGCTGCTAAAAGGATTTTGTGCTATTTACAGGGCACTTCCCACTTTGGCCTACATTACACTAGGGGTTCTACTCAGTTGGTTGGGTATATAGATTCAGATTGGGCAAGTTCTATTGATGATAGGCGTTCCACTTCTGGATGTATTTTTTGTCTTAGTTCTTCTCTAGTTGTTTGGGTGTGCAAAAAGTAACAGGCTATTGCACTTTTATCTTCAAAGGCAGAGTACAAGGCACCAATTACACACAAGGAAGCAATTACATCGAGTTAGTAGATTCTTTAGCTTTGACAGTTATTGATAGAGTTTGGATTCCCACAGGATTCACCGACTGTACTTTGGTGTGACAACCAAAGTGTAATTCACATTTCTCGTAACCCAGTTGAGTACCAGTGGACCAAGCATATTAAGATACACATCCACTTCATTCATCAGCACATTCAGTATGGAGTTCTTTGCTTAGAGTACATTTTTACTCAACAGTAGGTTATGGACATCTTTACAAAGTATTTTGCATCACCTTACTACCATAAGTTATGTCGCATGTTTGGGGTTTCAGAAGTTGTTCTTAGGGGGTGTTCATGAGAACATATTCTTTCTTCTTCTTCTTTCTCTTTCCTTCTAGCAGGATTTTCTTCTTCTTTTGGTTTAATATTTCTTCATGGATATATTGTTCATGAGTACCTCATCAGGCCTAGTTGTTGGGACTCATAACGTGGACATGCCACTTCTATTTTGGCCCCTAGCTTCACTTGAGGGGGGTGTTAGAATAGGTATTTACCTTAGCTCATGTTCACCTAGGTACTTTATTTACCTTTATTGTATTTATCTTCACCCACTTATGTGTGTGGATATTTATTTTATTTATTTATATATTAGGGGGATATTATCTAGTTGTTAGGTATATTTCCTTCCTTGATCTATGGTATTGACTATTTCTTTCCTTTATTAATGGTATTAACTAGATCCTTGATGTCTACTTCTTTCCTAAATCTATGGACTTGAGTATTTCTTTGATGACTAGTTTTTTCCTTGATTTATGGTTTTATCTATGACCTTGACTGGTTCTTAGATTGTTATTCCTTTCCTATATACGAAAGGCCCATCCTCATTGTATTTCATTGAGTTCCATAATAATATATGATAGTATTGCTCATTTTTTTGCAAAGGTTTTGGTAAAGTTATTCTAGCGAAATGATTTCATCTTATTGATCGTGGTGTTTGATTAGCATATGAGTTCTTAGCTTGGTACGATCTGGTTATTGTTCCTTTTAGGTCCCACCAAGGGCACCCTGATCCCTTTTGAAATTTCCCACCACTTTTTGGGTTCTAGTAGTTTGAGGTCATTGTCTTTTTGGTGGTCGACCATTTCAAGGTTAATTACGAAATTATATCAAGAGAACCCTATAAATATAAAGTTATGAGAGCATAATAAGAGACCAAGCACTAGTCGCTAATATCATCCACCTACATATACATCCATTTGGATATCATTTACATCCATTAGCTCCATCACAACGACAAGGTTGATTCATCTTCATCGCACAAGCATAGTGGGAGAGATTCTATGCACACATTCTATTACATTTTTTATATCTAGTTATTGCTCGCTACTTCACAAAGTGTGACTGGCACAAGATCACCAAGGGCACATGATGTAAATGTACACTAGAACTACATTTGGGTCTGAAATGTAGTGCAACACTCAGTTAGTAAGCTCATTGTTGTGGCAGCTGAGGTCAGTCTGACCCATTCATTTACAATCTTCTTTTGTTATGATTTTGATACTTCTTATGGTCTCTTGCAGGTCTTTCTATCATCTTGGATTAGCAGCGACACCTAGCATAGTGTAGCGAATCTAATGTAACAAATAAAGAGGGTTTTTGGCCACCTACCGAAACCTGTGAGATTTAGTTCCCAACCTTTTACACAAACCAAGGCACCCATTCTATAAACTAGAGTGCCCGTAGGCACCCTAGTCCCTCTCCAAGTGCTCCAGTCCAACTAGATAGCTCGAATCTATCCTTTTTGGGACCTTTGCATAGTCATTTCTACTTCTTGTTCCTCCAGTCATTTATGCGACACATTCCAACAAGTTCCTCTAATCAGCTAAGTTCATTCTAACTCTTTTAGTACTCTAGAGTTTAGCATTGCCATTTTCATAGTTACTTGTGTCATTTCCATATTTATTTACTACATCTATTTATTTTATTTTCATGTCATTCTAGATCAGATTAACTATTCAAATATCCACATTTTAGTTAATCGAATGAACACAAGCACCTAGGCGCTAGTGTCTAAGATGGGCGCCAGTTTCCTAAGAGAAATAAAACCATATATGAAAAGACAAATAGACAGGGATCCATGTGACTTAACCAGAAGTGGATATAAAAATGACAGATGTAGAAGAGAGTTACAGTAAAAAACAATCAAATATGTAGATGGACAAGAGACAGTGTCACTAGTGAATACTTTTCTTACTTAAGATTCATGCATATAACAACATACTGACAGCATAGTAAAATAGTAATATGTGCATCATTTTGTGTCCACACCTACAAATTGGAAAAATCTAGTTGAAGGAAATTTTGTCTCTCTTAACATGAGCAACTAAATTACTTCTTGGGATGTTTTTAATTAAGCACTTTTGATTCAGACTTCTAAAGGCTTGATTTGTTAATTATTTTTGTAAAGGACCCCTGCATCTTGCCCCATGTCACTAGGAATAGACAAGGGCTCAACACCGAAGACAAAATATAGGTGAGTAAGGACACCTGCCTCCATTCCCAGACTCATACCACCAGTAAAAAGTATGGGCTTATCACCGAAGACTATGAAGGACTAAAGGTGTAATGATTGATTTATATTTTTCTGTATTAAGTTTTGATATTGCCTTGTTTATTGATATTGTGTTTGTTGGGAAGGGACATTTTTCCCCGAAGTCTCAACCTCATACGAGCAGTAGAATGTAATGGTTCAACACTGTAGATTGAGATTGACGGTCAAAATTCCAGGTAAAGAAGTTAATGTTTTCCATAAAATAGATCTTATTTGAAAGGAGAATTTTATATTAGTAAGCTTTGAGACAAAGCCATAGGTAAAAATATCTAAAAAATGGTAGAAACCATAATAGGGATGAGACACAATGTCCAATAGGAACAAGGTTAACCTATGTCGTGAAAGGTGAAGAATGCAAAGATATGATAATGTTATGATTAAGATATCTGCCAATGGATGAAATAATTAAAATTGTTTAAATTATGAGTTAACCGTACAAGTGGCTTTCCTAGTGCAAAGAGAACCCATGGAAGAATATGTTTACTCTTCTAAGATTTTGATGTTCAGATAATGCTTTAACGAACGGTTTGATATAGATTTTTATTATCTTTTTATGCTTTTTGATTTGTCTAATTTTTTTTGGATGAATATTTGCAATGGACTCATCAAGAGAGAGCTCCATGTTTATGAAAGGTGAATGGTCCTGACTTACGAGACTTGGGTGGACAAGTTCTAAGTCAACAGAGGGAATCTGAGGATTTAAGGAGTCTTAAGTTATGATACTTGGGAAGACAAGGTCCAAGTTAAAGGAGAGAATCAAAATATTTAAGGAATTCTGAGTTATGAGACTTGGGCAGATGAAATCCAAGTCAAATGAGAGAATCAAAATATTCAAGGAATCCTAATTCACGGGACTTGGGCATAATAGGTCCAAGTCAAAGGAGAAAATTCAAATATTCAATGAGTCTAGATTTACGAGACTTGGGCCGATGAGGTCTAAGTCAAAAAAGTGAATCAAAAGATTCAAGGAGTCCTGTAGTATGAGACTTGGGCAGACAAGATCCAAGTCAAAGGAGGGAATCTGAGGATTCAAGAAGTCCTGTGTTCAGATACTTGGGCGGACAAGGTCCATGTCAAAGGAAATGATATGAAGATTCAACTAGTCTTGATGTACGAGACTTGGGCGAACATGGTCTAAGTCAAAGGAGAGAATCTAAGGATTCAATGAGTCCAAATTTATGAGACTTGGGCAGAAGAGGTCCAAGTCAACAGAGTGAATCAAATGATTTGATGAGTCCTAAAGTATGAAACTTGGGAAAACAGGATCCAAGTCAAGGGAGAGAATTTAAAGATTCAATGGGTCTAGATTTACGATACTTGAGTGAACGAGGTTTAAGTCAAAGGAGGGGATCGAAAGATTCGATGAGTCCTAAGATACGAGACTTGGATGGATGAGGGCCAAGTCAAAGGAGTGAATAAAAAGATTCAATGGGTCCTGAAGTACGAGACTTGGGTAGACAAGGTCTAATTTAAAGGAGGGAATCCAAGGATTCAATGAGTCTTGAAGTACAAGACTTCGGCGGGCAAGGTCCAATTCAAAGGATGTATGATTAGATAAGTATTTGATGTGATCAGAAGACCTATGTGATGTTAGAGGAGGATTGTTGATGCGAAGGATATGTTGAAATTAATATTCATCCACGAGTGGAAGAATACGATGATAAAAGGATTGATCCCTAGATGTACAACCAAAACCCCTTATAGGATGTAGAGAGGAAATAGTCAATTTTGCTCTGTCGAGGTTGTGGATTAATTGATTTGATGAAATATTTGTAATTAAACCTCGAAATGGTTGTATACGGATATTCCAAGGTATATGTACCTCATAAAATTTATGCATGTAGATGTCTTGACATGTAAGGGTCGTCGTTGATGAGATGCCTACAAGATTAATCATTTGAGGTATTATGGACACGTGAGGTTGTATTGGGGCAAGTGTCCAAGCTTGGTGTGACAGTGTTTCTACAATAATACTATATATGTTAGGCATAAGATCTAGAGGTGAGTGAATAGAATTAAGATCCATTATGTTTGATGATTAAACCTCTTATATAGAGTCTACAATTATATTAAGGGTTGAAAGGGAGTTGTAGACAAAAAATCACGCACTTGGGTACATTTCTAGGTCCTAAAAGAATGCTAGCATTTACATGATTCCTAAGCAAGAAAACTAGTAATTGACAACTCTCTTTGGCCTTTTTTTGCCTTCTACACTTTTATTGGCTTTGTGCATCTGTTACTCCTACCGACGCTTGACTGTTTTATTTTTCTATGGCTTTAGACACTAGTGCCCAGTTCAGATAGTAGCATCAGGCACTTCTGTCCTCTTGGGTGCTCATGTCCCTCTTTATCTTTTTCCTACCCCTTTTGGCCCCTTTCACTTCTCAATTACTTTTCATTATTACGTGTCAACCTTTCAATTGTCAATTACGAAATTCAAATAAGGGAATAATATATATACATAGTTACTTCTCAAAAATAAGGACCAAGCTTTAAGCATTACTATTGTCACCTAAGCTTGCATCTAAAGGCACTAAAGTACTTCAAAGGCATCCATCTAACATCCATACAAAGGATAAGGGTTGCATTAATTTTGAATACATTGTATAGGAGGGGAAGTCCATTCTATTCCATCCACACATGTTATACATTTCTACATTCTAGATCTTGCTCGCTATCATTTTGTGAAACTTACACAAGGGAATTCTAGGGCATCATTCCTACACACACACACAAGAACTACATTGGGTCCAAGATGTAGTGCAACACTCAGTAGTAAGTTAACTCTTTCAGTGACCATCGGGGTCAGTTTGAATTCACATTTTGTACCTTTTTATTAGATTTAGATTTAATGTGGTTTACGGACAGGTGCAGGTACATATTTTGTTTTGTAGGTTACAAGTACCCTCGGTGATCAAAGTGTGAATATCAAGCGACAGACAGGAACTAACAGTGAAACCTTTGCAACACAGAAGAAACCATTTTTTAAACATTTGCACAGCCTTCAGTGCCTAGATCCAATCACCAGCACCTAGGCGCTTTTGCCCTCATGCAGGCGCTTCTGTCCTATGATGTTCATGAATTCCAAAATTTACTGTGAGCATCAACGAATTTTTTTAGTATGTTCAACAATTTTACCTACCCATATCACTTCTTGTTCACACATAAATCAACTAAGTCCTCCTATCTCTCCTTCTTGCTTGGGGTTTCATATTACACATGCTTTATTATTTGTGTCTTATTGTATATTAGCAATTATACATCATTTATTACACTAATTACTCTGAAATTATATTTAATTAAAAATTAAATTAAGTCATCTGGTGAACCCCACTCGTGATCAAACCTTTGTATCCTTATTTTTCCTATGTTATATGATCCTCTTTCATGGTTCCTAAAGTCTCTTTACATCAATTGCTTCAAATGCACCCACTTTGTAAAGATGTTCTCCAAAAATCCCTAGACACTATGTATCTCCCTCACAATACGCCACCTACACAAGTAAGTGTCATTTTCGATCGTATCTCTGATGACCCTATTGGTCCTAATACTCCATCCAATCAACCCATCTTAGCATAAATGAAATCCTTACACCATGCTTTTCAAGACAAATTTCAAGCTATGGAAACCATGATTGTATCTCTTAAAGTTGAAATACAAAATCTTAAGGCTTGTGCTAGTTCTTCTTCTACACCTCATCCCAATCCTATGTCTTCTACATGTGCTTGTATCAGTGAACCTCTAGTCTTACCGCTACCATCACCTCTCAGGTTTGATCTAAATGTTATGCAACATGACATTCTTCCTTAGCTCCTCAATCACCAATTGATAAACTTGCCAACTACTCATTGTTACCCTCCTTATTGGATTGCAAAATACATAGTTCTCCCATTTTGCAATTATCATTGACTTAATATACATCATGATAATGATTGTTATGCTTTAAAATGAAGAATTAAGCACCTTGAGTATCAAGGTTTTATTTCATTTGCTACACAACATTATGCTACCTACTCATTTCCAATTGCTAAATTCCAATGGGATTCCAAATCCAATCCTTCCATTTCTAATGAGCATCAGTCCATAATTACTAATGTTCCTTCTCTGTTCAGTCAAGAGCCACATATCCAACCCACTCCAACTACGCAACCTGCTTTAAAAATCTATCTTTCATCCCCTCCTCCTATCAAGTCTTCTACAGCGTTACCAATTCCAACTAAGCAACCACCTCTCAAAATTCATCCTCCATCCCTTCCTCCTATCAAGTCCTCTATGTCATTACCAATTCCATCTAAGCAACCACATTTTAAAATACTTACCTCTCCTCCTATCAAGTCTTTTGTAGCATTACCCATTCCAACTAAGTAACCACCTCTCAAAATTTGTCCCCCACCCCCTCCTCCTATCAAGTCCTCTACAACATTACCAATTCACCTTGTGATAGCTAACCTCTTCAAACTTCCTCCTATTAACCCAAAACCCAACACTAGTCCTACTCTTCCTTTTACCCCTCATCATAACGATAATATACTTTCTTATGATACGTTTCAAACTCCCTCACCATCGTAATATCTCTCTGGCATAATCACATAGATCTTTATCATTCACATACTTAGAAGGCATCAAACTTTCTCCTCCCTTCCATTCCTATTAATTCTCTCTAGTATCTATTATCACACTTCACGCTCCGTGAATCATAACTAATCTTCCTAAAGCACTCCTAGACCTTTGGTACACACATTGTATTGTCATTACCCTATGACACACTCTAGTTTCACGGTTCATACTCGACTATTGAGGGTCTAATTCTGAAATGAACCTCACATCCACTACACTTCACCCTTTGTGTTTCACAATACATATTTCTAGCATCTATTCTCACACAACACATTTCCCAATGACACACTCTTGTTTTATGGTTCATTCTTAACTGTTGAGGGAGAAATTATAAATGAACCTCATCTCATACACATCATTTATATATCTTGGTTGCATTTACTCTTGCTAGCTTATTCTATTTACATGTTACAATTTGTTTTTCATGTTAGATGGATTCTTAGTATGTCATTATCTTTCTATATATATAAACATGTGCATTCACTTGGTCTCTAGATGCGAATGTAGATCTCTTACAAGTTTTCACACACTTTAATGATGTTTGGTACTATATCTTTTACCAGTCCCACTAAGGCTCATGGGAGCATCTACTCTTACTACTATCACATTATACATATCACTGGCTCTATTGCTACATTTTTCACTACCTCTCATTACAATTACCCTACTTTTCGTTGTTATATGCATGCTTTTGACATACTATTTATCACTAACATGTTAACGGGTGCTTCATGTGTAGCATTTTCCTTACAGGACTATATGCCATCATGGTTATCTGATACGTTTTGTTTGCTATCATATGTTATTGTTTGTGGGGTATGTCCTTTGTCTTGTGTGATCATTATATGTTTTTGGCCGATTAGGCCTTGATTGTCTTGTGACATTGTGAGCAATGTCCCATGTTTGAAATCTATTTTTTGGGGTCTATCTTTTTTTCACACTTGTTTGTTACATTAATTTCTATTACATACTTTTTTGCATTAACACATGTTACTATCCCACTTTGTTTTCATGTGCCTTATTTTCTACCACGCACATCCCCAACTCCCTGTAGGTATGCACTTCATATCAGGATCAGGCCCTCTCCTTTGGGCCACATTCTCCTACTATCATCACATGAACCCCAAACAAGGGGGGCATACATTGGGGGAACAAATCACCTTTATAACAGCTCATAGCTATAGTTCAGATCATCACAATTTAGAAATAGCATAGCAACATAGTCATAGAACAACCCAGAATCTGACTTGGGTCCAAAACACAAAGCAAACACCAGTGTCTAGATACCAGACACTAACATATGAGCGTTCTTGTCCTCCCCTGAGTGTTAATGTCCTGGGGGCAGAAACAATCAATTTTTCAGTAAAACACGGTCTTTAACAGTTTACAGAGCAGTTTTATAGTATCAGGAACAAGCCTCCAGTCATAGAATGCATTCTATCTCCTATAATAAGTATAATCTAAACAATTTGGAACTAATCAAAATAAATAGGGACAAATGAAACAAATCGGGACATACCATCTGCAATGGTGCTTATTGGGAAGAGTCATGGAAAGATAGTGAAACTAGACCTCTCTTCCCAACACTTTCTTTTGGCATGAGATCACCCAAAAACTCACACTTGGCATGAGATCACCCAGAAAACTTGCTCTTGGCATGAGATCACCCAAAAACCTCACCTTCAACATTTAAATCAATAACTCCAAACAACTAGACACTTTTCTACCTTTTACTCTTTCATATATCAGGTGCACACTTTCATTTTAAAAAACTTTTACATATTTATGCATACTTTGCTACAATTTATCATATACAGAACTTTGACTACTTTTTTTCTCTTCTTTTACAGGTTTGTCCTTACAAGAAGCAGCTCACACAATTTGCAATAGCATGCTATAACACACACACTTCACCCCTAGGGTCCACTTCCCTTTCCTAGTCTCCACACTTCACTTCGTAATCACTCCACGTTTCACTTGTCCACTTGACACGTTATCGAAAACAATGTTCTCTACAGGATCATAAGGTATGCATCTTCTATCTACTTTATGTTATCAAGTATTCACTCAACAACATAAAGTGGGGGAAAATGTAGACACAAAATCACGCACTTGGGTAGATTTCTAGGTCCTAAAAGCATGTTAGCATTTACATGATTCCTAAGCAAGAAAAATAGTAACTTACAACCCTCTTTGGCCTTTTTCTTTGTCTTCTGCATTTTTATTGGCTCTATGCATCTGTTACTCTTGTCGGCACTTGACTATTTTTCTATGGCTTTAGACACTAGCACCCAATTGAGACATTAGGATCGGGTGCTCTTGTCATCCTGGGCGCTCATGTCCCTCTTTATCTTTTTCCTACCCCATTGGGCCCCTTTTCGCTTCTTAATTACTTTTTATTACTATAGGTTAGCCTTTCAGTTGTCAATTATGAAATTCAAATGAGGGAATCATATATATACTTAGTTACTTCTCAAAAATAAGGACCAAGCACTAAGCATTACTATTACCACCTAAGCTTGCATCCAAAGGCACTAAAGCACTTCAAAGGCATCCATCTAGCATCCATACAAGGGACAATGGTTGCATCACTTATGCATACACTGCATAGGAGGGGAAATCTATTCCATTCCATCTACACATGTTATACATTTCTACATTCTAGATCTAGCATGGTATCATTTTGTGTAACTTACACAAGGGCATCTTAAGGCATCATTCCTACACACACATATAAGAACTACATGGGTTTTAAGATGTAGTGCAATGCTCGGCAACAAGTTCACTCTTAGGGTGACCGTTGGGGTCAGTCCGACTCCACATTCTACATATTTTTTATTAGATTTGATGTGGTTTGTGGACATGTGTAGGTAGATATTTTTTTTTACAGGTTACAGATACCCTCAGTGATCAAAGTGTGAATATCAAATGACAAATAGGAACCAACATCGAAACCCTTGCGACACAGAAAAAACCTATTTTTGAACGATTACACAACCACTAGTACCCAGATCTTGTCGCCAATGCCCAAGCTCCTCTGCCCTCCTGCGGACTCCCATGTCCTACATTATTCTTGGATTCTAGAATTTATAGTAAGCATCAACAACATTGTTTACAATCTATTCAACACTTTGACCTACCCATATCACTTCCTATTCACTCAAAAATTAACGAAGTCCTCATATCTCTCCTTCTTGCTTAGAGTTTCATATTACACATGCTTTATTGTTTGCGTCTTACTATAAATTAGCATTTGTACATCATTTATTACACTAGTTACTCTGAAATTATATTTAATTTTAAACATTAAATTAGGAGTCTTAAAGCAAGGTCAAGCTCTTGTTTGATGTTATAATATTGTTATTCGAAATAGGTTCAATGTCTGTTTTAATTGTAGGAAGAAAATCTAGAGAAGATTTTGATTGGTTTTGAGTTATAGATATTTAACTTTAGTTGTCATGATCTTGTAGATTTTTAGTATGCATAGGAGTTTGGACAACATTCAACTCTTCTTGAGAAGTTGTGGCAGTTGACATGTCTTCGGTTTTGATAGCTTTTTCATCGATATATACAAAGATGACTCCTTTGTCAAGTAAGTCTTGGACATAATTTTTAAATCGCACACATTTATCTGTGGAATGGCCATCAATGTGATGGAAGTTATAGTACCTATGATGTTTGTATGAGGATGGCTTAGGTTCCCCTTTAGGAAAGGGTCTTATAAATGGATATCTAATCATTTTAGCCTCTTTTAGTTGATGAAAGACACTATAGAGATTTTCTCCTAGGGGTGTAAAATGATGTTTGACTTTGCATGGAGTAATGTCTTTGTTAGGTTGTATGATTCGATTTTTGGTTGATTTCTCATGTATGTTATGCACATTTCAATTATCTGTGACACCATCATTGACGACATTGTGGTTGTGTTTGACATACCTATATTTATCGTGATGACTGTTAGGGTTGTTATTATTGTTATTGTGCCCATTTTCTTTAGAATGGTGTTTGATTAGGCCTTTAACAATAAGGACTTTTTCAATTTAAGTCAAGGTGACTTCAAAGCCAAGGTTGAAAGAGAAATGTTTAACAAACTTCTCTGAGAGGTCTGTAAAGGTGGTGATAGATCCCTTTGGAAGGTGTAAGAACTATTTCAAAGCTTGTCCTCCTAGACTTCTAGGAAAAAGGCACAAGAGAAAGATATCGTTATATGCCACTTCATGGCATACTATGGAAAAATATTCGATATGCTCTCTTGGATCAGTTTTTCCCTTGTATTTGTCAAATTTGGGCATCTCAAAATATTTTGGAAAGGGTGTGTGTAAGATGTCCTTGTCGAAAGGGTAGGGACACTATTCATCAAATTTGAATTGTTTGTGTTACTTTTGCATAACCAAAATAGTGTCCATCATCATCTGTTATTCCTGAGCAAATGATGAAATGTGTGAATACACTATTATAATGAAAAATGGGGGAGAAAAAATTTAGGTTCAATGAAGAGCTCAGCTCTTAGCAAAGTGAATGCTAAGATGAAAGAGGGGAAAAGTTTTGAAAGGTCGACCCTTAGAAAATTGAATGCTAAGATGGAAGAGGCGAAATTGTTAGCAATGTAATCAACCTCTAGCAAAGTGAATGCTAGACTGGAATAGAGGATGAAAAGTACTCAACCTATAGAAAATTGAATGCTAGAATGGAAAATATGATGAAAATATTGAACAATGCAACCTTTAGCAAAGTGAATGCTAAGGTGAAAGTAAGATTGAAAATATTTGACTTGTTTGACCCTTCACAATGTGAATATTAAGATGGACGAAGTGTGAAATGATGATAAAATACTCAACCCTTTACAACTTGAATGTAAATATGGAAGATTTTGAAAAGCTTGAAGTTTTTAGACCCTTTACAATGTGAATGTTAAGGTGGAAGAGACTTAACAATGACAAATATTACTAGATTCCTTACAAGGTGAATGTAAGAAAAGAGGAGTGGAAAATATTTGATAGATTTGAACCTTAACAACGTAAATCTTAGGATGGATGATGGATTTGAAAAGATTGTAAGATTCAACCCGTAACAACATGAATGTTAAGATGGATGAAGGGAAAAATTTTTGAAAGTGAAATTCCAATTAGGGAACTCTTATAAAAAGAAATGCTAAGATGGGAGGATGATTATACGAGCTAAGTGATGTGCTCAAACTTTGGACAAATTGAATTTACAAAGGAAATGAGAATTTGACAAGGTTAGTTTGCTCAAATTTTTAAAAGGATGTTTAAAAGAGAAGAGACTTAATAAAATTATGTGATCAACTCTTAACAAAAGGAGTGTTACGAGAGACTAAAAGGTTCGAAATGTTAACTCCTAACAAGATGAGTATTAAGAGAAACGAAAGGGTGTGACTTCACAACACTTAACAAAATGAGTATTTTTAAGGTAGAAGAGGAGATTGAAATGTTAATTAGATGATTCTTAGCAAAATGGGTGTTAATAGAGATGGAAAGGAATGAAAGGTTTCTCGACACTTTACAAAGTGAATTTAAAGAGGGAAGAGGTGAAAGAGGTTGGCTTGCTTAACTTGTGACTAAATGAGTGTTACAAGAAGAGACTTGAAATCATAATGAAAAAGCTCAATTATTAGCAAGATTAGTGTTAAGAGGGAAGAGACTTTATAAACAATGAAGGTGATCAACTCTTAACAAAATGAGTGTCTAAGAGAGGAGACAAAAAAAGATGAAGGATAACACTCAAATAACGACAATGTGTATGTCGAAATATAGAAGTGAAAAGATGATGATGAAAAGCTCAAATATTGACAAAGTGAATGTGAGAGACAAAGGGAAAATGATTGATTAAGGCTTGAATTAGAGCAAAGGGAATGCTTTAAAGAGATAAGGGGAAAGAATTTTTGAAGAGGTCTATTAATTCAACAAAGTGAATGTTAAATTTAATTACGTAAGATGAATGAAATGCTTAAAGTTCAACAATGTAATGTTAAACTTAAGACTTAGAAAGATGATAGATCGAGGTGATCATGATGGTGCTTCACCGTGATAAATACTTAGATGAAGAAGGTGAAAATGCTAAAGTTCATATATAGATGTTTGCAACCCAAGACTTATGCTCGTTTACAAAGAGGTGAAAATGAGACAAAAGGGGATCTAAATAAGGAGTATTTGGAAACATGAAAGAGATGCAAAAGTGAACTCAAATAAGAAGTATGTGGGAAAGTATCAAAGATGCAAGAATGTAAATAAGAGGTATTTGGGAAAGACTGAAAATGAGACAAAAGTGAGAATATAAGATATGAGTGTGAAACACTACTCACAAAAAATGAAAAGAGAGAAGAAAACATGAAAACATAATGTTTGTTTATGAAGGTTTTGGCCTCTACCTTAGATTGGATTGGTCAGTGTGTGTCTTCATAGGTGGTTCTCTCAACTAGGTGTCAGTAGTATACACGTGTGAGCGTGGTGCTATTGCTAGTTGTCATCTTTACTTTACCCCCTTTGAAATAATAAGCAAAGATATTTTTCAAATGAACCGCATTAGGGTCACCACTACTGGATATTCGTGAATCTAACTCACAAAGGAATACTAGTCAGGTAGGATGGGGGTACCTGTTTCATCAACCATTGCCCTCAATGCACCAACTACTTTGGGGTTTCTATGGTACTCCTAAAAATGAGTTTTATGGCTTAAGCCAAAGCACTTCCCATGGTTATAGTGGTTGGGAAATAGCCTTATCAACTGCACCTGTAAATACAGTGTGAATTGTTCATTTTATCTTGATTAAGGATGAGATTATCTTAACCATTGTTCTTTGATTGAGTTAACCTGTAGTTAGTAAGTTTTTTAAAATGTCATTCAAGGAAATATGCACTTAGTAGTTTAAGAATAACCTCTTGTAGATTTGGTCCTACATACAAGGATTAACATGTTTTCCTGAGGTGGAGAGGACAAGACAAAAGAAGTAAGCTCATGTTTCTTATTTACAAGATCACTTAAAAAGTGTTATGAAAGAGCATATGTGTGAAAATCACTTTGATTAAGAAAGAAAGGTTAATTCCCAAAAAAACATAAGAAATGATCATATTTATGATTTCCAATATCACTTAGGAAGTGTAAGGAAAGAGCATACACATGATCGTTTCATGATTAGTCCCACAAAAATAAAAATGACAACAAAACATTTACAAAATCTGCCACAAAGCATTAGTAATAGTAAACAAATGATCAAACGTTGACAAAAAAGGCCTAAAAAGTGACAATAATTAGACAAAAATGTCCAATAACCCTGGAAGAGTGAGTTTCACAATTAGCCTAATGAAGCCAAATTGACAAAAAAGAATAATTAAAGGTCCTAATTTAGTCTAAAAAGGCCTAAATAATGGAGCGAACTAATTAATTGATTAGAACAAAGTAATTAACTAAGTAAAATAAATAATGTAAATTATAAACTAAAGTAATATAATGAAATTAATTTTTTTTTTTAAAGTTAGAAGAAAATAAAATACTAAGGTTATCCTAAGTTAATGTAAGAGTTAACCTAAGTCTTAAAAAAAGTGACTGAACACGTAAAACTTTGTAAAAGTAAATGAAACCCTAAAAACCAAGCTATGAATAAAAAGGGTCCGGTGTGTTGTATTGTTATTTGTTTTTGTTTTTTTTTTCTTGTGTAGGTTTAAGGAATGACTCATTTTGTGCAAGGCTCAATTTGATGGTTGTGCGATGGTGGCGGAGCAGCACTCAGTGGGAGTTGGGTGGTGCGAGCAATGTGTAGGATGTTGGGTATGAGAGTTAGAGAGGAAGGCATAGAACTAGGCTTGGTGATGATGCGACAGTGGTCAGGTAGGACTCAACGGGTGTTAGGAAGTGCAGGTAATACATAGGGTGTTGGGTGGGGAAAATAGTGAGTGGTAGAGTGTAAGGGGTTGGGAGTGAGGTTTTGGGTATGGAGATCGGAGTCAGGGTTGGGTTGACTATGGTGAGATGCATGGGAGGGGAGTCTAGTCGGGGTCGGCTTGACCAAGTCACGACTGAGTCGAGATGTGGGGGACAATAGAACTAGGTTGGGGAGAGGGAGTTGGTTTGACGAGCTAGCATGCTAAGCTAGTTAGGTAATGAGGGAGGGGTATGTGGGTCGGGCTAGGGAGCTAGCTCGCTGAGCTGGAAAGGAGTTAGGGGGTGAGGGGGAGATAGCTCGGCAAGCTAGCTTGCCGAGTTGGGGGGTGAGCTAGGGGGTAGAGGTGGTAGGGGTTAGCTAGGGTTAACTACAGGGTAGAGGTGGTAGGGGGTTTAGCTAAGGTTAGCTAGGGTTTTTAGTAGGGATTTTTTGTTTTCTATTTTGCTATAAAAAATATCCCAGCCTATAAACATATGTAAAAATGTCACAAAATTGTAAAAACAAAATCAGAAAGATAGTAGTTTTTTTGTTATTAATTTTGTAAATCTGATTTATAATTTCAAATTTTTCCACATGTAACAGACACCTCTAAATCTGCCACAAAAGGATTAATAATCAGCAAAAACTTATTTATTTTTGTGACTTTTTAACGATTTCTGCTTAACAAACCATTCCGGAATGCATCCTATAAACATAACAACACAATAGACAATGAATACACACTAAAAATAATAGTTTTTTTGTTAATCACTCAAAACAATATACACATGATTAATTTTGTAAATCTGATTAAATACATGCCTTGTAACAGACACCTCTAAATCTGCCACAAAAGGATTAATAATCAGCAAAAACATATTTATTTTTGTGACTTTTTAACGATTTCTGCTTAACAAACCATTCCGAAATGCATCCTACAAACATAACAACACAATAAACAATGAATACACACTAAAAATAAATGTTAATCACTCAAAACAATATACACATGAGTAAGTAAATATTAAACACATGCCTTGAAAGATTAGTGAAATGTGAAGTAGAAATGAGAAAAATGGGTAGGTCCCATTGGGCATGCTAGAATGTGTACAAGGAAAATTAATAGACAAACAAAAGATAAAGGAGACAAAACATAGATATACCTTCTTTGTAACTCTCTTGAAAACCTCAAGTAAGATCATAGAAGCTATTGGACTTGTTTGATCTTGTTGATATTTGGATGTGGATGCTCTTGATATGACTCTCCAAAGGTGGATTTGCAAATGTTATGAGTATATTTCACAAGGATGCAAATGTCAAATTGGCAGAAGTTGGATGTAATTTTCTCAAAGCTCTAGGGATGGGTTTACAAAGGAAAATGGTATGCTTTTATAGTTGAGGTTACAGCCATGAAAGGTGGATTGAATTTTTACTAAGCTTTAGTTAATGATTGAATCACCCAGGTTAGAAAGTAGACTTGACAATGGTAGTTTGCATATTTGCAGGGGTAGTAGACATTTGGAATAACATAAGTTACATCCAGAAAATTGGTTGCACGTATAACTCTATTTCCCCCTCCTTTCTAGGAATATAGAATTGGATTTCAAGTGGAATAGGGAAGTGGATTTCAAGTGTAGTTAGCTAGGAATGAGGAAGGGAAGTCTAAGTGGAGTTAACTAGGATAGTGAAGTGGCAATTGATTAGGAAAATATGTGTATTTTCTCAATTAAGTAACTATTTTTTTTATTCACTGTAAAAGAGGGTTAAGGGGACCCTACCCCATATAAAAGGTGGAGAAAAAGATAAGACATTGAGGAACATGACACATCAGCCTCTACCAACGACACCAAAGATAAAAAAACAACAACATCAAACTAACAACACTAAAACCAACAACTATCTCAACATTTTGGCCCCTTCCCTTTGGATCTTAGTTGCATCTTTAGGGGGAGATATTCCCTTTCTTTTTCTTACACACAACTTTCTAATCCCTTTCCATATTTGGATTTACATTTTCATTGTTATGGATTAGAATCAGTACTTCAATGTGTTGCGTAAGGTCATTAGATCCTGATAAGGCTTATGAATCACTCCTATAAACATGTTGCACTTCCTCCTCTTTAGGTTCAACTAATTTCATGGAATCTGAGTCAGGTTCACAATCCACAAGGTCATTCACCACCAGGTGACTAGGATTAGAATTTTTCCACCAAGAGCTTCTGCCTTTAGTATATTTTCTAACCACGTGACAATATGATGCTAAATGGCCAAGAGAAAAGCATATTCGGCACCTAAAGGGAAACCATTTATAATCCATATTTTGAGTCCACATTCTATCTTTGAATTTTAGATCAATAGTGGTCAGGAAATCAACAAAAGTATCCATATCAGCCAAGATTCTAGCAAACGTTGTGTGCTCCAAATCATCAGTTTTTTTATCAATAGCTAAAAATTTCCCTAAGGTGTTTCTAATAGTAGTTAAGCAACTTTCTAACCAAAATTGAAGGGAAAATTATGGAAAACAAATCCATACCTGTTTAACTTGGAAAATATTAGAAACTAGGTTAAACAAAGGAAACCACAGTTTTGTTAAAAGCAAGTGGGATTTAAAATCCCAAACTTTCCCAAAAATAAGATACATATATGAAGGATTTGCAAATACTACAATGAAAAACCCACGAGAACTAGGAAAGATATTCATCTTACCTTCCATGAGAGGGCCCCAATGACTCGAAATCCAACCATGCAATGCAAGCAGACCCAAACAAAATTTGTTGAATCTGTAAATCAATCCATTCCTCTTAAAAGTTGATTCAGATTGACTCTCCTCATCACCAAAACTAACTGATGGGGTGGATTTAACATGATCCATAAGCTTATTACGCTTAGATTCTAATAAACCCCTACTCCTATTGCTAACCCCATGTACCGCATCCTTGAAAGACAATTGAATAGTGGGTTTATCACTTTGTTGTCTTGGCTGAAACTGGGACAACATAGGCCTAGAATCATCCATCGAAATCATCTCATACACCATCGAGCTTCCACGAACCAGAGCACCCAAAACATGAACATGTGCAGAATTTCCCAAATCCGAGTGCTCAAAATACTTAGACTACTCCTGAGTTAAGACACCGAGTCCCTCTGAGCAATCTTAATTCCTAACTCCATTTGTGCCCCCAGAAAGGGCTAAAATAGGGCAGCGAGTAGCAACCTCAGGTGAGGGCTTAGCAAAACCCTTTTCCACCTTCCCAACAATTGAAGGCACAACCTTCAATCCTAAGGATCGGCCATCATCCATGGATTTATCAAAAGAATCATGAAACTAAGGTTGAAATAGCATAGGATCTGCATCAAATCCTTCACCCTTTGTTGGAACAAGGGAAGCCCCAAGCTCACCGCCCACAAAAAAAACATCTCCAGACTTGTCCGCAACAACCAAGGAGACCACGCCTTGCAAATCCTTATTATCTTTGTCATCGACCAGGCGAGAAGAACCCACCATATCCCCACAGCCTCTGAAACCACCACTACATCATTTGCCAAAGCTCGGGAGGCAATTAAGGTTAGGGCGGAAGCATTCATCCATCAATCTAACATGATGGATGGATAAATTAATTAACTAATTTAATTAGCTACAATGTGCACGATAATTAATTAACCATTTATTTAATAAATGATTATTAACTTAGCTAAGATGGTGTTGTGGAATAATTTAATTAATCCAAGGGGTGTAATGTGCATGGTTAATTAATTTGATTAATCAATCATAAGGGGATGAACAGGATGTGAATTAGAAACATGTATGTAATTTTACGATGTCTATAAGGCCTAGTTGTGCATATTGTGTGGTTTTTGTCTAATGTCAACCTATAAGGTCTAGTTGTGTGATTTATATGAGATGGTAGATGTATTTTTCATGTTGGTATGACCAACCTTAATGGTCTTGGCCAACCTAGAGGTGTTTATGAGTTGTGTCATGTACATAAACTCCACTATTTGCTCATTTGAAATAGTGGAGTGGATAGAGTTGTGTGCGAACTAGAAGAGGTGAAAGAGAGTGTTAGATGGCTCCAAGGAAGAGTTAGGAAGAATCATTAGAAGGTGATAAGGGTAGAGTAGAAGGTCTTCGAGGTCATTATACCTAATCATCATATGAAGATGCAAGATTGATCGAAGTAGAAGAGAGATTTGTTTGAGAGGGTTTTGAGGTGTATGAGATAATCTTGTGATCATAATTAGTTGTTTAAGCAACAAGTCATATGTGATCTTCATCTTCATGTGGCTGAGTTAGTGCTTGGTCATCTTAGGGGGGTGTAACCTCCTTAAAGGGTTAGTGCCTTACTAAATAGGGGTAGGTGCTCCTTTTGGGATTGGTGTCTCACTAAAGAAATCTTGTGTGATGTGTAATATTCATGTAAGTCCTTTGAATTGAGTGATATATTCAAAAGTTTCAGTGGGTTTTCTTCCCCTTGTCGGTTTCCCACTTCATATCTGGTGTTTTGTGTACTCTCTCATTCATGTGTATGGTTATTCATGCTTAATATGGTTTCATTCGTTAATTTATGTTGATTTGATGCTTTGAATGGTGTATGCAACTTAAGGAAACTAAGTAAAGGGTTTTAAAGGATTGATGCAATCCCCTCTCAATTATTGTGCTTCCAATATATGTGACCCTTCTCTTGTCAATTGTTTTCCATGTGGAAATATTTCTCATCCAATGATATTGCAAAATGCTTACTTAATTTCATTGTGTCATATCATTTAAGAAAGTATTCATAGAATTTTTAAAATATTATATAATTATATAAAAATTATTTTTATAACTTACCAAAAATTTTCATCCTCGCACTACATCCATTGCTTCTTATGTGACTACCTTGAGATTGATCACATGAAGATTATCTAAATGTGAACTCTTCCATTCAAGAATAAGTTGGTGTGACAAGGATTTCTATCACTTAGGTGGGGCTACATGCATGGATGTTTCCATATCCAATAGATTCTTTTAGTCTCATGTTTAGTATTCTCTTATTCATTAATTTGGATCCACATAATAATTTCTAAATTATTAAAGAATATGAATTACTCTATAACATATTTCTCAATAGGTCTTGATAATAAAAATTGAAATAAGTGATTAATGGTTACAAATGCATACTTGTCATATATCACATATGGTTATTATGAATTTTAATACATGTCAAGTTTTAATAATTTTCCTTTTTTAAACAAATTGTCCTCCAATTTTTATTTTCCATAGTCAGCATCCCAGATGCATGGAATGTGTGGAAATATCATATTTTGACATGTATAAAAATGTCTCCTAAATAATGTATTTTTCTTACATAGAGCCATTTATATGTTCTAATTATTTCAAAAATAATATTAAGGTCTTTATGTACCTCTCTAGCCAAACCATTCATCACATGTTAACTACACTTGACATTTGAAGACCAACAACATAATGCACTAAAAGATGGATTATAGAGTCCAATGAAGGATATAGGAAGTTTATTTCCAAATTCACAAACTACATTTGCAATATTTTATTTTCTATAGCTCAATCCTTACTTCAAATATATCTTTTGAAGATAGCCACCTAGTTTTAAAAATGTTAGTTATGTAAGTTACTCTCTCATATAATTAGTTGAGTTGTAATTGAGAAGAAAAAACATATTACATTACCTTAGAAAATTTGAGATTCAATATAGTGCCTTTATAAAGTTAGGAAAAAAATTACAAGATGACCCCTTAATGTGAAGGGAAATATATATTGCATAAATTAAAAAGCTAAATGCAAAGGGATTCATATGTTGTACAATATATATACACACCTTTTTTAATTGATTTTGGCTCTTCGTATGCACTATTGACACATTAGCTTTCTCTAAGCCATAAGGACACTTCTATGAGTGGGGAGTAACCAAAAATGGTTACGTGCAACCTTCATTGGTTACATCAAGTTGGTTAGCAATGGTACTTATGAGAGGGAATTGATGTGTATTCCAATTATATCACACTTCACATATTTTTATACCTTTATAGTCATATTTTTATATCCTCCCTATGACATCACCTTACTATCGTCTTAAATTTTCCTCCATAACTACTTTTAACACACACATACCTTTGTCATGACACCTTTAGTAACTAGATAGGTCTCCTTTTATCATCCAAAATTTCTTTTAAATACCTATGTGATATTGCATTTCCCATAGCCAATGGTATCGACCATGGTCAATTCCATCTGGGTTGTAGCTTTTAATAACCAATGATATCAACCATGGTCAATAATGTCAGTTAATAAAAATTGTAATTCCCACTCGTGATTGTAATCTATACTCAACATTAGAGTGCTCATTCCAAAGCAAAATAATCACTCATCCATCTCGGTTTTTTGGTGCTCACTAATCTTCCCTTAAATCCTTAGAGGTCTTGAAGTTAGTCTTGCTTATATTTTTGGAGTCTACACTTGGCGCATTGATTGCTAAGGATTCTCAAGCATGGGATTTACACTTACTATGGCCAACCTTTGGATACTTAAACAAGTTTCTTATCTAGGTATTTTATTATTCATTTGTGATTCCCCATGTCAACTCTCTCATAAGGTATTACTAACACTGAGGGGAATTTAATGCATTAATGGTGTCTGTAATTAAGCAAGTATCTAGAACCTCTCTTTTCCTTTATGTTATTTCATATTTGGATGTTCGTTTTATGTGGTCATGCATAGGTTAGAGTAGAGCAACATATTCTTAAACTATTGCATTAATTATATATCAACAATTACCTTATAACATGCCCTTCAGGATTTATGACTTGTGTTTACAACCCTAGAATAAGAATCCACATCTTATTGTAATATAGTTACAACTTTGTTATCATCAACTCATTATCGGGCCCTAGTTAGATGTCACTACCCTATCCTAGATCTAGGATTTGTAACCCAACATCTCCTTTAGAGTGTGGACCATTTCCTTTCAATTTCCACGTCTATTTGTAACTTACAACCTTAATGTGTACATCTTTAGCATGGCCCCTCTCATTATCCTAGTCTATATTACCCATTATCAAGAGATAAAATGGATATTCTATCATGTCATTCTTTATTTGCATATACTTTGGTGAACCTAGTGTGAATCTTTCTCTCTCTCTTAATTGAGTCACGTTTGTGTTTCCTTTTATCTCTCATCTCTTCAAAACATTCCTAAATATTTTTTAATCTTTCCTAAAGCATTTCAACATGAATTATCTCTTTGACTATCAAAATTATCAACAAAATAATTATTCATAAAACAACAATTTGGATTGCTCCCTTAATCCTCCCCCCTTTTACTACAACTGCAATATGGTTGACATAAATGCCAACGAAATATGCCAAAAGGAATACTCGATCCAATACAAACAATAGGAAATAAGAGGAAGAAATCAATAAAGAGGAGGAAAATGACACAAAATATGTGTATACTCTAATTATCTAATAGTTTATCCTAGCTTACCCTAATTTTTTTGTCAACCTATTAAAGTCATTGTAGCCAATATGAAGGCATACAACCACTTGGGGAAACTCTTTTGATACAATTTTTTATCATTTAGAAGGTGATAACATAAATTCACCTCAAAATCTTAACCAAAATTCATCTCAAAATCCCCCTTCTAATGATCCATCTCGTCTTAATTTGTAACTCATTGACCAGATGAGTCAGCAACAAGCTAGTGTTAAAACCCAATTTCTTCAAATGAATATGAAGTTTTTCTACATGCATAATATACCTAAAAATAATTGGTGGTGTATTCCTAATTAGTATCCTCCCCCACATCTTATAGTAGATTTGTTGGCATGTGTATCCAGCGCTCCCAGTGAGTTTCATGACCTGGACTAACCGCCTCTCGTAGATCCTAACTCTAGTGATTGTAGCAGAGACTAACACCTATGGGTTTTTGGTCTAATGACAATTGTGGTAAAACAAATGGTATCAGAGCAATAGGTCTCAAGTTCAAAACTCACGTAGGTAACACTGAGGGGAGATTGTTGGCATGTGCGTCTAGCGCTCCCTGTGAGTTTCATAACATGGACTAACTGCCTCTCGTAGATCTTAACTCTGGTGATTGTGGCAGAGACTAACACCTATGGGTTTTGGTCTAATGACAATCATGGTCCAACAAGATCTTAATGGGGACTCCAATTGTGTAACCTCTATTGACCAACAAGGTCATATAATCTATTCAAAGGGAACCTTTTATTTCTTATATAGTTGTTACGGATATCATTGGTATCACCCCTTCCATGACATGTCCACCAACCCCAAACTTCACTTGAAATCATTTGGAAATGTTCACAAAGACTATATCAACAACAAATCCTATTTCATTATTAAGATCTTAGCTAATACCCTTATGAGTGACATTTTAGATTAGTACCACACTCTCACACATAGCTCCTTTTTTTGAACTCAAGAGGTTAGTAAATCTACTACTCAAGGTATTCCATTCTCAAGATCGACCTGAAAATAATTTGAACATCTTTATTAATTGTAAACAAGGTGATAATGAAAATTTCCAATCCTTCGTCAAATGGTGTAAGACTCTTTGTAACAGAACCAAACATGCCTTTTCTAAAAACTCTTCATAGTATTTTCCTCAGTGCCCTAGATCCTCACATTTAATACACGAATAGGTGATTTTCTCCTATCGATTTGGAGTATGTCATTGAGCAAGCTAAGAGGCAAGATTATCTCAATCACATAGTCAAGAAGCCTCAACCGAGGAAAACTCAACCTCGATCTCATGTTCAAAAAATCCTCGACATTATAATGAGACCTCAAAATCACATAGTTACAGATGATGGAGTCTCATACATTCTTAATAATAGCAATGCCTTCTAGAAAACCATTCACAATGTTGATTCAAACCCTCTTAGATCTAATGGAGGAAACAACTCTTATTCCTCTTCTTCCTCCCATGTGGATTTCCATAAACCTCTTTCTATAAAAGAGTTGAGGAAGCATCTCCCTAGGCCTTATTAAATTCTTATTCAGTACCTCCCTCCCCACTCCCCTTATGATTCAATGAGAATATATTTTATTGGTGGCATGTCAATTATGGACATTCACTAGAAAATTTCAAGCATCTCCATGCTTTCACCTATATTTTCTTACTTGTTGCTAACTTTGATCATGAAGTTATGGCATGTAAGAGACTTAAGGAAGCCATAGAGACTTTTAACCATGATCAAGGCATGACCATCACAATGTCATAAAGCAAACTAACGTACATATTAAATTCTATATTGATCCTTTTCCCAATCATTCCAATGATGAAGTATCTCCTCATCTCAACAATGAGAAGTGGCAAGCTTTTTCTTCCACTAACACTATAGAAACCACTTATAGCCCCAAAATAGTGTAGTCACTAAATCGCACACTTTGAGTCATTATTTAGTCTCGGTCTCATACTACTATTCATATGGTTCTTGAGTAAAAAGAGTAATAATTAACCAATGTCTTTGGCCTTTTTACTTTACTTTCTATCATCACTTCCAACCTTCCTGCAGGTACTTGCACAGTCTGTTTTGTTAGTTTACATTCATTCTATTTTTGACTGGGGTGCCCATCAAAGACTTGGGTGCCCCAAGCACCTTGGTCCCCTCCAGGTGCCTTGATCCTCTTTGTATTTTTCTTTCATCTTTTGGGCACTTTCTATCTATTTGAGCTTTCCATATTTTTAGTGGTCAGCCTTTTTGGGGTTAATTACAAAATTAGAACAAGAGAGCCATATAAATATAAAGTTACGTGACCATAATGAGGGACCAAGCACTAAGCGTCTACTATCATCATCTATAGTTACATCAATCAAAGGCATCTAAAGCTACATTTACATCCATCTAGCTCTATCACAAGGGACAAAAGGCTAGTTCATTTGCATCACACTTCATAGGAGAGGAGTATTTTGTTTCCATGCACACATTTACTACATTCTACATCTAGTTATTTGCTCACTACTTCACAAAGTGTGATTAGCACAAGAGAAACCTAGGGCATGATTTACACACATACACACACACACCTAGAACTACATTGGGTCTGAGATGTAGTTGTAGCACTCAGTTAGTAAGTCCACCATTGTGGCCGCTGAGGACAATCTGACCCCTTCATATGCATATTTCTTTTTTAGGGTTTTAATGCCTTGTCTGGGGTTTTGTAGGTGATTCTCTATTACAAGTCTTACAAATGACATTGGGTGCAGTTCAATGACATTAGTGCGATAGGAAGTGAACAAAGGAAAATACTTAGCGACACCTCATAAGAAATTTTTAGGCCATTTTTGCAGACCATGGCACCTAGATCTCATATTAGGGTGCCCACAGGTGCCCCTATCCTCTTCCAGGCACCCTAGTCTAGTCATAAATCTCAAATTTGCACTTTCTTAGGCTTCAGTGTGGTCTTTTCATTCTCCTATTTACCCGGTTTTCACTGTGACATAGTCCCACACCTTCGTCGAATCAGCTAAGGACTTATTAACCCTCTCTTGCACATTAAGGTTTAACATTTCTATTTACTTAGTTGTTTAGGTCATTTCCTTTATTTTTTTAGTTGTTATTTACTACTTTGCATAACATCAAATTAGGTTAGGATATTCCATTTTAGTTTAATCAAATAGATCCTCCCAAGAGTGTGTTTAGTACAAATGGCATCAAATGTGTAATTTCCCACTTATGATACCTCATTCTATACTCTTTATTAATTTATTATAATATTGTTCAGGCGTATCCTACAAGTTAGATTTTTTTAGAACCATTTCCTCAAAATAAAAAAAAATATAATCATATGTAAATCAACACTATTGACCATCCTAAAAAAATAGGTATGATTGTTCTTTGTATCTCTAGGATTCATTCTTGATGAAATCAAGTACCTTGAAACAATATGGCTGATATTATTTATCTCGATTATTGGCGCCCCTAGCGAAAATTGCCACCACCTGGCAACAATTGCCACCACATAGCCATCATGATTGATATCGTATAGTTGGGATACAAAAATATATTGGTCAAACCAAATACCTCAGTCCTTTTAGATTAGATACATATTAAAAATCATCAGGTCCAGACTAATTATTTCATCAACCAACTTGGAGGATTGAGATACAATAACAAAACTCTTGAAACTCCCTAGTCAAATCCATTTATTTGAACCAATCCAGACTTCTCCTAAGCATAAAAAATGACTCATGAAAACCCTCTCCAAGATGAATATATCCTTACCACTATTTTTGGGGCACCATTCCCTATTACATGGTTTTGATGAAAGCATGCTTAACAAATATAAAGATATCGCAATCCATAATGATCCAACCATAGATCATTATTCCTCTATTCATTTTCCTATCAACTCTATGATTTTAGACGAGTTACGTTTATTGTAGTGTCATTCTCCTTTGTACTCAGTCGGAAAGTCTATTCTAATGCCATCAAGTTCATTAATGGTTTCATTGTTGACATTATTGTGTCTATTAGTCCATTGAATCCTTGTAGTGGCTTCTCATCACTACTTATATATAACATCGATTTAGTGTGTTTTCATGAGTTATCATCTTGGAATCGTCGCTTCACTGTTACTTAAGAGCATATAGCATGTTGAGTTTCTTTGTGTTAGAGTGAGTAACATACGCCAAGTGACGATAATAAAATGATAATAATAATCAAAATTTCACAAACGTCTTGCATAACACCTAATTTAGGGTTGAGATTGGGTCTGATTACAAGTCGTATAACAATTGTTTTTTAAATAATAATAACAACGATGAGTTAAAATAAAAAATGATTTTTTAAAGGAAAATCAATAATGAAAATTTAATCATAATAAAATAGGATAATAAAATGGAATTTCTTTTTAATAATAATGAGAAAAGAAAGTGAGAAGGACATGTTTAGTGGAAGAGTAGGCTTGTTGAGGAGGTAGGTGGAGTTATTGGTGAGAGAATTTATGGCGGTGGTTGGGGAAAGTGAATGGGAAAGGTGGTGGATTGAGTTAGGGATTGATGTCTAACCCACTCAATTCACATTTACCATTATTACCTCTTCTTGTGCTAATAGGAGGAGTGCTGAAACAAGGCATTGGAAACTTTCAAGTAATACAATTGGAAAATGTAAAATGATCGGGATAGAGACCTGTTTGTTGCATATAGTTAAACAATGTAATTTCCTCGTGAGGATACCTATGTCTTTTGTATGTTGCAATACTTGTATTCGGTGAGAATATGTCTCATTATTTCATTTGGTCAAACACTTTATGGGTATCTACCAAGGCTCTGTACTTGACATACTTTTAAATAATTTTTTTGGGAAAGGTTGGGTGTAGCAAAGGCCATTTAATCACTTGTGAGAGATTAAAAAGTAGATTGTCTTTCCTTGTGAAACCACCGTTATTGAGAATATAGGTCTATAATACTTGAAGATATGTTGAGTAATCTTCATGGGGTTGTGTGTAGTAAGAAGAATGTGCATGGACATCCATCAAAGCATAATGGTTTGTGAGATCTTGTTGCAAGTGCCCTAGTAGACATGTATACAAAATGTGGGCATTTAGACAAGGAATGTGGACTTTTTAGCATAATTTTTGAGGGAATGTGGTCTTATGGAACACATGTTGGCCACACAAGCTTAATTTTCTGTTTTATATTCCTTTGTTGGGCATGCAGGTACAATGGAGGAGGGGCAGACAAGTATAGCTATGTCTAACTAGCTTGAGGAAACTCTAAACTCTATCATTATCATGTCGGTAAAACCTTCGATGTTGTGTGGATGCCATGCTTGTAGGAAATGCATAAATAGGTGGTGGGCATGGCATTCGCTAGAGGATGCCTACTCAGGAACTCGAACTATTTTCCAAAATGCCTAAAAGAAATAAGGTCTCACTGAGTGCAATGATTCTTGTATTTACACAAAATGGGCTTGTTGAAAGGGGCATCCAATAGATCTATTCACCCTTGATTCCATATTCCCATCCTATGTTGAGAAGAGAGTTTTAAAATGGTAGACACTAAATCATGCACTTTGGGTATATTTCTAGTCTTGATCACATACTACTATTCATATGATTCTTAAGAAAAAAAAGTACTAATTGACCACTGTCTTTGGCCTCTTTGCTTTCTTTCTATTTGCCTTCTTGGTCTTACACACCTTCTTGCCCAATCTGACCTTTGACACTTCACTTATTTTTGGACACAAGTCTAGATGCCAATACCAGGCGCCCCCGATCCCCTCTGGGTGCCCCCGACCTCTTTGTCATCTTGCTCGCATCTTTTGGGTCCTTTCTAGCTATTGGGCATCTTATTTTCTTAGTGGTCAGCCTTTTAGTGGTTAATTATGAAATTCAAGCAAAGGAATCATATAAATACAAAGCTATGTGGCAATAATAAAGGACCAAACACTAAGCATCTATTATCATCACCTAAGGTTGCATCCAAAGGCCATTACAAGAGCACTCAAACATCCATCTAGCACTCACACAAGGGACAAGGGATTGCATTCTTTTGCATACACTTCATAGGAGGGGAAGTTCATTTTTCCATGCACACATCTATCTACATTTTCTACATCTAGTTATTGCTCGCTATTCAAGTGTGTCTGGCACAAGAGCCACGTAGGGCACGATTCTACACACACACGCGCAAGAACTACATGGAGTCTAAAATGTAATGCAGCGCCCAGATCGTAAGTTCACTCAATTGGGTGACCGTCGGGTCAATCTGACTCCCCATTTACATCTTTTTTCTTTTTAGGATTTGATGTGTTTTGGGGTTTTACAGGTGCTCTTTCTTATTGCAGGTTTCAGGCGAGCTAACGGCGATCATACAGTGACATACTAGTGATCAAAGTGAAGTTCCATCGAACATCTCATGACACTGTGAAATTACTTTCTGAAGTTTTGGGTAGTCACAGGTGCCTAGAGGAGGTGTACAGCACCCCAGGCGCCCCTGACCCTGCATAGGCACCCTAGTCCTAGCATTTCTGATACACCTGCATTTTTTTGGGTTCAGTTTGACGACGCTCTGAGTTCCTGTTCCATCAGTTTTCCAGCTTGGCACAACTTCGGCATCATTGTGAATCAGCTAAGTATTTTTATCCCTTCGTTTGTAACTAGGGTTTCAAATTTAAATCTACTTATTTTCTTGGATCAAATCTGTACTTTATTGCATATCTATATCTGCGTACTGTTACATATTTAGATTTAGCATTTATTTATTTCAATATTTGCTTAATCATTTGGTGAACCCAGTCTCATTCGAACACTCTTAGGGTCATCATACTTTTATTGCTTTCATTTTCCTAGGCTCTTCTCATCATGAATATCTCTATTCATGATTTCTTGCTAGCCAATCCTTGAGTGTCGCGCTAAAATCATTACTCTTTTGGCTACTACTCGTATTCCTTCCACTACTCATTTCGGACATTGTTTACCAGACATTTAGATGCATTTTCGCAACACATTACTTTTCCATCTACTATAGCTAACAATATTTTTGTGTACAATAATGATCCTCCTCTATATATATGAGTTTGCATCAATAATATGGGAGTTAAACGTGCTTTAGTTGATACTTGATATGAGCTCAATCTTTGTCCCTTATCATTCATTCACGCTATAGGCCTTCCCACATCTATTCTTAACCCAACATCTATTTCTGTTCGAGCATACAATTCCACCACGCATCCATGCATAGGCACTGTCACTTTGTCACTCACAGTTGGGCCAAAAACTATTCTAGTTCTATTTTTTGTCATTGATATCCTAGTTTCATATAATTGCTTACTTGGTAGGCCATGGCTTCACAGAATGCAAACAGTGTCTTCTACAGTTCACCAATGTGTTAGATTCTTACATGAAGGCTTTGAATATGAAGTTCCCGCTGATAGTACACCATTCCAATATTGCAACCTAGATCCAACCACTGCATTACCTATTCCAACTTCTACTACTATACATCCTGTTGTTGATTTGTGACCCATGCACTATCCGGACAACTTACCTCCACTTGAAGGGAACCGTTTGTACACTAGATGTTGTTCCATCCACTTCAGAAACCCCCCTTCTACTAATATTATGGTACTTTATCGAGGGTCTGTCCATACATCGGAATGTCATACCACCTTCAGTGTCTTCTCATGAGCAATTTGCATCTACACTTCCTCCCTTCACATGCACTCTCTTCATGAATAATGCTTACTGGCCACACATTCCATTCGATCCCACTTGCTCTGACACCATTTGCACACATGATGGCTTGACTTGGCTTGGTTTACACTCGATGATATCTTACCTCCACTACATTCACCACATCTATATCATGGATATGTTTGCATTACTATTGTTGCTTATGGCCTCTGAGTATTTCATTTATTGATCTTTGTTGCACACGCACTCTGCATCTTGCATCACTTACTCTTGGGCAATCTTGGCTTAATTATATTGGCGGTACTTTAGATCCTCAAATCATATCGACATTTCCTTCCCTATGCCCTTTGCAGCCACGTTTTTATTTGCAATGACTCATTTCTCGGCTATTCACAAAATCTTACTCATTGGTATGCACATGGATGTCCATTACCACCTTTCACTGACGAGGAATATGCAATGGGCATGTACAATCTACGTCGCAATGGCTCTCTATGGGATCAACCACATACTATAGCTTACCAAGTCTCAAATGCATCACCATTTGGTTTTGACCATGACAATGATGACCTCTTAGACAATATTACTTGATCACACTTATCATCATACACTTGGGGGGCATCATGCTTATTCTCCCCCCCTCTAGTATTATCAAATGTCTTAAAAATTCTACTATGTTCACTTCTTACTTTGCATCTAGTCTTTCACATGCATCATGCACATCTTGATACACTTGTATCGTCATTACCCAATGACGCACTCTTGTGCTATGGTTCACACTTGACTGTTGAGGGCTTATTACATTCATGAACCTCACATCACATCACACTACACATTTCACACTCAACACTTTCATGACATATCTTTCTAACACACATTGATCACAACACACACCCTGATGATGCACTCTAGTTCCACGGTTCATACTCGACTGTTGAGGGTCTAAATTTGAAATGAACCTCACAACACTAACTCACTCTCTATCTCTACACTTTATTGATCATATCTTTCTAGCGCATTACAATTCAAACCATTTCCCGATGGCACTCTTGTTCTATGGTTCATTCTTGACTGCTGAGGGGGCATTTATAAATGAACCTCATTTCATGCATACTCATTCACATTCGCTCGGGGGGAACGTTGCTCCTATCACACTCACTTTACATTCCATTCCATTCACACTCACAACATACTGCATATCTTGGTTGCACATTGTTCTTGCTTACTTATTCTCACATGTACACTTTGCTTACTATGTTAGATAGATACATTGTATGTCATTATCTTTATCATACACACATGTGTGTTCACTTTCCTTCTAGTTGTGATCGCAGAACTTTACACATATCATTACACACAACATGGATGTTTGGCACTGTACCTCTTACTAGTCCATAGCATGGCTCCTAGGGGCATCCACTTTCATACACATCACAGGTGCTATTATTTCATATTTATACTACTTCCTATTCATATTAGCACACTACATCATCTCGGATCATACACGTTTTGACATACTTTCTATCTTTCTAACATGCTAACAGGTGCTTCTATGTGTAGCATTTTCTTTGCAAGAAATTTTACCACCATGGTTGTCTGTTACTCTTTGTTTGTCACTATTTGTCATTGCTTTTATTGTATGCCATTGTTTGTGGGCTATTCCCTTTGTCTTGTGTGCACATTGTATGCTTTTGGCCACTTCGGCCTTTATTGTCTTGTGACATCGTGAGTGATGTCCCATGTTTGTAACCCACTTTTCGCGGTCTATATTGTCTTCTTGCTTGTTAGCTTACATTTTGTCTTCTATATGCGTGATTGTTCTTATTTGCACTAACATTTATTTCCAACCACTTTGTTTGCATGTATGCCTTGGTTTCTACCAAGCACACTCCCTCCCCTTGCAGGGAATTCAGTTTCAGCACAACATCTGGTTCTCCTTTAGGCCACATCCTCCTTGTGACATCACATGCACCCCAAATGAGGGGGGCATCATTGGGTGAATCAATCACCCCATACAATAGTTACAGTCATAGTTACAACACAGTTCAATACCGGTACAACACAGTCTTTAGTCTCAGTAACGGCCCAAAATATGACTTGGGTCCTTAGCACAACACAGACACCAGTGCTCAGACACAGATAGTAGTGTATGAGTGCCCTTGAACCTTCTTGGGTGCCTGCGACCAAGGGGTAGTTACATAGTTTTTCTTAGTTTCAGTTACAGTTTACACAACGACTTCTACATGATAGGCAGTCCTTCGGCACTTGGCATGCATGCATTACACCATCTTTAATACTTTCGCGTTGGATCAGACTAGATCGAAATGGATTAGATTTACACACACCATCTGCAGTGGTGTTTACTCTTCGGGAAGGAATCAAAGGTTGGAGAATAACACTAGAACCTTTCTCCCTACACTTCTTCCGTACTTCAGCGATCTCCCAAAAAACTCGCACTTGGACGTGAGATCACCCAAAAAACTCATTCTTCTACAACATCTTCAGGATCATTTCTATCTCTTTCACTCATCATGGATCAGGTGCACATGTTCCTTTTCACATTTTTACATACTTCTTACACACTTTTTACTGTATTTTGATCAAATTTTTCATATACACGTATTTGACTACTTGTCTGCTCTTCTCTTTTACAGGTCCGTCCTTATGGGAAGCAGTAGTCACATCAATCACACATCAACATCAAATGACATCAACAACATGTACAACGTGACATTTACACATGTGCTTTCACCCCTAGGGTCATCATCATTTTCACTTCCTCTTCTCTAGCATCCACGCTTCATATTTTTATCACTCCACATTTTTTCTTGTCTCCTCAACACGCTTTTTGCCATCGATCTACATGGTTATCAGGTACACATCTCTTATCTACTTTATGTTATTGAGCATTCTCTCAACAACATAAAGTGGGGCAAATGTAGACACTAAATCACGCACTTTGGGTATATTTCTAGTCCTGATCACATACTACTATTCATATGATTCCTAAGCAAGAAAAGTACTAATTGACCACTATCTTTGGCCTCTTTGCTTTCTTTCTACTTGCCTTCTTGGTCTTACACACCTTTTCACCCAGTCTGACTTTCGACACTTCAGTTTTTCTAAGTTTGGACACCAACGCCCAACCAGGATGCCAACGCTCAGGTGCCCCTGACCTCTTTGTATCTTGCTCACATCTTTTGGGTCCTTTCTAGCTGTTGGGCATCTTATTTCTTGGTGGTCAGCCTTTTAGTGGTTAATTATGAAATTCAAGTAAAGGAATCATATAAATACAAAGTTATGTGGCAATAATAAGGGACCAAGCACTAAGCATCTATTATCTCCACCTAAGGTTGCATCTAAAGGCATTACAAGAGCATTCAAACATCCATCTAGCACTCACACAAGGGACAAGGGATTACATTCTTCTGCATACACTTCATAGGAGGGGAAGTTCATTTTTCCATGCACACATCTATCTCAATTTTCTACATCTAGTTATTGCTCGTTATTCAAGTGCAACTGGCACAAGAGCCACCTAGGGCACGATTCTACACACACACATAACTACATGGAGTCTGAAATGTAGTGTAGTGCCGGATCATAAGTTCACTCAGTCAGGTGACTGCCGGGGTCAATCCGACTCCCTATTTGTCATCTTTTTCTTTTTAGGATTTGATGTGTTTTGGGGTTTTGCAGGTGTTTCTTTCTTCTTACAGGTTTTAGGTGAATAATGTAGTGAAGTGCAACAACATACAAGCGATCAAAGGTGACAACCAATGAACATCTGAGGTGACCTGTGCAAAATTCACTTTCTGAAGTTCTGAGCAGTCACAGTGCCCAAAGGAGGTCTGTACAGCACCCCAGGCACCCTGACCCTTTACATAGGCACCCTAGTCCTGACATTTCTGACACTCTTGCATTTTTCTTGGTTCGTTTGCGATGCTTAAGTCCTTGTTCCATCTAGTTTTCCAGCTCGGCACAACTTCGAATCATTACGAATCATCTAAGTATTTTATCCTCTTGATTTGCAACTAGGGTTTCAAATTAAATTACTTATTTGTTTGAGTCAAATATACTTTATTACATATTTATATTTTTGCAGTTACATGTTTATATTTAGCATTTATTTATTTCAATATTTGCTTAATCAGAAATAAGGTTATGCTGGATGTTGTAGTTTTAAATGCCCTGGTAGATACGTATGCAAAATGTGGAAGCATGAACGAAGCCGTGAACTATTTGATAAAATTTATCTTTAAAAAATGTGGTTTCATAGAATGCCAAGATTACTGGTTAAGCACAAAATAATATTGTTGGGAATGACCTTCAAAAAAATTTCAAGAAAATTCAAGTCACCAGTCAAAATCCATGACAAAAAGCCGCAAACAGATGCCTCTAGCAAGCGTCGAAAACAATTATGAATCTCACTAAATTACGCACTTCATCATTTCTTTCTTTTGGATTTCAATATGTTTGAATAATAGAAAATGCAACTAGAATGAGTGATACAACCTTTACCCTTCCCGGAAACACTTTGAAACATAGAATCTGACCGTGGAAATTACACTCAGGGAGCGTTAGACCAAGTTGTTACCACAAACTGAAATCTCTAACATGATCCTTGTCGACCCAGGACATCATGAAGGCTCTTAAATAAGATGACAAAACTCTATTTGATGCCTTTACGAAATGAGTTTTGAAGCCCTTTTTGACATTGCAGTTATTTGTGGTAAAGTTTTCATTTTAAGAAAATGTGATTAGTTTTTGGCTTACGATTGCCGCTTTAATTGCAAAAAACTAAAAACTAGCCCCACTTGCCTCTCGACCTCTAGTAGGAGAATTGAAACCAATTCTCATTTCCATGAAAACACTTTCAAAAGTTAGTTTTGAAAGTGGGTTTTGGGGCCCACTGGCTGTTATGCAACAAGAGTGTTTGACACGTTTATGATAATTGGCCCCAGAGTCACCTTTGTAACTCGATCCCTATTCATCATAATCAAATTTCATCAAATCTGATGAGTTCTTTATATATAGCGGGTAATTTGTTCTTGAAACTATGTCTGGAAACTACTTCTGTACAAAACTATACAAATCTGGCCAGGGTGTAGTACAGTTTGGGCATACTTTGTATGATTTCAAATCTGCAAATGGTGGAGCTCTATGATTTTTGCTATCTGTCTATGGCTTGGAAATTTTTGTCGTTAGGGTTCACACACCTTTGGCATATGCAATGACCTACAACAAATATAAAGCATTAGGTACTTGCAAAAAACTTCATCAAACAATTAGATAACTAATGGAAAAATTTATATGTGGGTGAGGTTGGACTGACCTTAACAGTCAACCCATACTGAACCGATACATGTATTCCACTACATCCCCTCGAGCGAGAGCAAACATCATTTAGTTCTCCTAGTGCACTATGCATGTGTGCATGTAATTAATCCCTTGACCTAGCTTTTCCATCATGCTTCCATGTTGATCGTGGGTAACTACTTGTCCCAATTGAAACCCTTGTATGCAAATGTAGAAATCAAAATTTTGCTCACTTGTGTTTTTCTATACAATATGTTGTATTTGTTCCCCTCTTTTTCCTAACTTGTAGATGGTAGATAGATATGTGCTTACTAGATGATAAATTCTTAGAGACAACCTGTATATACAAGAGTCTTTATTTTGAAATTAGAACCTAATGGTGTGCAAGGCTGACCCAAAACATAAAGTACAAAAGTAAAAAGAGTAACGAACAAGCCTAATAGGAAAAAGAGACCCAAGAAATAACTTGGGATGAGACCATATGGATTGGGGCCAAACCGTACAACAATTTAGACCAAACAATCATTTGGTCTTATACCAAAGTCAACAAAAATCAAACAATCAATAGAAATGGCCATAGGTCTATGTGACACAACATAAAACAATATGAAAGAGTCAAGTAAGTAATTGCGCTAAAGGAATTCCCTCTATGGGAAAGGGATTTGTAGACATTCACGGGAATATGTCAATTTTGACGGCCATCTGGATGTTTTTTGACAGTTTAGCTTTTCCTATTTTAAGTTTGGCAGAAAGCTTGGCCCTACAACCAGTCGGTGGATGGGAAACCATGAATGATCATAAGTGGCAGATAAATCCAATTAACATTAGCGAGTTATCAGTCTCTAACTACAAATTCTAAAACCTGAGTGATACATTAAAATCCATCCCAACCTAGACCTTTCAACAGAGTTCCCATGTTTCTACTTGCTTGGGGATATTTACTAGTTAATGGGGATTTTGGGTTTGTAGGGCAAGCCTCACTCGATCCCAAGAATACTGAGAATTCTTCTTAGTAGTATAATTCATCTTGCTCGTTGATTCAGGGGCTTCAACAAATAAACAAGCCAAAGATTTACCAAAGGTATGTATGCCATTGATCAAAATAATTGCTTCGGGTTTCTGTGTTACCGATGAACCATCTTATTTTTTGCATTTTACTGTGGTATGTTTATGCTTATTAAAGGATCTATCGTGTTTTATCCCTTTCAGTGTAAATAATGAACATTGCGGATGATTTTTGGTTTTGACATTTTTACAAACACTTCACATGCATTATCGGTTATTCCTGAAAATTTACATTGTTATGCGTTCTTATTTTTTGAAAACAAAATTAGAAACCTTCTTAATTGTTTTCCTCTGCAACTATGTCAAAGATTTGCTACAATTTTTTTCCAATTTATAAGTCCAGTTAACATTAGTGGGATACCAATCTCTAACTCCAAATTCTGAAACACGAGTGATACATTAAAAGCCATCCTGGCCCAGGCCTTTCAACATGGTTCCTAGGTTTCTGCTTGTTTGGGGATTTTTACTAGTCAATGGGGATTTTGGGTTTGCAGGGTAAGCCCCAATCAATCCCAAGAATACTAAGAATTCTTCTTAGTAGTATACTTCATCTCAGTCGTTGATTCAACCGCTTCAATGAATAAACAAGCCAAAGCTTTACCAGAGGTATGTATGCCATTGATCAAAATAATTGCTTCGGGTTTCTGTGTTACTAATGAACCATCCTATTTTTTGCATTTTACTATGGTATGTTTGTGCTTATTAAAGGAAAAAACTGTGTTTCATCCCTTTTAGTGTAAATAATGAACATTGCGGATGATTTTTGGTTCTGGCATTTTTACGAACACTTCGCATGCATTACCGGTTATTCCTAAAAATTTACACTGTTATGCCTTCTTCTTTTTTGAAAACAATATCAAAAACCTTCTTAACTGTTTTCCTTTGCAACTAAGTCAAAGATCTACTACAATTTTCTTCCAATTTTTAGTTTATAACCTTGTTGAGCGATAATTTTACCTTTTCAATGTTGTATTTGCACTGCGTTGAGTGGATCAACTTTTAAAGAAGTTAAATATAAGGCATGTGTTGACCGGATTGACTTTTAAAGAAGTTAAATATAAGGCATCTTGTAATGATTTATTTTTTTTCCTCATTAAATCTGTTATGTTATACTAGTTAAATATGCTACATCTACACATAATTTTGGGTAAATCTGTTAAATTTGTACTTGATTCTAGTTAAATTTGAAGTATTACTTTTAGTTTCTGAAGTATGCTAGATTATTTTTGTTTTTGTTATATATGTTATATTCTGCTCAAGTTTGGTTGATTATGCTATACTATTCTTGCTTTTGATTCAATATGACCTGCTACATTTTTCGTGGATATATTTTACAGTCTGTTTTTTTTTTTGTGCTTGATTTTTCCTTTCAGTTGTTTTTGTGTTGTAATTTTTGCGTGTTGAGTGGATCAAATTTTAAATCAAGTTAAGGGCAAGATGTATTGTATTTAATTTCAATTTTTATTTTTGTTGAGTCTACTATGTTATAGGCCTATAAGCAATTATTGTAACCGAATTACTTGTATAAATCTGATTATTAGCAGCAATATAACACCAATGAACACAATGTTTCAGATAAATGATCTTAATGTGCAAGTAGAATAGCTTAGCCACTTCGAGGGGGAAACCTCCAAACTAAACAATAGGACTGAAATGCTCAATATGATATCAACTACTACCTACTGACCCCTATATATACTATTCCTATGTTATGGCCAACACCAAGGCCAACCCACTAATGATAATATAACATATATGAAAGAGATATATAATGATAAGAAGTTATGATAGCCACAAGTTGGATGTATACATCCAATATAAGATATATGATTAAGGGCATAGCATTCCCCTCCCCTTCGAAGCAACATTGTCCTCAATTTTGAGAAGATCTGGATGTTGTTGCAGGAAGTTTGCATCCTCCCAAGTTACATCTTCATTGTCTAGATTTTTCCAGTTGATCAAATACTCAGTGATGACCCTTGTCCTCAATCGCTTAGTGCGTGTTTAAAGGATGCATTCTGGTTCCAATATGATTCTTCCCTCTTCATCAAGCTCTTGTAAATCTGTCTGGGTTGATACTGTCTATCCAATTACCTTCTTTAGGCAAGATACATGGAAGACTGGATGAATTTGAGTAGCCATAGGAAGTTCCAGTTTGTATGCTATATTGTCAATCTTCTATAACACTTGATAAGGGCCATAGTACTTAGGTGAAAGCTTGTTATCCTATTTATGTTGTTTCAAGGACATTTGCTTATATGGTTGTAAACGCACAAAAAACCAATCACCAACTTCAAAATGTCTTTTGTTGCGATGTTGGTCTTCCTGTTGCTTCATGCGGTTTTGTGACATGGCCAAATTCTCCCTGAGACTAGAAAACACCTCTTGTTGGTGTTGAATATGTTCTTCAATTGCTCGAACCCTTGGCTAGACTCTCAAAGATGAAGTGATATATGGTGGATGGTACCCATATAATGCCAAGAAAGGAGACATTTTAGATAAAATATGAAAGGACGTGTTATACCACCATTCTGCCAGCAGTAACCATTGGGCCCATCTCACTTGCTTATCTGATGTAAAAACAACGAAGATATCCCTCCAAGCACTTGTTTACCACTTTTATTTTCCCATCAGAATTGGGATGATAAGAGGAACTATAAGCTAGTTGTGTGCCAGTGCATGAGAATAAATCAGTCCAAAAATTACTAGTAAAGATAGGGTCTTGGTCATTTACTATAATCTTTGGTGGCCCATATAGCTTCTGAATTAGATGTGATAAGGCTATTTGCTGAATCTGTCCACCACCACCATGATTACATTTTTACCTTTTGATTTATGCAATCCTACAATGAAGTCCATGGACACCTCTTCCCACCTTTGGCTAGGAATAAATAGAGGTTGTAAAAGACATGGGGACTTAATTGTTTCGCCCTTATTTTGCTGAAAAAACCATGTATTCTACCACAAAACTTTTGGACATCCCCTTTTAGCCCGTCCTAAAAAAAATCATGCTTGATTCGATGATAAGTCTTCAAGAAGCCATAATGCCCCCTACTGGAGAAGCATGGAGCTCAGATATAGCTCTATTTTTAAGGATTCAATTCTTACATAGATATAATCTATCTTTATACCATAAAACATCTCCTTTCCATACAAATATTTCTGACATGCTTGGATCTTACTCGATATTTTGAATGGGATTTTGTGTACATAGGTCATTTTTCCATTCACACCTTGCATCCTCTATCCAATCCTCTTATAACACAGATATGGCACACAACAATGCCTTGGCTAATTCATCCTTCTAAGATAAAACATCAACAACTACATTATCTTTCCCTTTCTTGTATATTATCTCAAAATCATACCCCAACATTTTTGAGACATATTTCTATTGTTATTCTGATGAAAAACGTTACTCTAAGAAGTATTTCTAAACTATCATGATTTGTATTTACTTTGAAATGTTTGCCCATTAGATATGGTCTCCATCGCTTCAACTGCATGAAGTGATGCTAACATTTCTTTCTCATAAACTGGTTTAGATATATTCTTACCTTTGAATTGGTGGCTCTAGAAGGCAATGGGTTGACCTTCTTACATGAGTACCGCCCCCATACCATACCCTGAAGCATCACATTCAACAATGAATGTTTTGGAAAAATCTGGGGTGGCTGGAACTGGAGTGGTGCACATGGCCTCCTTCAACTTCTCAAATGTTGTAGTATCTTGCTCATTCCAATGGAAAGAGTCATTCTTCAATAAAGCTACGAGTGGTGCTACGATGCTGCCATAATTCCTTACAAATCTACGATAATAACTTGTAAGCCCCAAAAATCCTCATATATTTTTTAGGGTTTTGGGAACCTTCCATTCAAGCATGGCTTCTATCTTGTTAGGATTCACTTTAACACCTTCATAAGAGACAATATGACCCAAATATTTAATCTCCTTGACACCAAAAGAACACTTAGAAGGCTTTGCATAAAGTTGATGTTAGTCAAGAGTTTCCCAACACCTTATTTACATGATGTAGGTGTTCCTCCCATGTTTTACTATAGATTAATATATCATCAAAGAACACTAAAAAAAACTTTCATAGAAATGGCTTAAAGATGGAATCCATCAAGCTTTGAAATATAGAGGGTGCATTTGTTAGTCCAAAAGGCATTACCAAGAACTCATAGTGTCATTCATGTGTCCTGAAAGTTGTTTTATGAATATCTTCATCCCTGATTTTAATATGATGATATCAAGAATGAAGATCAAGTTTTGTAAAGTAAATAGTACCATGTAACTCATGTAGCAAATCATCAATTACAGGAATAAGAAACTTATCTTTAATTGTGTACTTATTGAGTTCCATGTAATCTAGACACATGCGCCAATTGTCATCTTTTTTCATACCATCACTACATGAGAAGAGTAAGCACTCTGACTATGACGAATAAGTCCTGCTTCTAACATCTCTTGAACTATCTTCTCAATCTCACTCTTTTACATATAGGGGTACCTATAAGGTCTGATGTTGGGTGGTTGACTCCATGGTACTAGCTCGATGGCATGGTCATGGTCTCTTTTTAGAGGCAAACCCTTGGGCATTTCTCTAAACACCACTGAGTGTTCATCTATAACTGCTTGCATATTTATGGGTATAAATGTATTGGAATGATGTGCTTCTAATGAAAATAGTTGTGCCACAAACCCCTTTGCACCTTTTCTAAGCAATTTTTGCATCTGATGAGAACTTACCATTTGTGGGGAGTTTTCTCTTAGTCCTTTTAGTTTAAAAGTCCCCCTTCTGACTGAAATTGCATGAACAACTCTTGGAAATTCATTTCAATGGTTCCCAAGGTGGTAAGCCATTGAACTCCTAACACAATGTCTGCTCCTCCCATGACAATGGCATACATATTGCTAGTTAGCAAGTAATCTCCCATGGCGAGATTAATGTTATGGCATTTTCCTGAACAACTAACAATTTTCCCATCAGCGATCATGACTTGACATTCTGGAGCTGAATAAACAAAGCAGTTCAAGCGTACCGCCAACTTATGATTGATGAAGTTGTGAGTACTTCCTGAATAAATCAACACTATTACCCTTTGTTTTTTTAAGAATCCAACTACTTTGAGATTTTGGGGAGTGCTAATACCAGAAATTACATGGCATGATATTGTTGGCTGGGGATCTCCTAATTCCTCCTTTCGCTCTACCTCTTCGTCTTCTTCATTTTCTTCTTCTTCTTTAGGCCCGTCAATGTAGAACAAATTCTTTTTAGCACACATATGTCCTGGTCCAAATTTGTTGTCACAATTAAAACATAACCCTTTGGCTCTCTTTTCTTCAATTTGTTGAGGTGTTAGTCTAACTGGCCGAGGGAATGATGGTGGAAAGGTGCTACGATCTCTGATATTACTGATAGTTTGTTTCCTATTCGAAAGAAATTTTTCCTCTACCCTACGTGTCATGATCATAGAATTTGAAAATTTATGAGGATTAAACATACACACCTCAGTCTCAATTTGTTCTTTAAGACCCCCAAGAATTAAGTCATTCAAATTCTCTTCAGGAATATTTTCCACCCGTAAGGAAATGTTTTAGAATTGATGGATGTAATCTTTGACTGTTCCTGTTTGTCTTAGCTTTGATAACTAACTGAAATAATTCTCTGACACACTAGAACTATAGTGCAATTGTAACTCTTTGGTGAAGACTATCCATATAACATTGAGGCCACTCTTTTACCTTTGAGAACATAACCATCGATATCAAATGAATTGGTCAGGTTCGAGATACAACGATGCCATGGTAACCTTTTGTCTCGATGGAATTTGATGAAGATCAAAGAAATTCTCCATCTGGTTAATCCAATCGAGTGGATCCTTTCCATCAAAATTACGAATTTCCATTTTTGGAATCATGTTACATGCCTATAGAGTGTTTGTATTTGGATTGGTCATGCTCGCATATCCACCCTGGCTAGTTTATCTATTACTTTGACCTGAAGATCCACCCTGGTTGATATGATTATGATTGAGTTGTGGCTAATTATGAAGGACATGATGACCCATGCTATTGTAACTAAATAGGTGAATGAAATCCTCCAATCATTGTCCAATATTTTCTACATCTTCTTTGTTGGCCACTCTACCCTCGAGGTTTTGCAACTCTAACGCAAGATAGTTGACCTTATGGTCCGTTGAAGTAGACCCTAACCCTGAGGGACTCTATAGATATCCCTTATGACTCTAAATCCTCAACTATTATCTCATCCTTCTGAAGGGTTTTACCCTGAGTGATGGGATTATTTTTTCCTCTTGTCGAAGGCCCAACCATGATGCCCCAAAATGGTAGGATTTAGGGATCAAGGTCGAAATTTAGGGTTTGGGAGTTCAATAGGAATTCGGCCAAATTTTAAAAAACTCAAAGAACGAACTCAAACTAATTTTTAATCCTCTTTCTGGAAACGTAAATAACTTTGAAAAATTCCATAAATTCCACCCTAGGTAGCTGAATTATGAAAAAACATAAAACCGCTATAAATTTTACAAACCAAGTCAAAAATTCTTAAACATTGGAGGAGAGCTTACTTGACTGATTTTGCCACACCATAAAAAAATTTGGAAAAAAAATCGCTACCGAGTTTGAGATATGGTTGAGCCTTCACAATTAGGGTTTGACGCAGTGCTGGCCGAGTTCAAGCTCTGATACCACTTGTAATGAAATTACTTGTATACATCTAATTATTAGCAGCAATATAACACCAATGAATAAAATGTTTTAGATAAATGATCTCAATGTGCAATTAGAATAGCTTAGCCACTTCAAGGGGGCAACCTCCAAACCAAACAATAGGACTCAAATGCTCAATATGATATCAACTACTACCTACTAACCCCTATATATACTATTCCTATGTTATGGCCAACACCAAGGTTGACCCACTAATGATAATATAACATATATGAAAGAGATACATAATGATAAGAAGTTATGATAACCACAATTCAACTGTATACATCCAATATAAGATACATGATTAAGGACTTAGCAATTATAATTAAATTTGCTAAAGCTATACTTAATTCTGGTTGAGTAGATAATAAAATGACTTTCTTATGTAAATATTGTGATCTTATGATCAACGTAAATTATTAGTTAAAACCTGTACATGCTTATGTTTTTTTATTTTGCCACAAGTTTTTGCTTGTATGTTCATGTTACTGTATTATGTACTACTTATTCAAATTGTGACTTCTTATAGTTATTGACAAAGAAAATGCATTTAGCACATAATGAGGCCTTATAATTTCCTCCTAAGCCGCAAGAAGTATTATTGGAAAATTCTTGAGTTGATGAAATACATTGCAAATAAGTCGAATATGTTTTGCTCTTCAATATGTATCTACACTCCCTGGATTCAGAATACCATGTTATTCTTAGAAGTGTCAATGGTATTCAACAACCCCGTTTGTCTACCATCCATCCTGTATTTTTATGTCTTGTAAAATTATAATCATAAGACGACTTCATTCAAGGCATCTTATTATCCTTTCATGTGTTGATGACTCATTAAACCTTCATCTAAAATGTGACTCGCTCTTATAATGAAAAATAGTTTTGGAAGCATGTCCCAACGATGTCCATACAAGTAAACTGAAATTGATGTGAACACTTTAAACTATAAATTGAACCAAGGACTCTCTAAAATGTCTGATTTCCCTCATCTGAAGTTTTGAGGAGGAAATGGAACTAGCTAAACCTGTCCTTGGCTGTATTTGAATTGAGAGGCATTATGATAGTTAATTTAGGAAGAAGTAGACTTTACTTATGGAGCTTCTCCCTTATTTGAATATTTTTCCTTTTTTAACAATAAAGAAGAAAAGAGTGTGCAGTCAATGGGAAATAAAACTTAGAGAATACCCAATTTGATTAAGAAATAAAAACAAACTAAAATATTACTTCTAAGCATGGGCCTCATAAATACTATTATATTACTCAAAAACTCAAGAAAACTCGGCATGCTCTTAACGCCTACGTTTGGTTTGTGTTATCATGGCTGTAGTCAAATATATGTTATTTCCTTACTGAGATGCTTTGTGATTGATGAAGCTTTTGGAGCCATAATAAAACTATAAATTTCCTTGATGGAATCGCTGTGTTTTCCTCTTTGAAAGGTCATTTATGTGCTTGACCTTGAGGCTGAGTAGGGGGAAGTTGTTGCCTAGCCAATCAAGACTAGCGGGTTTTCTATAAAATTTGTTGAAGTTTAGAGTGCTCTTTAGGCAATCAACTGACTTCAGGAGGCCTTAGGGTCTTTAGGGCATTGTATTTATGTGCTTTACTTTTAGTCAATAGCTTTTACGCATTTTGTTGAATCTATTTTTCAATGCATTTCCTGCTCTCTATCACAAAATGACTTTGAAATTTGTAATTTTACTTCATATTCAAATTTTTTAGGAAAGGCTTAGGCAACTACATTATTGAAACCTTTTGATGGATTGTTATTTTGCACTACAAAATGTTGATTTTCTCTATGCATCGTTTCCTATTCAGAAGATTAAAAATATGATTTTCACTAACAATGATACATTTGTAGATATTCCTCTAATATTGTTCTTATAGTACACTGTCGAAAATATTTTGGCATCTAGTAGAGAAAGATCAATTTTGTCTGGTTGATAGTGGTTTGAAATGCTTTTTAATTTGTAAATTTTCATGCCCAATGATTGCACCGTATATCAATTAATATTTTTCTCATTTAGGATTTTATGCTTACATATCAAAATGGCTTATATTATAATTGTTATTATATTTTATAGCAGGTATGCAACATGACTCTTCTATATTTATGTATGAGAAGTGATTGCTTTGAGTGTTGGTTAAGTGATTGCTTTGACTGCAGGTTAATGTCTTCTGATTTTTCTGCAGGAGATGTGTGCTAAATGTGTATTTGATCTCATTGATTTCTTCCTTTCACTCCTTGCATGTGCTCTTAGAGTAGGGGTTGATGAGAGCATGTGAGTCAAGATAAAGTTCATGCCCAATATTAATTGCAGAATGACATTCGCCTCTACTTGAACTATATGCTTGTAGCACACACCTTCATTATGGAGGACACTAGTTTCTACCATATTACCATATAAAGATGCAAATTTTAAGATATTTTATTCATACTTTCTCACAATTACACAAAATGATGCAAATAACTCATTATCTTCTTCTGAATATAAACAATTGCTATGAAATTGAATCAACCACCAATACTGGTTATGCATATATGTTAGGGCCCCTTTTGCTTTGACAACATCTCATGGGCCAAAAGGTGGTAAATTTTCTTATTAAAGTTTGTGCATGAAATGAAGCCTTTATGGAGATGATGTTGTAGTAGTAGAATCAGAAGACTATAATAGCCACAATAAGATTTTAAATAATTTGGAAGAACTTAACTTGTAAACCATGTATTATAAACACATCTTAATTTGGAAAAAGAATATAGTTGCATCCTCTGTGTATGCTAGCAACTATTCAAATATGCCCAAAATACATTTAGTTTTATTGAGTTTAAAAGGCTACTCAACATTTATGCTTGGATATTAAATGCTACACAATAATAATATTGTGCTTTTACAGGCTTGAACATGCAAATATTATGAAATTAAACTTCTGTAATGGTTTTGTTGTATTATATCAGAGAATAATATTGAAAATACAAAATAATCTTAATGGAGCATTGTACAAGTAACATTTTTGTTGTTATTGTACCCTTTGAAGTCAATTATCTTAGGTAGTGCATTTTTTTCTTAATCCCTTGGACTAGATTTATACCATAATACATATATTTTTAATACATTTCATGGAGTTTAAGATACGTGAATTTACAACTCTCTTTAATCATTTGGAGAAGGAACATTTTGCCAATTATTATGTGTTTTGAAGTTAGTCATCTTAGGTAGCACTTTTTTTCCATAACCCTTTGGACTAAAGATTAATACCATGATAGTGCCACTGAGTATATGTAAACATGTCATTAATGGTAACATCAAAAATTAAAATGCACTTGCTTCCAGATGAAATAAGCAGAATTGACATCTTTGATTCAGGTCAGAGCCATTTGTAAAATGCTTAAGATGACTGGGCTTTTTGCTATAGAACATACTTTGCTTTATTCAATTAAATGAGTGCACAACTTGGTGCTTATAATTTAGGAACACTAGATTATATTCAGTGCAATATTGTCTAACTTATTGTTCATTCTTTTTGCTTGCTTAATCGTTATAATGTTTGTATTGTCTCATGTGCTATCACCGCACTTTGTAATTTGTGGTTCCAAGTTTGTTTTGTAGCTTTCAAATAAATTGGCATGGGGATTAACTATCCACAAGTCCCAAGGAATTACTTTGCATAGAGCAATTGTCGACAATGGAACCATTGAAATGAATTATAGTAACCCATAACCTTCTCCATAATTCCCTCGCTTGCAAATCTGCGCATTTTACCTCCTTTTTAATTCAAAAGGTACTAAAAAATGGCGCACATAAGAACACTTGGAGCCAAAAGAAAGGAGGAGTCAAGATTACTATCACTCAACCCTCAACCCATCGTAAATACTACCCTCTACTTTGATAGCACCTCCACTACTACTTACCTAAACACTTCTTGTATCCAAAGTGGTAGTGCCGTTTAAGGGGTATCAAATGTATTCATGTTTAGTGAAAATAAAATTGCCCACAAAAGACTATCATTCGTGATATAAAATCTACAAATGTACAAAGGTCTTCATGTATACATGTTTACTTCAGACGTCGTGAGATAAGATTTACAATTGTATATGTATGAATTTGTAACAAATTTAAATGTACACATAGAACAAACCAATGTAATGTTTCATCTATATTCCTACACTACCACTATCAATCCCACCCCTTATCGACTGTACAAAAAAATATTTTTCAACAAAAGACCAACCAAACAACCGATGCAATACTAACACAATATCCCCAAAATAATTACAAACAACATCAACTACAAAAGTAATTAACTATCCAAAACGGTATCAAATGTATTAATGTTTAGTGCGAAAAAAATTTTGCCAACAAAAGACTACCACTCATGATATAAAATTTGCACATGTACGGAAGTCTTCATGTAATATGTTTAGTTTAAATAAAATAGTCAACAAAACGCTACCACTCATGATATGAGATTTGCAAATGTATATGTACGAATTTATAACAAGTTCGAAATGTAGAGATGAAATCTTTAAATGAAGTGGTTTATCTATATATCTACACTTACAAAATCAATCACACCCATTATCAACATCAACTACAAAAGTAATAACTATCCCTCTAAAACAAATAACATATACCGTTCGGCAATCACATTGCATTGTACACATGCGATAGGTAGTAAGATAGAAGTCAATCAAACAATACAAAAGTGAAACAACAAAGATTTACATTACTAAGTTCTAGTCTCATCTTTGAAGACCTACATAAACAAAGTTTGCTAAAAACATGATGTAATAATAATTTTGTACGATTTTTTGTAACTAATCAATAAACACAAAAATAAACTATAACAACACAAAATCATAACACATAACTAATTTAGAACCAAAATTAGAGCCTAAATAACTAGTTTGAAAGGAGAGCCAATAAGCACCCTCGAACGAAAACAAGGATACAATCCATAACAGAAAGCAACCAGATGGTTAGAGATTTTTGACCAAAACCCCAACAAACAAAATTAAAATAAAAAAAAGTCTCTGAAATAAAACGAAGTCCTCTAATTGTTTTAGGCTCCGCCATTTTAATTACAGAGGATAAATTAGCGCTAAGCGACGAGGCATTCTCAATCGACAAAAACTTTGAAAACAGTTCTTGTAGCTTTGAAAAGGTGAAAAATATATATATTCTCATTCGTTATTTGGTTTGCTTTGTTGGCCACTCAATAGTGGACGACACTGCTTTCTGACTTTAACCCTAGTCTTCCACTTTTGGGTGATGAATGAAGGTCATCTGCAACTATTCCCTTCTGACCAAGTCCAATACTTTTACTCCACAAATACCTTCATTGCGTCGTTTTACAGCAGCATTTTCCCCAGGTATGATTCTTCTTTATTTATTTTATTTTGCCATTTATCTTCATACTTTACAATTTATTCTTAGCTTCGTAAAACAATTTCATTTAATATAGATTGCTTAAACCCTACGTAGATTCGTCATTAATCTCGAATTTTCAGTCGTTTGCAGGTTTTGTTATATTTAATGAATGAAATACGAGACTCTTTTGAAGGGTTAAAAGTTTAAAAAAAAAAATTTATCTTGGAATTTTCTGGCCTTTGCAGACTCTGTTGTACTTCGTGGCTGAAATTGTAAAATCTTTTCGAAGTTTTATTGGCAGGGAAATTTTTAAGGGATAATTCATTTGTGTAAATAAGCGTAGAATAAGAGGCGAATCTTTTTCATCTAGAAAAATAAGTAACCTATGAATTAGAGGCTAATATCTGAGTAAAAATATAGGATTTACCAAATATGAAAACATCTCCACTGGTTATGCAGAAAAGCTTTGGCAAATTTCAATCTCAGAAGTCTTTGTTCTAAAATATAGGATTGAGTAATAAAACTTTGCATATTTTGGTGAATGTGTAAACTTTATGTAGGTTTTAACATTTATATGGAAGTTCGGTGATGTTTTTTGAAATATTTTCTAGTAAACTAAAATTTTGAATGTTTTTGGTCAATTGGTGAAAATCTCCCATAAAATACAGCCCGATTCTGTTTGTATCTGTTAATGTGTAGTTCGTAAGCGAAGGTTTTCTGTGAGAGCCACCATGGGGGAAGTTGCAGAAGTTGGGGTTAATGAACCTGTTGCTGCTCCCAAGCTGCCGGTGCCTGGAAAGAGGAATGTGTTAATCACAAGTGCGCTTCCATATGTGAACAATGTTCCACATCTTGGAAACATAATAGGATGTAAGTTTTTGAGATATGTTACGTTATCTTTCTGTTTCTTTGGAGGTTTTGGCCTCTTTCTGGTTTGCTCTATTTTGGTTTTATATGGGGCGCTTTTAGTTATATGCTTTTCAAGTATTTGACGACATTTTGAATTTTAGGAGGGAACGAAGGGGACACATGTATGTCCTGCTTGCAAAGAACCCATTTAAAGCATTTTCTGTCTTGTAACTGCAATTTAGCTTTGTGAGGACTGTAATGTATCTTAAATGTTGAGAAAAGGAAAAGAAACAAATGTTCTGTGACCTGTCCATAAGCACAAATTTCAGCACCAGGGATGGTAATCTGAGATATGTGCTCTTCAAGAAATGAATTATAACAGGTTCACATATTCTTTTTTTAGGAATGAGCATTAATTGAAGTTGCAAATGCATATAAGGGCTTTTCAATTTCTAAAAAACAGTGCTACTCACGTAAAGAACAAGCTGAGTTTTATTGCTGATAGAATTGTCTATGTTTTGATGGAATGTTGAAATTTTTGCTTCCAGTTCTTTTATTCGATCACTAACATACAGTATACGTGAATCAATAATATCACTCCTTACATATTTTGATACATATTATGATGCATATCTTCATTTTCGACGATCTTGTTTTATTTCAGGTGTTCTAAGTGCAGATGTCTTTGCCCGATATTGTCGTAGGAGGGATTATAACGTGATATATATTTGTGGTACCGACGAATATGGTACAGCCACAGAAACCAAGGCAATGGAAGAGAACTGCACTCCAAAGCAGATTTGTGATAAGTATGCACTCTTACTTGGATTGTTTATCTATTATCATCTCTTTGTATATGGGTTTAGATGCATGCTTTCTGTTGTTGGGTGATTGCAATGTGTAACATACACTTTTAAAATCCTTTTCAGATGGTCTAAAATTCTTTTTGACTAGTGCTTTGTCTGATTCATATGCTTGAGGGTGAAATCTATCTATACATATTAGAATTCAATTCCTTGTACCGCATTTTTCGTATAGATATGTCGCAGGGATTTAGTATGGTATTTTGTGACATGATGGCCTGCCTAGTTTCTTCATGTATTTTGTAATTTGGGCATTATTTGTTAGTCCATAAGGAAAATTGCTCATTGGTGGTTTATTCTTATTGGAGCCTTTTGCAGATATCATGCTATCCATAAGGAGATATATGAATGGTTTGATATAAGTTTTGATAAATTTGGTCGCACATCAAGTCCACAACAGACAGAAATATGCCAAGCAATTTTTGAAAAGGTTCTGGAGCAAAATTGGCTCTCTGAGAATACAATGCAGCAGGTACATAAATTACACACTATTTAGTTTTTATTTGATGTTGATTTCATACAGTAAGCATATTAGTTGGATTGTCGATTTCTTTTACTTCTGTTTCTCTAGCAAGTAGAACTATTTTCTTTCTTATAATTTAACTTTTTTGATTTTGGAGTTTTTTTAAACACAGTTATCACAATGTATGATGCACTTAACATTGTTATTTTGACATCTTCCTTCTAACCATGATCATGCAGCTTTATTGTGAGACTTGCAGTCGCTTTTTAGCAGACAGGTTTGTACAGGGTACCTGCCCTGATCGTGAATGTGGTTACGAGGATGCACGAGGCGATCAATGTGAAAATTGTGGAAAAATGTTGAACCCTACAGAACTCATAAATCCTAGGTGCAAGGTGCAAACAAAGCCATATTACTTTTATGTTCTCTTTCCACTTTCTCATATCTTACTTTCTCTGATTTTCATAACTGAGACAAAAGTTGTCTCAATAGGCTGATAATAAAATATTCAGGTACTAGCTTGATGTTCGAAATTTTTTTTTCACTTGTAGGTTTGTCGAAGTCCTCCTTGCACTCGTGACACTGAACACTTATTCTTGGAACTCCCAAAGCTGCAAGGCCTCTTGGAGGAATATATCAGGAACATGTCTGTGGTTGGGGGTTGGAGTCAAAATGCCATTCAGACAACTAATTCTTGGTTAAAGGAAGGATTGAAGCAGCGTTGTATCACACGAGATCTTAAGTGGGGTGTTCCTGTCCCACTTGAAAAGTTTAAAGATAAGGTCTGTATGATGTTCATTCATTATCAATTTTTCTGATCTTCACAATGATGGTGACACTTAAAAAAATCAAAATGTTCTTCTCACCCTCTGCCATCTAATGCTGTTTTCGAATCACAAGACTAACTGTCTTGTACAACTCTCATGGAGGGTGTATAAATTTTTAGCTGTTTGTCATGCAACTTTGATACTGTCATTGTTTTCCATATTATATAGTCTAATAGTTTTAGTTTTGTTCAGGTTTTCTATGTATGGTTTGATGCCCCAATCGGGTACATATCCATAACAGCCTGTTATACATCAAATTGGGAACAATGGTGGAAGAATCCAGAAAATGTGGAGCTTTTTCAATTTATGGGGAAGGACAATGTGCCATTTCATACGGTGAGTTTGAAAATCCAAGACTTTAAGTAATTCTCCGTGGGACCTTAATCAAACAAATTTGAGTGCCTGCTTAATGAATATTTCTCTTTCTGATGCAAACTAATGGATTATATTGTGATATAATGTATGGACCGTGGAAGCTCTCATTATAAAGATCTCTGTTGGATGTTGTTATGAAATAATATTCAAAAAACTTTCATAAGAATTAATTTTGGACGGTTTCTCTTTCACAATAGCAATGAAAGTATGTTTCTTTGAAACTTTATCTGCAGTGACTATGCTTAGAATAGGCTTAGTGCCTCCTAATACAATCTATGGCCATGCTCCTTCCTGGCCATTGAATGGATTTGCCACATCTTTAAGTCTTGTCAGTCCTTTGTTGTTTGTCAGCTGAGATGCAGTCCCTTGTTGCATTTTTTAAAATTATAATGGCCCTGTCTAGTTGGATTGTTTCAATACATTGATTAGTCAGTCAGTTAGACCTTGATTTTTCCTTGGAACCATTTAAGGGGATTCTAGGAGCCTACAGCAAGTTGGACTGGTGTTTGTTTGTAGAATAGATTAACTTTCCATTTTGATATGAGAGCATTTCCACAAGTATTCATTTTCAAAACATATATCTGGATACCACTATGGTAAAATAAAGTGGATTAAATGCAGTGGTATCCAGACATATGTTTTGAAAAATGTCCTATTTTCCAACCATTTTGCAATCTCAGTATGCATGCAATTATAACTTCTGACATGTCC